>CM021756.1:543488-575591 GCA_011075105.1 Heteronetta atricapilla | reverse complement strand
CTGGGGTCTGGGTCTGCGGGGTCTGGGTCTGTGGGGTCTGGGGTCTGTGGGGTTTGGGTCTCTGGGGTCTGGGTCTGCGAGGTCCGGGGTCTGCGGGGTTTGAGTCTGTGGGGTCTGGGTTCTGCGGGGTCCGGGGTCTTCGTGCTGTGGGTCTGCGTGCCCTGGGGTCTCGTGGTGCTTGTGGGGCAGCGCCCCCGGGTTTGGGGCCTCCCGGTGCAGGTCCCGGTGGCCGAGCCCTCCTCGTGCCCCACCCCAGCTGCCCCCAGCCGTGGGTGCCGGAGGCTGCCGGGCTGTCCTGGGACGGGCGCGGGCAGGCGCCGGGAGGTGCAGGCCCCTCGTGCTGCAGCCTGGTGCCGGGTCCTGGGGTCCCAGGGGGGCTCCTCGGGAGGGGGTGCCCAGCCCCGCTGCCCTGCGCCCCGTCCTCGGCCTCCTTTCTCCACGGAGCCGCAGTTCCCGGTACCCCCCTGCCCCGGGGAGCTCGGGGCTGGGCCCCCAGCGCCTGACCGGGCGTGGGGCTGGGGGGGAGGCGGCCTAAGGCCCCGAAGAGCCCTCCCGGTCACCTGGGGACTACAACTCCCGTCGTGCCCCGCTCTCCCTCCCTCGGAGCGGAAGCGCAGCGCGTGCCCCTCGCTTCCCGTCGTGCCCCGCAGCCCCACGCCGGAAGCGGCGCGCTCCTCCCAGCTCCCGGCAGGCCCCGCGCGTAACGGTCGCGGCGAGCGGGCGGAAATCCGGCGCCGCCCGGGCGGGGGGAGGCGGCAGGGAGGGAGGGAGGCGAGAGGCGAGAGGCGCGGCCCCGCTCCGCTCCGCTCCGCTCCGCTCGGCCCGGCCCGGCCCGGCCCGGCCCCGGCCCGCCGCCGCCATGGGCTGCACGCTGAGCGCCGAGGACAAGGCGGCGGTGGAGCGGAGCAAGATGATCGACCGCAACCTGCGGGAGGACGGCGAGAAGGCGGCCAAGGAGGTGAAGCTGCTGCTGCTCGGTGAGGAGCGGCGGGGCCGGGCGGGGCGGGAGGAGCCCCGCGGACACCGGCCCCCGCGCTGGGGGCGCCGCCCGGCCGGGCCCGGCCCCCCCCCCCCCCCAGGGGCGCTGCTCCCGGCGGTGGTCGGCGGGGAGCGCCTCGCCCGGGGGCTGCGGGGCCGGGCTCCCCAGGCCGTGCCGCTGCTGAGGCCGGCCCGGTGCGGCCGGGGACGGGCACGGAGCTCCCCGGGGCTCTGTGCGGAGCGGCGGCGCTGCGGGGCGAAGCCGCACGGAGCGGAGCAGATCCCTGAAAACCCGCGGCGGACGCGGGGCCGCGCCTGGGTCCCCCACGCGCTGCTGGGGCCGTGCCGGGGGCAGCCCGCGACGAGGGGGCGATGCCCCCCGGGGCCCGCTGGGCCCGGAGCTGCCCCCGCGCTGCTGCTCGGCCCCCTGGCGGGACGGGGCGGGGGGGGGGCCGCGGCGGGGGCCCCGGGCGGGGGGGGGTCCGCTCGGGGCTGCTGGGTCCCACCTGGGGTGGGGGCGGGGGGGCTGCAGAGGGCCTGAAGGCAGCCGTGTGGTTTCCCTCGGAGCAGGAGGGCAGCCTGGCGGCCCTGCCTGCCCAGGGGTCCTCCGAAGGACGCTTCTTTTCCCCTTCCTGACGTGGCCGTGCCCGTGTCCCTGTGAGAAGCGCTGCGGGCTCAGTGGTGTGCGCGCACGGAGCGCCTCGTGGCCCAGGGTCAGGAGAAGCCTCGACGCTGGGCTTTGTGCTGCTGGAGCCAGCATCGCGTGCGTGTTCTCGGAGCGTCTGCGCGGCTCCATTCCCCCTCGGCGTCCCCTGTGCCAGGCTTTTTGTCTGCGGTCCCGTGTTCTTCGTGGCAACGCGGGAAGGGCCGTGAGGGTTTTGGGGCAGGGCCGCCCGACCTCGGCAGCGGGTGACGGAGTCGGGGGAGTTCCCCTGGAGGCTGCCAATGGTTGTCCTCAGAGCGCGTTAACCTAGAGCCCCCGTGAGACGCCCCAGCCCAGGCAGCAGCCTCGTTTTGGGGCTTCTGGTGGCTTCGGAGGCAGCGAAATGCCTGCCTGCTGCGCCTTGGGCACGTCGTCGGTGGTGGGGTCGCGGACGTCGAGGCCCAGCCAAGCTCTGCTGGGAGAGCCAGGGAGGAGATCTGCATCGGGCTCGCGCTGGGCCGCGGCCTGTCTGCATCGTCACAGCTTCCTGCTTGAGAAATCAGTGGAAGGGTTCCTGCCGACCGGAGGGGGTTGGTGCAGCCCCGTTAGAGGGCAGGGGGAGCCGAGCAGGCAGCTGCCAGCAGGAAATAATCCGCAGGGGAACCGACGTCCGTTGGGGAGGCATCGAGGAGCCGACGGAAAAGCTCACGAGATTTCTCCATTGTCTGAGCAGGCGTTGTGCTTCGCCGCGTGCCGTGAGGTGCCTGGGATGAGCGGTGTCGCGGCGTTCACTCCCCGAGCTCCCGCGGTGCTTTACGTAACCCCAGCGAGCCTCTCGCCGTGCTGCCGATGCGGTGAAGTTCCTGTGGAGGTGAAAGTTGGGGCTCCGTGGGCTCTCTGTGAAAATCGCTGCCCTCGGTGGGGGCAGGGCCCGTGGTCAGGGGAAGGCTCGCGCGCGTTCCCTGCGGGACTGGGAGCCGGTGGGCACCGAGCGCCGCTCCCAGCACCGGGGCTTTTGTTCCTTAGGCCTCCTCACGGCGATGGTGCGCGTCCTGCCTTTGGGAGCTGCGGGACCCGAACCCTTCTGCTGCGTGCCCAGCGCTGCCTTCGCCCCCGCGTGCAGGCAGCAGAAGGGCCGGGTGCGGGTGAAGCGCTCGCTGTGGTTCGGTTTCACAGAAATCCGTCTCGATTTCTGAGGCTTGGCCCTGGTTGCTCGGGGCGAGGGGTGAGGGGTGAGGGGCGAGGGGCGAGGGGCCGGCCTCGTGCCGCTGCACAGCGCGAGCCGCTCCTCGTGCCGGCCGGGCTCCTGCTGCAGGGCAGAGACGCGGTGGTGACGGTGCCGCAGCCGGCTGGGGTTCAGCACCGTGTCCCACCCTCCTGGGGCCCTCCCGGCGGGGTTCGAGTTTCATCAGACACAGAGGCAGAGCATTAAATAACTTTGGTTTTTAACGAAGAGGGATTTTTTAATTTGGATGGGGCTTTTTGTGAAGTTCTGAGCCACGAGCCAGCGCACAGCCGCAGAGGCACGGCGACGCTCCTGGCGCCTGCCCCTCGAGGTGCTCCTTGTGCGTGGGAGCTCGGCCGGGCGGCCCCAGGCTGCTGCCTGCCCGCTGCTCGTACAGCGCGCCCCGCACAAAGCCGGGCGGAGGCTGGGCCGCGCGGAGCCTCCCGCGCTCACCGGGCCGTCACCTTCTGTTCCCGTGCTGTCACCTTCTGTTCCCGGCCCCGCACGGCGATCCCGAGCAGCCGTGGCTGTCACTGGGGCACGGCTCCTGTTTCACGTCCTCCCACTCGGTGTTCGGTAACCGCTCCGCCTCGCGTTCCCTTCTCCCCTGCCCGCGGTGGCACCGACTGGGCCGGCTCCAAAGGCAAACACGAGCGGGAGCCGGGCAGAGGCTCGAGGGCGGCTCCGTGCCTCGGGGTCTGCGGCCGCCCGTGCCCCAGGAGCGGCTTCCCGCAGGCTGCCCCTGCCCGCCCGCTTGCTCTGAGGAATGTAAAAGCTCAGGGCTGCCGTCCCCCAGGCCCGGTGGGTGTCTGACTTCACCCGGCTCACAAGGAAAATGGAGACTCTCGGGCAGCGAGGAACTTTTCTTCAGACCCGCTGCGTGTGAACACGAGTGCTGGGGGTGGGGAGGGGGCGTTCGGGGCCCTTGGCAGAGGGGGCAGGGCGCTGCTGGCCGTGCCCTGCTCACCGGGCTGCCGTGGGCCGGTGCGGGTGATGCTGGGGACGGAGAGGGTCCCCCGCTGCCGGTGCCGTTCCTGGGCCTTGTAGTTGGTGGCTCCCAGCAGCCGTCGGCTCCGCCGGCCCTTCTCAGCGGGCTGGGGTTAGGCAACGCGGCCGCCAGCCAGCTCTGAACTTTGCTTCGGTTCTTGCCGGGGAGGAAAATAGTTTCTGTTGTTTGTTTTCCTCTGCAGGAAAAAATTTGTATCAAAGGTAAAATGGACGCCGCCAGAGCTCGGGCTGTTCCCCCTGCTTCCCGCTGTCTCCCAAATATTATCGCAGCTTTGGAACGCGGGGCCTGGCCTCCCCCTGTGCTGGGGGCATCCAGAGCGGTGGCCGCGGAGCTCTCTCAGAACGCGCCTCGGGCAGGGGGGAGCCGCTTCTGCCAACCGCAGCAGGAGGCCGGGGAGGGGAAATGCCCCTTCCTTCGTTCCTGGGGCGCGCAGGCAGGGCTGTGGGCTCAGCGCGTGCCGTGCCGCCCGCCTGGGAGCCGTTGGGCTCACGAAGCCGTCCCCGCAGCGTGACGGCGGCGCTGCTCCGGGCAGCCTGGGTTTGTCGTGGCGAAAGGCGACCTGCCCCTAACTGCTATAAAGCACGGAGGAGAGGCTTGGCGTGTGCGTGGCAGTGAGCAGCGCCCCAGCAGCCTTCCAGCCCCGGTGTTGCTGGGCCCGGTGACATCCAGGGGCTCGTTTCCTGATTTCTGAGCTCCTCAGAGCTCCCCGGCTCCCGGCCGCCCGCTCTCCCGGAGGCCTGCGGGCCCGGAGCGTTCCACGGCACGCTGCCCGCCCGCGCTATGCCGGCGGCGCCCCGCTTCCTGCTCCTTTTCCTGCTGAAGGTACCGGGCTGCAGCCTGAGCCCCGCTGTAAGCGCCGACGGCGGGCACCAGGGGAAATGAAGCTGCGTGCGCCCGGGAGCCGAGGGAGCGCTGGGAGCCGCTCGGCGGGGCCTGGCGCACGTGGCTTTGTGCAAACCCTTTGCTCGGTGGCTTGGAACGAGGCAGGGCAGCAGCTGGCGCGGTACGGGCAAATATTTAGACAAACTGCAAGCGTCAGGGGACAGAAACGAGACCTGGAGATGTTCACGCTAGGGCTGGAAACTAAGTAAAATGCAAACAACCGTGAGAATCTGGGGGGGTGAGATAAAAGCACAGGTAGGCGGGGGGGGCTGAAAATGCCGGGAGCTGCACGGGAGCACGCAGCACTGCTGGTGGGCAGAGCAGGGCAGCGTTACCGCCGGGTTGTTTCCTGAGCAGTCTGGAGACCGTGCCTGACCCAGCCATCGCCGTGGTGGGCAGCTGCTGCCCCGGCAGGAGCCCCTGGCAGTGCCGGCGGTGCTGGAGGGCAGGCGCTCTTAAACGAGCGCTTAATGAGGTGCGGGGACAGGACGGGGCGAGGCTGGGGCCAGAAAAATCCCCTCGGGAATCCCCCCCCCAGAGGAGGTGACAGCCGCAGCCCTGGGAGCCGCTCCTGGGCTGCCCCTTGGAGGAGGGGGAGAGGGCGACGGTCGCCTTTGCTGCCCCTCAGTCCCTTAGCAGCCGCGTGAGGCACGGGCACCACGGTCCCCAGAAGCAGGGGCCGCTGCTCTGTGGGGCTGGCAGTGAGAAGGGAAGGAGTTAAACGTGCCTCGAGTTGGTTGTATACCCAACCTGGCCGTGTTGTCGTGCTGTAATTGCATCTGGTGGTGTTTTGTCACCCAGATGACAGGCAGCGCAAGTTCGGCGGTGCCCGCGCGGCAGTGGATTATTGTAAGGTAATCCGAGGAACCGGCAGCGAGGCTGGGGAAAGAGCCAGAGGTGGTGCTCGGGAGCCTCCTCCGAGTCCCTGCGCGGGGCTCTGCGGGCAGCGCCGAGGCTTCCCCATCACAGCGGGGAAACCAGGGGAGCGCTTACGGGGGGATGAAACACGAGGGCTTGCCTGGGGGAGCCCTTGTGCAGAGCGGGGCGGAGGCGCCGGGCGCACGGAGCCTCAGCGCTCCTGCACCCAGCTGTGCACTCCTGGGGTTGTCACCGGCGTGCAGGCAGCGGGGCGCTGCTCTGGGTGTCACCCCCGCCCCAAGTGTGCCCCCAGGAGGAGAGGCGGGCATCCGGGGGGGCAGCGAAAGGGAAGAGCCCCTCGGCAGCAGGCTGCGGGTTTGGGATGGAGTCCCGGAGCGGGCAGTGGTGGGAGCCCTGGTGCGCTGGGAGCTGCAGGCCTCCGGGGTGTGCTTGGGTGAAAGGTGTAAATTCCCTCGGAGGTCTGAATAAAGGTGTGGGGGATTCTGCTCAGAGCACTCGTCGCTCTCTCTTGCTAACGATTCTTCAGCGGCTTTAAAGATGGAATCTGTGTCATCTGTTCTGCCTGGAGCTCAGCTGGCAACATCTCCTCCTCTTTAGGACTTGAGGGAAGGAAAAAAAATGAGCTGACTTATGCTTAGGAATAATTTAAAAGTTGAATTCTTTGGTTTCCAGACATGAAAGTATTTTGTCATGAGAGGCTCTAATCTGGTAACCCTCCGGCCTAGACTAGAGGCTAATTGATTTAAATTGCACCACGTGCCCGATCTCGGAAGCAGTTCCCCCGCTGCGCAGGGCAGCTGCCAGTGCTGCCAGCCCCGAGGGCGATGGCGAGGCCGATTAACGCAGAGCGGTGCCTGCAGAATCGGTGCTCAGAGGTGTCCGTGCCCGGCCGAAGCGAGCAGAGCACGGCGCAGGCAGCGGCACTCGGGCGCTCAGACACCAGCGTGTCCCTCGTCACTTCTCCGAAGGCGCAAAGCCCTTGGCCAGCCGCTCTGCGTACAGAGCATGGAGGCGCAGCGCTGTGGTACAGCGCGTTCCGGCACCGTTTGGCTCCAGGTTCCTCCCATCTGACAGCCCGGGAACCTGTCGCCCAACCGCGTGTCCTGCTGAGAAAGCTCCTGCGGGGTGAAGAACCTGATTTGCGTCCCCTGCCTTCAGCCACCAAGAGCTGTGAAAATATTTGGCCGCTTGCTGGGTTTGAAGCTCCCTGGGAGGAAATGCACGTTCAGCTTGACAACGACCTCGTCTGGCGCCGGGGAAGCTTTCTGTTGTCATTTAACACAGCAGCGGAGCCTCAGGAATCCACGTCAACATCTGGGAACTGACGGATGCGCTGGGGCTGGAAATGGGAGCGCGTCCGTAAAGGCAGCGTTGGCCTCGCTCAGCCCTGGGACGACTGCTGCCTTCTTCCGAGGCGCCGGCCTGGGAGCAGGTTGGCACGGTGCGCTCACGCAGCCGGCATGCGGCTGTAGTGTCAGTGCAGACAGCAGTCGTCCTGTTGGCTCCTTCCCAGCCACCGCCGCAAGCCCTGCCCTGACGTCCTTGCAGGTACTCGGCGTTCCAGGTTCTCTCCGGTATTGCCCTTTCCTCCACCAAAACCCTCTCGGCTGAACAGGGAACGTGAAAGGAGCAAGCTGGAACACGTGGGAAGTTCCAGGCGAGGAAGCAGCACGCCTGTGGCGCTCCCAAACCCAGCAAAGCAGCCTCGTGTCTTCGGGAGTTGGATTTCCCGGTTCCTATGCCAGCATGGCATCAAGTGGCGAGACCGGGCAGGGAATTCTGTTTTTTTTTGAGCAGCAGCACTGCTTTCATGCCCGATTTGTGGTGCTGTTCCTAGGAGCTGGCCTTCCCAAGGCGTCAGGGATACAGGAGTGGAGCTGGAATGCGGCGTAGTCCCTCCGGGTGTTGCAAGAGGCTTGGGAAGCGCTCCTTCTGGAGGAGCATTTCATCTCCTTTTTTTTCTAGAGAACTACGCCCCAGCCCAGTTCTCACAGCCTCCTTTTATACCTGAAATTTGGTCTTTCCCCATCAGTCTGATAACCCAAAAGGGATTCTCCTCTTCCAACAAATCTTGCCTTGCTGTGCTGCGCAGGGTCACCGCACCGCCAGTCCTCGGTGTGCACTGGGGCACCTGAAGTCGTTGCGCTGGAAGCGAGCAGCAGTCCGGGTCCCCTTTTAGTCACGTAACCAAATGCAGACAGGCTCAGCTTCATTCTTTGGGCTTCAGCAGACCCAGTTCTGCAGCTCGGAGCGAGCCCTTTAGGCCGAGGAGCCTGAAACCCGTGGCAGGTCCAGCTTGTTTGCAGGCAGCTCCTGCGGCGCGGTCGCACGGGGCAGAGCAGACCCAGGCGTCTGCCGGCACGCGGTGACTCGTGCGTGCCTTCTGCGTGCCTCATCACTGGCACGGGCCTTGTGCGGGCAACGCCGCCTGGCTGCTGCTGCCGCGGGGCTCGGCGAGCCGTGATAACGAGCTGTGATAACGAGCCGTGGTAACGCCGTGGCGTTGGGGCACAGAGCTGGTGGGCTCAGGTGGCTGCTGCCCTTGCTGCGCCCTGGGAAGCGGGTGCAGAGCGCTCTGCGATGTCTCGGATGGAAAGCAACATTGGTGAAAGGAGCCTCTGACTCGGTGGGCAGGAGTAAGTCAGCCCCCCGGGTGTGCAGGGGCTCAGCGAGGCAGGTTGCTCCGTCCTTGGAAGGAAAGCGTCTGCGATGCGTGGCCGGGTGCCGCCCGCAGGTCCGGTGCTTCGGCTGGAAGTCGTCCTGTGGCAAGCGCTCATTCCCTGACTAAACCTGCGGGTCTTTGTCCGCAGTTCCCCAGAATAATAAAGCTTTTCTTGTGGGAAGTGATGGAGAATAGAACTCGTTAATCAATTGCAGTTTGCCTTGCGGGTGGGTGTGCGGTGGTGGAGGTGCCCGACCTGTCCGTGGCTGTGCTCCCCGTGGGAAGCAGCGCGGGGCGGCTGCAGCAGGAAGCCGGGGCCCTGCTGTTCCTGCCGGTGACTCACAGGTGGCCGGGAGCTGCCCCTGCAGGTCTAGGCAGGCGTCGCCGGGTTCTGCTGCGGCTACGTGAGAGGTGCCTGGCTCAGGAGCGATGTCGGTGTGCCTACCGCTGCGCTGCAGTAATGGAGCGTGGGAGCACGCCCGGGTTTTTCCAGTTTAGAACATTACGGGCAGCATCTGGCTGACCGCAAAGTGGCCGAGGGACCTTGCAAGGTCCATCCCGGTGCTCCCGCTCTGACATAGGAACACGTTTCTGGCCTTTAATGTCTTAAGCTGCTTCACCTGGATCTGCGCACACAACTTGTGCGTGTTTTTGAGCTCTCTTCTGGGTCTGCTCCCTTCCTCTGAACGCTGTACAAGACTGCTCTGGGCTGGCCGTTCCTTGTGAAAATGCCCCAGGATCTGTGGTTATATCCACCTGGTTATTCGAGCTCTGGGTGCCTTCCCTGCCACGGGGACGGTACAGCTGCTCTGGGGCTCTGCTGGCGGCAGCAGTGCACAGGAAGCATCTCACTCCAAACCCTCTGCTGGAAGCGAGGAGGGCACAATCTGCTTGTCTGTCTAACTTCATGTCATTGCTAACTGGCATTTGTTTGTGCTTTTCAGGTGCTGGAGAATCTGGCAAAAGCACCATTGTGAAGCAGATGAAGTAAGTGAGAGTGCAGCCATGTGAACTGCATCTCAGTGCAGGATGAGATGAGAGGTCTGTGGTGCCCTTCTGGTTTGGCTTGGGAGTGACGGCCTGGTTTTCTTCCAGGATTATTCATGAGGATGGCTATTCGGAGGAAGAATGCAAGCAATATAAAGTGGTTGTCTACAGCAATACTATCCAGTCCATCATTGCAATCATAAGAGCCATGGGAAGGCTAAAGATAGACTTTGGGGAAGTTGCCAGAGCAGTAAGTATTTCACTTCTTTCCCTTAGTCTGAGTTGGTGCTGTGGGCTGTGTTAATGAATCCTGGAAATTCCGTCCGTGACGCTCATAGTGGAAGTACGTTTGTTACCAGATGCGTTAGTGGGACACTTCACGGTCTGTAGTTTGCTCAAATAAGTAAATAAAAATCCCCAAACGTTTGTTTAAGGTATTTGAATTTTTAACAGAGCTCTTAGTTTTGGTTTAAATTGCTTGACTTTGGACGTCAGTCCTCAGGAGCGTTTCAAGGCGTTGTGCCAGTTAGTCTTTAAGCTGAACCAAATAAACCTTGGTCACGCTCGTTGTCTTAGCCTTCTGAGGACTGGAGGCCCTCCTTTTTACCATCCAGTTCTGCTGATTCCCTGTGCTCTTACTGGTGTTCGCCATCAGTACTTCAAGCTGGTAGGAACTGAAGAAAGGAAGTCTTAATTGTCGTGGTGGGGGAAGGCACAGGCAGAATGGGAAGTCAGAAGCTCCTGAAAATGAGTGGGAGATGGGAACTGTGTATTCTGGGCGGTGGCTGCACAGCCTGTGACGTCTGCTGGCTTGTGCTGATTCCTTGTGCTTACAGTTAATGCACGGTAAGTGAAGTAACACGCTCTGCCTCTTGGTGTTGCAACTGCAGGTATTTGGAGCTTAAGGTGTAAGTGTCCTTGCTGAAGGGCACGTGTTCACTTGCACGCTAACCTAGGCTGTTACTCAGCTGTTCTCCAAACCCACCCTGGCATTCTGCTCCACCTTTCCTCTGAGCTGTGCAGGTTGAGTGGTGATCTCAGCCTGGCTAACGTGGCTGGAAGGAGGACGCTGTTAAAATCCAAGTTCCTTTTTCAGCTGACCTGCCCAGGCTTAGCTTGCTTTGCAAAAGCAGAACAAGAGCTGAATGCCAAGAATTTTCCAGTGCCCTGAACTACCCTGAAGGGCAAACAACCTGGTACAGTCTTCTTAGACCCAGGGTAACTAAATCTACTGCCTCCCAGCAAACCACAGCGTATGACTTGTCAGCGTAGCCCTGTACCCGTAAGTGCAGCACGTGCAAAGACTCACAGCTGAGCTCCAGCTCTGTACTGCGCTGATTTAGACCTTGATTAAATTAGTTTAGGTGGCTGTTGCCTAGTGCAGGGAGGTACCCTTTGGAGCGGCAGGCAGGCAGGCAGGCCACGCTTTGCTGCTAAGTGCTGGGCAGTGCAGATACAGATACTCATTGGAGAGGAGCAGACCCCAGGAGGGAGGCAGTCTGTGCAGCTGAGAACTTGGTGGGACAGTGAAAGGTCTCTTACAGCTCCTGAAAGGAGGCTGGCAGGTCTGATCACTGCAGAAGTAAACATCAGTGTGGGATGTAGGTCAGCCTGTTTTCCGCTTTCACATTCTGCTTGTTAACTTGCTTGGTTTGAGAAGCTTGCAAAAAGCTTACTTTTCTGCTTGGGAAGTGAGGTCCTGCTCTAAGGCTTCTGAAAAGAATTTTTTGTGCTCTAGGGCAAAGAGTCAAATGCGGATCAATCTGTCCCATCTCCGGATGAGACACTTGATTAGGAAATCAGTCTCCCTTCCTTCTGACAGCTGTTGCAGCAAACAGCACGTCCTCAAAGCTTTAAACCTGTAATCATCCCAAACTTGCCTTTGATACTGAGATTTTCCCGTTACATGGATGACACTACGCTCCAATAAAGCTGTCTCAGTTCCAAACCGCTATTCACGGGTTAGCCTATAACAGCACACCGGCCTTCCTACCTCTCCTCCGATGATGGCATCGTGTGCCTCACTACTGAAGTGCAGCGCTTCTGGTGTGAATGCTGCCTGTAACGCTGGGCTGGAGATCCTGCGGTGCTACGCAAGTGTCGTGTGCCGCCCGCAGCCTTGGTGATTTGGGGGAGAAGACTGGACAGCACGGCGGAGGGGAACGTGACTCCTTGGTGCAGTTGCTGCAGCCTCTAAGACGGTTTCTGATGTTAAGTTTTGATTTTTGTTTTTTGTCTTCACCTCTTGCAGGACGACGCCCGTCAGCTGTTTGTATTAGCTGGAAGCGCAGAGGAGGGAGTGATGACTGCTGAGCTGGCTGGTGTGATCAAGCGGTTATGGAGAGATGCCGGGGTTCAGGCCTGCTTCAGCAGATCAAGAGAGTATCAACTTAATGACTCTGCATCATAGTAAGAGACCGTTACTGCCTTCTGGGTTCTTCACAGCAAACCAAACACTGGTCCTCCAAAAGGCTGCAAGCAGACAGAAACTGCTTCTGGGGGGTGGGCAGAAGCCGTAGGCTGGCTGGGCTGGGTTTTCTCAGGGCTTGGCTCTCAAGCTGACTGCGTGCTTTAGCTGATCAAAGTCAGTTTTACTTACCTTTACCCTGCATATAAGACTGGAAAAAAGAAAAAGCATTTCTTGTCTTGAGCCTAGGTGAATGTGGCAATCAGTTTGTAGTGGAGGAACAATGTACTGCCTTGTGTCAAGACCAATTGTTGCAGCAGATGATCAGCGACGTGCCCTTTACCCTGCAGAAGGGACTAACGCTTCCTGAAACTGAGCTTCTGATTTAACTACCAAATTCATGGTGACCAACAATTTCCAATGCTGGCCTCTCCTGATACTGGCAATTCAATATTCATGTAGTTGTTTTCCGTAACAGCTCTCGCTACACTTCTGTTTCTGTGCTTAACATCACAAAGGCAGTGCTGCAGGCGAGCTATAAACCTGCTACTGTTCTGCTTCTGAAACGCACACAATCGCTTAACAATTGGGAAGTTATGACCAGATAAATGGTGAGGAACACTGCAGGCTGCTGCTGGCAGCTGGCTGGAATTAATGAGAATTTTGACCGGAATGCCTCATCTCTTTCTAAGAGGCAGGTTAGTGCAGGGAGGGGAAACTGCTGCTTCTAAAAAACAAGACGGCTGTTGCTTTTTTCTTTATGGAAAAAGTTGCATGCTCGGTCTCTGTAGAGCAAACGTTTTAAAAGTCAGAAGGGATGACTTTGGGGTCAGGCATGCTTCCTGATGTCCACCTGAAAATTCTTCAGTTTGGCCAAGTTTTATGCCTTTGAAAAATTAGCTTGGAAGCGCTTTGTAAAGAAACTTCGGATGAGTCACAGCTGAGTTGCCTGCGGGCTCTGTCAGTGCAGAGCAAATTTTAGCTTGAAAATAAGCAAGAATTTTCTAAAATTGTAACACCTCAGTGGATGATCATGGGTTTAGATCAAGGTAGGTGAGTTGACAAGAAGAGGCTCAGATTCTTGAGTACCTTTGCAGCATACAAGGAGGAAGCTTCAGATTCAAAGGGAGAAAAAAGGATAGAGGACAACGAGTGAGAGAATAGATTTAATAAAAAAGACGTGGGGGAGAGAAGGAAAGCTGAAGATCTTCTTGCACACAGCATCTAAGGCAGAAAACCGAAGAGGTTGAGTGGAGCTTGAGGAGGAAGCTAAGGTGGGGAGCGCCGGCTTTGTTGTCTTGATGGTCTGCCTGGGAAGATAATGTGAATGAAGGCAGGCTGGAGAACGGGGCATTGAGGGGCCAGCAACAAGGCAGCTTTGGGAAGAGAGGGTGTGAGCCTGCCCGAGTGCTTACGTGACTTCACCTGACTGCTTTTCAAAGACTGGGTTTTAGTGGGTTGCTCCTCTTCCTCAGTATCTGCGTCATGTCCCGGCTGCGTGTGGACACCTGCTGTGAAGAGTTGCTCTAATGGGCTGGCGTCAAAGCTGCAGCAGAGGGATTTCAGCCTGTTGGTGACCCGTGTGGCATTTTTCTGATACAGATGTCAGAATTTTGCTTCCTGTCCTAAGACCGCAGGAAGTTGCATGAAGACAGCGTTGTTTTTTGAGGCAGTCGCCAGGCAACTCTGCGGTTAGGAAATGCCGCGAGTGAGCGCAGAGCGCAGTCACACAGTTCAAGACCTGTTTTCTTCCCTGGCCCCCCTGCCTTGCTGGTGTACAGGACGAGTGTACAGAATACAGAACGGCCAGCATTTGCTCCTCTTTGCTCAGCGTGTGGCCCCTGACCTGCCTTCCCTTCTGGTGTTTCTTAATTAATTCTCTTGTCCGTGCTTCAAGGATGGATGTCTTGCAATCCCTTCTTGTGGTGGTGACCATGTAGCTTTTGTGTGCAGTACTTCTGGGGGAACATCACCTCTCTGCTCCTTTCAGTGGCTGTTCCAAACAGGACTGAAGCGCCAGGGCCGGCAGCCAGATCCCTTTTTGGGGCGGCTGGTTTTCCAGCTGAAATTCTGCACTGTGCGTCAAGCCTGGGGCTGGGCTCCTGGCGTCAGATCAGCCCTGAGGGCCGCTGCTGAGATACCCGAAAAGGAAAAAGACCAAGATACAAATGATCACTTGTGAAAACGAGGTGGCTCGACTATCATCAGGAGCTGACAGGAGTGCAGTGGCAGACTGCCAGGGTTTTCAAGGTTGCATCAAATTCTTCTGGAAACTTTTCTTCCTGCTGTTGCCTGCCTGAGCCGTTCCCCTTGTGCAGCACGGATCCTGCCGTGGCGCGGGAGGTCACCCTCGTAACGGTGTGCTTGGTGTGCATATGCAAAGGGCTGGGGCAAACTCCCAAAGATAGCCACTGGTGACACCAATCCAAACGATCTGTCCAGGAACCTGAGCGTTCTGCATGTTTCCTCTTGTGTGTGGTTTGGTTTTTAGAACAGTTGAGTCAACTCTCGGTGTAAACTGTGGATATTCAAACACTGCCCTGAATGCTCAGTGTCTTCTCTTAGGCACCATCTGATAACGTCCATCCAGCACCTGCCGTGCTCTCCTGGTGTGCTGTTCCAACGTCCCTGTTTGCCATATTGCAGCCTCCTGTTTTCCTTTACCTCTGACGCAAGCAAACAGCTCTCCCTAGATCACCTCCCCTGTCTGCAGTGGGTGCTGTGGGGAAGCGTTTGGGAACGCTGCGCGCAGTTCTTGGTGTCACAGCTACAGCAAACAAAAAGCTGTGATCAGGCAGCAGTGTGGACGCTGAGGCTGAATGCCTTGCACATCTCTGCATCGCCTCTACCTGATACCTGTAAGTGTAGGTAAGCGGATAATGCTCTAAAATATTTTGCTTGCTGGTATTGCTGCTTTTTCCAAAGGTCGTGCGGGCACCAATCTGCAGGCACTGCCGGGAGCTACCCGCAGGCAATTAGCATACTTTGGGATGAACTGTTCCGTATTCTGGCATTTCTTGTCACGCTCCCAAGTGCCAGTTCTGGCCTGAATTCCCTTGCAGTTACGATGCTGGGTAAAACCTGGATTTCTTTTCATTTTGTTTTCTTCACTTTCAAGTAGAAGCCCTGCCATGTGTCTCCTGGTGCTGCTTTCTTGTGATTCCTCTCGAGTAGCACCACCTTGGGACCACAGGTCAAGTTTCAGATGTGAGTTTTTTCGTCTGCAGGTCTGTGCTGCAGACCTAGGGTCTGTCTGAGCTGCTCCAAATGAGTGTTTGTATTGATAAAGTAACGTGCAGCATTCCCTTTTCCTGGAAATCCCTCTCTGTTACCTTGTTTTCTGCTCTGCTTAATGTCGTCATCTGCCAAACTCCACCTAAAGACGCAGGGAAAGAGGAGGTAGACTTCCAAAACCGACGTCTTTTAGATACAGGATTCACCAGGTCTTCACCCTTCCTCTTCTTGCTGCAGGAAGGCCTGGCCGTAGATAAAGTCCGTGTGAACCGGCTGCCTGTGGAAGCAGGAATACCGTGTGCATTTTCAGGCTGACACGGACGGGTTCTTGTGATAAAGCTTCTGGAAAGCTCGGCGCTCGGTGGCTGCGGATACAAACGCAGCTGGGCACGGGCTGCGCCTCCCCTGGCAGCAGGTCCCAGGCAGGCTTTGTCTGCGGCGCTGCCTCCCGGCTGCTGGGGCCGCCCCTCCCTCCCGCAGCGCTGGCTGCGAGCCGTAAGAAATGCTTTGTATGAATCCTTCAGAGCCGTTTTTGGCCTTGGGAGCATTCTTTCCATCACTGAAAGGAAACATGACTGAATTGTTAGGAAAATGCCACTCCAGGGCTCGTGTGAGTGTGTGGAGGAGGGGGGTTGTTTGATTCACCTCCTGAAAGATGTCCGTTCCCCAGCGTCCTGCGGCTGCTGTCCGTGCTCCTCAGCACAGCAGGCGGCCTGAGCACGAGTCAGGATGGTGCTGAAGCTGGTCAGGCTGCAACTACACATCCACGCACACATCGGTATCGAACCGGGGCCGGACCAGCACAGCACGTCCTGGGAAAGCTTGGAGGATCACGAACGCAAACACGAGTTATGCTGAGGGCTTTTAGTCAGCATTTCTGTGCCCAAAGCCTCGTTTTCAGAGTGTAAAAACAAAACAAAAAAAAACACAACCTTTTTGCAAGCTTGCATTTGCAAGGTGGCGTTGAGCATGAGAAATAGCTGGTTCTGTAAACACGCGGGTACGAGGTGGGGGACAAGTGTCGCAGCCTCAGCGTATGACTGCAGCCCGGTGACAAAGGCGGTTGTGACAAGGGCTGCAGGCTGCGTGGGATGTGGCAAGATTCGGTAAGGTGTACGTTTTCAGTTCTTGAAACAATATTTTAGAGGAACATCTGTAAACTGAGGCAAACCGGGTGATGAGTAGCTCGAAGCCATGAGTCTCAGACTGTGCTTTTGCAGTTTTTCCAAGTTCCACCAAGTCTGAATGTCGTGGAGGGAAACGGAGGCGATCAGCACGGACGGGGCTTCTGCAGCTGGGAGGCGTGCGGTGTGCACGGTGGCTTCTGCCCACAAAGTCATCTGTCCCGGGCAGCTGGAGGGGGTTGCGTGTACGTGGGATCGAGTACCAAAAAATCCCCTGCTCAAAACTCCAACTGCTTCGGCATTGTCGTGGGGTCTTGTATTTACTTGCCCTTGGAGTCCCTCTGAATTAATCTGGCCGAGTTTATTTTTAAGGGAACTTGCAGGTGGAGCACTGCTTAACCTGATGCACCTTGTTCCGCTGATCGATACGCAAGTGTTCGAGTGGCACTTGGCAGCTGATGGGAGATGCCCCTTTTCACTCCTCCTGGCTGCCTGAAAAGCCTTAAGTGGGAATTATTCCAGCTTCGTTGCCCGAACTCCTGATGCTGAAAGCTGGCAACTGGGAGCAGGTGCTTTACAGCCTCAGCTTGCACATTTATCATTTCAGTGATCTGGGGCAGCCCTGTGACCTGTATCAAAGCCAAGCTGTTAGAAGTTGCTGGGTCAGTCGTTAGGTTTCGTTTCCATCTCTTCCACTGGTTCTCAACCACAGTGCCACCGGTGTGCCACCGTGACAGCTGTACAGTCCTGTGCTGATTAAAAAACACTCGGGGTAAAGGTGAGCCCATGGCTGCCGGAGGTGATGCTCTCATCTCGGGTCCCTTCCGAATGGAGCTGCAGTCATCTCACTGGTGGAAGCAGAGGGCTCCACCGTCCCAACAGGCAAAAACGAGCTCGGAGGTGTTGCTGGCTAGGGCACATTTATGGTGCTGCAGGAAGCGATGTACCTGAGAGCCAAACTTCAAAGGGAGTATGCTGGAATGGAGTCGGGGTCCCGGTGGGCACGGTGCTGTGGTGCCATGGAGAAACGGGCGCTTCCAGCAGCCCCGGGCAGCGGGCGCGCTCTGTGGGGCTGCCCGCAGGCACGTGGGCTTCCCAGCGTGTCGCGTTTGCAGCTTGAAAGAGTTACAATGTCCTGCTGCATCCTCCCAAAAGCTGGGATTAAGATTAAGGCACCCCCGGCTGTTAGTTTGCTGCTGCTGAGGTAGGTGGATGAGTCTGCCTGCTATGGGGGCTGGTCTTCACGCTTAATTCCTTCCTGTTAGTTCGTTTGATGTATCCTTGCCCTTTAAAGTGAGCCGCTGGATTTATTGCCTTGTGCTTTGATGTGAAAGACCTTGACTACTTTGAATTGCCCCAAGAGATACCAGTCTTGGCATGGCTTCCGCATCAGCAGCACATCTTGTGCTAGCCTCTGGTTAAGCATTGCTCCTGACCAGCTGAACTCCGCCCAGCACGTGCTGCAAGGCCACGTGAGGGGGGTAAAAAAATGACAGAAACCATCCCGAGGCAGACCCAGGGGGGTTTGTCTGTTTGCTGCGTGTTTGAGGTCTACATTGTGTGAAGAGGGTGAATAAGTTCTGTGATGACTTTCTTCTGCAGTTTATAAAAGATTCACGGCAAGCACGGAGGCTAAAAAAAGCGCATCTTGTGTTGTCTCTTCTGGTTTAGTTACCTAAATGACTTGGATAGAATATCGCAGCCGACCTATATTCCGACTCAGCAGGATGTGCTGCGGACCAGAGTTAAAACTACAGGCATCGTGGAAACTCACTTCACCTTCAAGGACCTCTACTTCAAGTAAGTGAAGGGCAGCGCGCGTCCCTGTGGACCGCGGTGATTTCCTGGGTGCGTGGTAAGGTCCGCACCCGCGGTGCAAAACGCCTCGCGCTCTTACACGTCCTCGCCTCTGTTGTACTCCCTCTCCACTGGCGTTGCTCACTGGTTTGACTTTTATTTGCCTTCTTCTATTCTTTGCAGCTGCTTTTATGTTGGAATCGCGCACGCAGGTACAGACTGCTTGTTTACAGGATCAGAAAAAAAAATACTAAAAGGACACTGACTCCTGGGTGTTGAGTTTGACTTTAACCCCCTTCTTTGAAGTGGAAGAGAAGGGCTCTCCCTGGAGACCCAGCCTTGGCTCTGGGGTGCATGGTGTTCGCAGAGCTGGTGGTGACTGCTGACTGACACTTGCTGCAGAGCAGGAGTGGGGCATGCAGGAGCGCTGGGGACTGGCCGCCTCCGCGCGACGCTGCAGAGCACGGGACTCGCCTCCCCTCTCTGCCTCCTAATGCAGCCCCTGAGGGGCTCAGCTACCAAGCCTGGTCCTGGCAGTGTCCCTTTCAGTATCGCTAACCAAGCTCCCTCTAACCTCATAGCAGCTGCTAGTGTGCAGTCGAGCCGTCTTCCCTGCTCCTTAGAAAATCCTCGCTTTGGGTCACGATCGCGCTCCTAACAGCCAGCCTGGGGCCCTGCGGGTGGGCAGCGCTGTCACAGGGCGCGGATGTAGGAAAACGTGGTGTCTGTATCTTGGGCGAGTTCCCTCCATCCTAGAGCAATGTTTTCAAGCCTTTGTTGCTCAAAGCCTTTAAATAAGCATTTATTGGCTTATTTTCAGTTTGTGTCTGAAAACAGTTTGGAAGAGCGATAGCAAAAATCCACGCGTTGCTTATAAACCTTGATCCGTTTGCACGCTGTTTGGGAGAGCGGTACGTTTTGGCTCCTGAAATGTCTGAACTTAGGAACCGTTGTAACAAAAATGCCCAAACGCTTTGCGTCTCGGAACTATTTATGTGGCTTCTGGTTCATCTAGGGAAAACTTGCCTTCCGTCACGGCGTATGGGGATTAGCGTTTCCAGCGGCAGTGTGTGGCGCTCTTTCAGAAATCATCACGTCTGACTAATGGGAGTGAGCTGGAGGTGGCAGGCGTATTTGGTTTGATCATTGTCGCCCTTCTTTCAGAGTGCAATGACTGAGCACTCCATGCACGTGCCTCAGAGCGGGTTGCTCTTTCCCCCACCTCCCCAGAGCCACACGAGGTGCCTCATCTCAGCGGGATTTGCTCCGCAAAGGAAAGGATTAATGCATCTTAAACCCTGAAGCTGCGAATGCATCTTTCCTGCGACGGAACCTTGATGTTAAATCTCAGACATTAATAATGGGCTGAGGTAGCTTCAGTGTGACTGTGACTTGAATTTGGATTAGCTTGGAGAAGCTGAGTTGTCAGGGATGCTGTTCCTCTTCAGCTGTCTGCGCTAACAGCAGAGAGCGATGGCGAATAATGCAAGCTAAGTCAAGCCGGTGTCTTCGCAGAGGTTTTCATCTTTCCTTCCGTGGTCCCCTGGGACGGTTTACCTTGAATAGAAAGTGGGAGTTAGCTGAACGGCTCTTCTGGCTCCCTTGTTTGCCGTCATTAAGTTGTATTGCTTTTGGCCCACACTGGATAGTGTACTGGTCTGTGTGTTTGCTGTGATAACAAATCGATGTTTATGATTTCCATGGCTCTTGGATATTGACTTGTATCTGGCTTGATTTAATTAAGTCGCAGCCCATCAGAACATAGTGGGCAACTCTGCATCTCATCAAAATGCTGCGGAGAGCAGGGTGTTGTAACCATGCTAGGTGCTTGCACCTCTTCTACAGCCAAAAGTTCTGTAAGTAGCCGAAGCCTTTAAACTTCAGTAGACAACAGACACTTCTTTAAAAAAATAAATACATAAAGCTGTTTCTTAACCTCATTAATTCTTCCGAGTCCCAGCAGTAGCATGCAGGTAGCGTGTTCCAGATAATCCTTTGTCAGATGCAGCGTAAATGAACTGGAAGAGCTGGCTGTGAGTAGGTGTTTGGAGTCCAGTCAAGCAAATGGATTGTTGCTAAGGAAATAGGAGACCGAGAACAAAATAAGCATGCCCTGGTGAATCAGCAGACTTCTGGATAGTGATGTAGGTGAACCTCTGCTTCTTCCTGCTGGAATTGCTCTAAAAAGAATTCAGTGAATTCTGAGGAAGGGAGGCTCCGCGCTGTTGGCCCTGCTGATGGAAGGCTGTGTACCTGTTTTTCCCTAACCCCTGCTTGTTGGAAAGTCCTTAGCTGAGCCTCTCCATCTCTTGTGGATGGGGTGGCCCAGGAGAGACGTCTCTGTAGCTTCTGAGACTTTTCTTCTGCCTCTCCCAGGATGTTTGATGTTGGTGGCCAGCGGTCGGAGCGGAAGAAGTGGATCCACTGCTTTGAAGGCGTGACAGCAATTATCTTCTGTGTGGCCCTCAGTGATTATGACCTTGTCTTGGCCGAGGACGAAGAAATGGTATGTCATCGAGGAGTTACTAACGCCTGGCTGGGTGGCCCTCTAGCAGAAGGGAGGTGGGAGCGAGTGCAGACCTTATCCTGTGTGGGACGGGCACATCTCTAGGTCGCTCCCTTTGTTATGTGGTGGTGGTTCCCTGAAGTGACCCAAGAGCTGTAAAGAAGAGCGCTTCCTCGCAGCAGCCTGCGGCATCTTGCCCCAGAGACAGAGAACCGTAAGGCACAAATAAGATTTTCCCCAGCGCCTGTACAGGAGGTGGCTCGTGGTGCTGGCCCCGCAGCCTGTTCCCCGAGGTGTCAGCTCCTCCGTTGAGGATCGGGCACGGGCTGGGCGGGCGGTGGGGTGAGGCAGCACCGGCCTCTGCCCAGGGCCACACGCTGTTCCTGATGCGGTGACAGCGGGGATGTGCGTGTTAGCAGTGTCATGCTTGGTGCCTTGTCTGGCCTTTGTACTAAAGCCTGTCTGCCCCCACGCCATCCTCCCCAAATAACTCTGCAGTGATGCATCACCCTCCTCTTTTTTTACTTTTCAGAACCGAATGCATGAGAGCATGAAGCTCTTTGACAGCATTTGTAACAACAAGTGGTTTACAGACACGTCGATCATTCTCTTCTTGAACAAGAAAGACCTGTTTGAGGAAAAGATTAAGAAAAGCCCACTAACGATCTGCTATCCAGAATACACAGGTAAGGCTGGGCTCGTGAAATGGCATCTTGTTTGCATCACCAGGGCCAGGAATGAGTCAGTCAAAGCCTACACAATCCAAGATGATCTTTTTCCCCGTTCCCTTGACTCTGTCTCTCGGGCAGCATCTTTGAGCTGTCCGGCTAGCTGATAACTCATTTTCTCAGGGACGTGGTTGCGCACGTCTGTGGTTTGGAATTGGCTTTGTCCCTGTGTTTTATGGCCTGGAGTGTGAAAAGCACTTGCACTTCAGCAAGTCACGGTCACTGTTTTCCACGTTGTACCAGGACAATGCTTCCATTTAACCTCGGTTTTAGAGGCTATCAAGCTTACCTGGGTAAGGCCCTTGTTCACTCTGGTTCTGCAGCCCTTCCCTGCTGCCACCTGCACGGGGCCGGTGCGTTCCCTGGTCAGTGCTTGAGGCATTCCGATTTCTGAAGCTGCCCTTCCCCCAGTCCTGGTGGTTCTGTCGTTGTCACTCTTGCAATAGAACCGTTTCTAGCACAAAGCGTTTTGGTAGCCGACATGCAGCGCTCCCTCTTGGATATCGCTCGCAAAGAGGCGTGATGTGGTGATGTTCCGGTCTCTGGGCTGGGGTGGAGCAGTCGGAGCCTCGCAGCAGTGAGCGACTCGTCCAAGGTCACTGGGCAGAAGCTGGGAGTAGACGTCAGGTTTGCAAGAAGGGGTTAATGGTGGATTTGGATTTGTAGCTGGATAAGGCAGATGGTTGCAAGCAGCTTAATATGTGCTTAAAAGATCTGTGCGAAAACTCTCTGCTGTGAACTGCTGGCTAAAGGGCGGGCTCTTACCTTGTTCAGGCTCCAACACGTACGAGGAAGCAGCTGCCTACATCCAGTGTCA
This sequence comes from Heteronetta atricapilla, assembly GCA_011075105.1. Taxonomy (NCBI): domain Eukaryota; kingdom Metazoa; phylum Chordata; class Aves; order Anseriformes; family Anatidae; genus Heteronetta; species Heteronetta atricapilla. The sequence continues at coordinate 553,713 of CM021756.1, read as the reverse complement.
GTTTGAAGATCTGAACCGGAGAAAAGACACCAAGGAGATCTACACACACTTCACCTGTGCCACTGACACCAAGAACGTGCAGTTTGTGTTCGATGCTGTTACAGATGTTATCATTAAGAACAACCTGAAGGAATGTGGACTCTATTGAGAAGGGGCGTGGGAAGAAGGTAAAGCTGAGCTGCTTGGCTGCGCGCAGAGTTTAGCTTTGCACACCAGCTTGGTCTGGCTCTGTCTTGTACCGCACTAATGCTCCGTGTTCTCTTTTCAGTTCTTATGATGTGGCGTTTTGAGAACCAGACTCTTTGCTGCCTCACGGGGACAGCTGCAAGCATGAACAGGACCAGGGAAACGAAAACAGCATGCAGAATCGTTGCATTCTTTAGCACAATCTTCTGTATTAGGGACCTTTTTATTGATACGGGATGTTGAAGTTAGGTCAAGATGGAACAACTGTTAGTGTGACTAGATCATCCTGGCATCGTTTGGATGGCGTAATCTCAAATGTGTACAGCTGTTGTGAAGTTAAGGTGCTGGATTCCAGACCTTCGATATGTAGCTTTCTCTCTTTCTTTGGTTAACAAGCCACCACTAGTCTGTTTTTAAGGTTTTTTCCATCAAGAAAACTATAACTTTACTAAATTTTATTTCTTTATTTGCAAACAAATCTTGTTTTAAAAATAAAAACAAAAAAATCACTTAACTATGCACATGTGACCAGATCATGCAGAAAGTATTCCTCTTAGCAGGAACTCTTTGTTTTTAACACTTGGTGTGGTCAGAGTTTAATATTTCTGCAACTACTTAATGGATCCTTAGAGCTCTTACGGCGATAGCTTCGGCTTTTTCTGATGTGTAGTTTGTTACCGTCCTGCTACCATAAGGCTTTTGAAAGAAGCTTCTGCAGCAGGATATACAAGTCCTTTTAGTTTATGGTTAGGGGTGAACCTGGTTTTTGCTGATAGCCAAATGGGATTTATACTGTGTGGTAAGCATAAAGCCAGCTTCGTGGTGAACGTGGACCCGGGCTGTGTCAGGTGGAGAGCTGAAATGCTGAGCTCCAAATTAGGTGGGAAATGTGTGCTGCTACAGAGCTACTAAATCAACCACTTAGATTCTTGTGCATTTTTGGTCTAAACTGGTGGGCAGTTTTTTAAAGGGTGCACTTTGTTCTGCATTTACCATGGCTTTTTCTGTTCAGAGACTCCTAAACTGTATTGACAGCATGCCTTTACTTTGTATATGTGGTGCCAAATTCTTGTTTGCCATTGTTTTTACTGTAGTAATGTTCAGAACTAGTCAGTACATTCCTTTGCTGAACCATTGCATTTAGACTCTTCCCAGTTTGTCATGTGTACAGTTTCAATCTGTTATAGTTGTTGGCAGTATTAAAATGGTGAGTAAACAGTTGAGCCTTTTCCCTAGTTTTTGTAACTCCTCCAGAAATTCTCTTCCCTTCTGCGCTTTGCCCGTCCGGCCGGAGGAAGGCCTGCGCTCCGCTGGGAAGCGGGCGCAGTGGATGGGATGTGACGGGAGGGCTCCTCAGGCCGTGTAACACACGGCTCCTGGTGCTCCCTGCTGCTCCCGAGGGCTGGGGTTGGCGCGGGTGGCAGAGAGCCGCCATCCAGCCAGCCGTTCGCTGCGCTGGGCTGCTGTGAGGTGACGTGGCTGTAACCCGTTCGGAAGCTTCGTGCCTAGAGCTGCAGCGCTGCAAGAGTGAGATACCCGAGGGATGCTTCTGGGTCGGGAAGTGGCCGTCCCACGGTGCCTGCTGGCTGCCAAGCGTGCGGCAGTGCCCAGCAGCTCTGCGGTTATAGTTTGGGAAAAAACGTCCAGACTGCCTTGAGCTCTACTGCCTGCCTGACAGCTCCCTTTTAGCAAGGCCTTGAGGCTTTACTTGAGCTTCACTCTGTGTGACACAGCTCGCCTTGACTTTTAAACAAATTAATGCAAAACTCCCCTGTAATCACCTTCCTACCAACCGGCGCTCCTCACCCCTGCGGGAGGGCAGCCCCTTGTACATCCCTTGTCATGGGGGGGCTGTTTCGGGAAGGCTTAATTCCAGCTGGCAGTGGTCTGCTGGCACCTGTGTGTCCCCCTGGACCTGCAGGGCGGAGGCCCTGCTCTGTGCTGCCTGGGCACAGCTGATGCTGGCGGGGGCCCCGTGTGTGCAGTGCGTGGGGAGAGCAGCTCGGGCAAAGAACACAAAATGTTCTTGCTTCAGGTGTTCTGACACAGGAAAGGGGCTTGGGAGCAATCATCACAGAGACATGCAGTGGGAGAAATGAGACATCCATGTCATGCATAATTCTTTATTTTTTTCCCCTACTGTTAAGTGAAGCCGTACAGGTGACCCTGCCGTAGACACTGAGAGGATCCAGGGCGTGTCTACAGTACCGACACCGATTTATTTACAAACAGTAAGAGCAAATACAGCTCTAAGTAGCAGAATGGAAATCTTTCAAGTAACCATTTCCTCTTTATCTGACCCCTTCCTCCGCTGGAGGTGTGATGGTGGCGTCCCTTGGCGCCCAGTGCCCGTGCTCCTGCGTCCCCTGCCCTGGCTGGTGGGCACGGGGCGAGGTGGCCAGGACCGGCCACTCGTCTGCTTAAGGCTGTCTGGGGGCAGAAAGCACAACCGGGGGCAGCCGCAGCTCTTGACCTTTTCCTGGCAGGAAGATTTTTCTGAGAAATTCACCAAAGTCTTGGGACTTATATACAGCACAAAATAATTAATTCCTCCTGCCGCAGGGCTGGCTACCAGGCGTGACTCGGAGGCAGCATCCCCCTTGCCCAGAAATTCCCCGTTCAACCCAATTAAGGTTTGACAAAGCGGGTGAGGGCAGGGCGGGTGCCTGGCACCAGTCCCGTGGCGGTGCCACCTTCGGCTGCACCGGGGGGCACGCGGTGGCTCGGCGTTGATTTCCCTGGTGCACTGGGGTCTGCGTGCTCTGGCGTCAAACCGCTCCGCATCTCATTTACAAACGCTGACTTCCAAGCACTGCAGGGAGCCGGGGTTTCTTTCTTTAAAAAGAGGAAATGGCTGTGAAAGGGAGCAGGAAGTTCGGCTTCAGCCCCTTCCTATTACGGGCTTGAACGCAGGTGGTTGGTGGGGCAGGTCATAGAAAAAGTGGGGGCCGGTAGCTTTTTTGTTTCTTTAATCCTTTTGGCTCTGCTCAGCAGAACGGCGATGCGAAGCTGGAGTCATTTTCTCTTCTGGCAGGGAGGAGGAAAGAAGAGGGCGTTAAACACAGCGAAGGTGTTACTAGCGTAATGCCCAGGAAGGGCTCTGGGAGAGGCAAATCTGCATTGCAGCATCAGCTTCAACAGCAGGGCCCGGGCGGCAGCACGTAGCTGGAAGGCGAGGGTGCTGCAAACCTGTTATTCCCTAGCTGATCACTGCTGTAGCTTTCGCTGCTGCCTGTAACCCTGGGAGAAGGCAGGGCCCCGGCTGCTGCCAGCACTCCATGTGCTCATCTTTTCCGCGGTGCCAGCAGCGGGCTCATGGCTGAAGCCTGCTGCGTGCTCCAAGCAGAAGGGGGCTGCGTTGGTGGGGGGGGCCCTGGCCCAAGACTTCACCCCGTCCTATTGCCTGCCCCATTTCCCCTGCATCTGTCTTAGCAGTCGGGCCCTAGGGGAGCTCCTGCTGCTCTTTTTCAGGGAGCGGTGAGCAGAGCGTCGCAGCCAGCGGCTGGAAGCTGCTTTGGAACTGGGGAGATGGGTAGAAAGCACACCGACCCTAATTAAACCTTAGTTAAGCCACTGACCAGCCAAAAGGCCACCTGGAGCAGAGTGCTGCACGTGGTTCTGTGCCTCCCCCCTGCCCGGGGTGCTGCTGGCGTTACTCCCATGGCCAAGGCTGCCCACGGCTCCCGGCCGGCTTCAAACAGCTGCGGGCAACGCGGGGCAGCCGAGTGCCTGCGCGGCAGCGCCCGCCGTGTTGTGGCAACAGGAGGCCCGAGATAAAGACGTCTGATCCTGCTTGAGTGCATAGTTTGGCTGTAATCTGTTGTTTCCATCTCTCTCCACAAAGCAGGGGTGTGAACGTGCTTGGTCAGGCTGCCTCGCAGCAATAAGCGGGCTCCTCGGGGAGCGGGGCGAAGCCGTGCTCAGGCAGTGCTGCCCTCCTGCTGCGTCCCTCGCCCCCGGAGGTTCCCAGCCCCAGGCTCGGGGCTGCCCTCGCCCCGCTGGCTGTGGAGCCCCCCCCTCCCCAGCGCTTTCGGTGGCTCAGAGGCTGCTGCTCGCGGCCGCCACGGGGAGTACCTGCCGCGCAGATGTTCAGAAGAGCCCGCAGTCCTTGAGGTTCTCTTTGATGATGACATCTGTGACTGCGTCAAAGACGAATTTGACGTTCTGTGTGTCTGTGGCACAGGTCATGTGGCTGTAGATTTCCTTCACGTCCTTTCGCATGTTGAGATCAAGGAACTGGGTCTTGATGTAATTTCCTGCGTCTTCAAATGTGTTGGGACCTGCGGAGGGAGGGAGCGATTCGCTGCGAGTGCCTCTGCCGGGGTGGTGACGCTCAGGGCTGGGGGACCTGGGGACGCCTGGGGCTTGTGTTCGGGCGTCAGACCTGCAGCCTGCCTCCCAGCTGGGTGCCAACCACAGCTACCAGCTCAGGTTTAAAAGAAGCCATTTTACCCTGCCTCCATCCTTCCAGATGGCTTGCACCAGTCATGCTGCCCTTGCCCCTGGTTCGCTCCCGGCTCCAGGGACTGCTCCCAGCATAACGGAGCCGGTGACAGCCAGCCCCCAGGGGGCCCGGACCCACTCACCGTCATAATCGGGGAAGCAGATGCTGAGATGGACCTTCTTGATCTTTTCCTCAAAAAGGTCTTTCTTGTTGAGGAAGAGGATGATGGACGTGGCGGCGAAGAACTTGTGGTTGCATATACTGTTGAAGAGGTGCAGGGATTCATGCATGCGGTTCTGAAAGCAAATGGGACAGAGCGCGGGTGCTTGGTTATAACCAAACCATCTCTTGTGCCCCGGTGCTGTGACGGGTGCTTTGCCCCAAGCTGCTGCTGCAAAACAAAGAGCAGCAGCAGTGGAGCAACGCTTGGGGCTGCGCCGTTTGCTGCAGCAGCAAATGGCTCTACCCTGCAAAGAGCCCCCTTGCTCCTCGGAAGAGCCACAAAGCCCCTGCACCATGGCGTGAGCGACCCGGGTACGTTGGGGTGCTGCTCACGGCGGGGAGCAGCACTGGGGCTGCGAAGGGGCTGTGGGCACTGTGGGGCTCTGGGGCTGCGGTCCTGACGGTCAGCAGCACCGGCTTGCGCTGATCCCGGGAGAATCGTTGGCAGGAGGAGCCCCAAGCAAGGGCCCCGTGCCCCTATCCGCGCCGGCCAGGCGGTGCTGCGATGCTGCAGGATGTCCTCGGGGTGCTGCAGTCCTCGGCCATTGCCCACAGCTTGGCTTCGAAGGAGCACGGAAAGGGGAAGGCTCTGTCTGGGAGCAGAGGCGCCGTTTTCCAGTTGGCTGCAGGGAGGACGAGGCTCCATCCAGCTGGACTTTGCGGCTGCCTGCTGCGGGCAGGTGCTTTGATGGGGATGGGTTTTCCTCGCCCAGCTCCCCGTTGTGGCAGCGTTCCTGTATTGCTTCGGTGACTGGGGCACCTGCAGGGCCATGTTTGGCTTAATCCTGCCCTGTCCTTTGCAGGGGAAGCCTTACAGCCTCTCCCAAGGGCTTCGGTGAGAAAGGTGTTGTTGTGAGGGGCTGGGGAAGGGCTGGCGGCAGCCCGGGCACTCCCGGTGTCACCCGGCCCCAGGCAGTGGAGCCTGGCTCTGGCAGCGCCCAGCTCAGCACAGCCGTGAGCGCCCACGGGACCGTCTGCTGCGGGAGACAGCAGCAAGGAGACTTCGCCCCAAGCCCCGGCGCAGGGGTGATGGCAGCCTGCTTTTCCTGGTGGTCTTCGCCCCTTATTTTTGATGGGAAATACTGCATCTTCTTGGGGCCGTTGTGTTTCTGCTCTCCAGGTCTCTGCCCTCGGAGCTGCTTTCCCCGAGCAGTGTGTGAGTCCCCCCCCGCGTGGGGGGGGAGCAGCGGCCCCACCGGAGCAGCCCCTGCCCAGCACCCAGAGGCTTCGCTTGGTGAGCTGCTGCTCTCCTTCCCTGTGCTGCTGCTCGTGGGGAGCAGCGGAGGGTGAAAGCTGCGCCCTGTTGCTGCTCCTCCACCCCCCAGCACCCTGATTTGCTTTGTTCCTCCACCAGGGCTTGCTGGGCCCCTCTGCCGGGGCTTCCTCCCCTCCTGCGTTGGCCCCGGTGTGTTTGGGTTTGCTCATGGGGCTTTGCTGCTCTGGGGTGTTTGTTCCCGTAGGATGGCAGCTCTTGAGAGGAGGCCAGGCCTCCTTGGAAGGAACTGGATTTTCCTCGTGGTCAGCAGCATCAGACCCACGGCACAACAGCCCCAGCATCAGCTCGGTTGGGCTGTTCCTGCCCCGGGGTGCCTGCAGGGGCTGGGGCCGGGCTGAGCCACCCCTGCTGCCCCCGGTGCCGTGGCTGTGCCCCAGGCACCCAGAGCATTCGCCTGCCCCACTGCGGCCACCCCGCGTGGGTGCTGCCACCCAGCTCCTCTCCCCCATCACTGCTGAGCCATTCCCCGGCCCCGAACCCACCACTTCGTCGTCCTCCACCAGCACCATGTCGTAGGCGCTCAGCGCCCCGCAGAAGATGATGCAGGTCACCCCCTCGAAGCAGTGGATCCACTTCTTGCGCTCGGATCTCTGCCCTCCCACATCGAACATCCTGGGGAGGGGACAAGGACGGGGCGGTGACACGTCTGCTCCTGCCACCCCCGCTGGGATGGTCCCAGTGTCCCCATAGCACCCGGGGGCACGGGGGGCGCGGTGACCCATCTCACATCCCTTGTCTAGGCAGGGCCGGTGGCCCCGGAGCATCAGGGGGACATTCGGTACCTTCATCCCTGACCCTGTCCCCACTGTCGGGGCTGGAGGGGCTGCCCCTGCTCATGGGGGTGCGTGGGGGGTGTTGTGGGTGCGCCCACCTGAAATTCAGGTCCTTGACAGAGAATTTGGTCTCAATGATGCCCGTGGTCTTCACGCGGGACCGCAGCACGTCCTGCTCGTTGGGGAGGTACCCGGGGGCCGTGATCCTGTCCAGCTGGTTCAGGTAGCTGCAGGACGGCAGGGGACACGCTGTGGAGGGGCTGGGGACGTCGTGGTCCCCATGGGGAAGCGATGCCAGCCCCGTGTGGCAGCTGGGCTCTCAGGGGTGTCTGGGCTGGGGCTCGGTGAAGGACGTGGCTCCAACCCGCACCCTGCGGGGCGCAGCGAGACCGCGGGTGGGCACAGATGGCCCTGAGCTGGCCTCACCCTGCCCACGCAGTGGGGACGTGGGGACACGGGGGGCTGCGGCCAGCTGGCACCAGTGGGGCCCTGGGGTGGACGAAGAACGGGGCGGTGGGCTGCGGTGGGCTGCGGCTGTTCCCAGAAGCAGGGAGGGGGATTTTGGAGCTGGGAGCGATTGCAGCGGGCGGGGGTCCCCGTGCACGTCCCCGCACTCACTACGCGGCCGAGTCGTTGAGCTGGTACTCGGCGGCTCTGTCGAAGCAAGCCTGCACCCCGCCGTCCTTCCACAGCTTCTTTATGCAGTCGACAAGCTCGGGGGGCATGGTGCCCTCCTCGATGGAGTCGGCCAGGTTGAAGAGCTGCCGGCCGTCGTCCTGCGGGAGGGAGCCCTTCGCCACCGTCCCCACGCGCCGTCCCCTCCCCTCGTCCCCCGGCGGGACGCCCCCACTGACCGCCCGTCCCGACTCGGCGTAGTCGATGCCCAGCGTGGACATGGCGCGGATGATGGCCAGGATGGACTGCAGGATGTTGCCGTAGATGATGGCCTTGAACTCCATGCACTCCTCGGGCGTGTAGCCGTCCTGGTGGATGATCCTGGGGGGGGACACCAGCCTCAGCCCCAGAGGCCGGCACCCTGGGGTGCCCCCTCTCTCCCCAGCATCACTCCGTCTTTGGGAGCCCACCACCAGCATGGCACTGGGGAGACCCCCAGGTCCTATGGTCCCCATGCCCCCGCCAGGGGTTTCCAGAGCTCAGTCCTTGTCGTGTCCCCCCCAGTCTGGGTACCCAGCCATGGGGCGCAGCCCTCGCCACGGCCGTACTCACTTCATCTGCTTCACGATGGTGCTCTTGCCCGACTCTCCAGCCCCTGGAAAGGAGTCAAAGGAAGCCTCAGAGCTGGCTGGGGCACGCCGCAGGCCTGACGCCACGGTGAGGGGCGCTGCTGTGTCCCCCTGCCCTGCCCATCGCCGTGGCTTCAGGCCTGCGGAGGCTGCCACCAGCCCTGCGCTGCCTCGGCGATTGCCTTGGTGCTTTAAGCGGCTTAGGGCGGCACAGGAAGCTGCTTAGAATTAGGGTGCTAATCGCCTTGACCCCGGCCCCCCCTCACCTGGCTAAGCCCCCGCTGCTGCTCCTGCCCCCCGCGGGGTTACCCTGACGGCCGAGCGGGGTGCAGGGTCCTCCGAGGGACGGTCCCCTCCTGTGCCCAGCGGTGGGGCAGGGTTTGGGGATGCTGGGGGTCCCACTGACACCCCCCCACCCCCACAGGTGTCACCAAGGTGTCCTGGCCTCAGCCAGTCCATTCCCCATCCCCACGGTGTCCCCTTGGTCCCCGCCACCCATCTACATGCCACCAAGAGCAGACGCCACCCCTGGCTCTTCCCAGGCACAACCCTGGGGGACATCCAGCGGGGGGACAACCTCTGCTCGCTACCAACAGCTCGTCAGACTAACGAGAGCCCACCCGGCGCTGAGGGGAAGGGGCTCTCCTGGGGACAAAAAGGGGCAGCAAGAGGAGAGGATGGGGCCAGGGGCTGCGGGTCCCCGCACCGGCACCTCTGGGGCACCTGGCACCACAGACACAGCCCCGGCCCCTTGCCCCAGTTGCTTTTGCTCTGTGCCCGTCCCCAGAGGTTACATCCCCCCACCGATGGGGTCCCTGTGCCAGGCAGGGACATGGGACAGTTCCCGGGTCCTCCCTGTGCCCAGCCACCCCCTGCGGGGACGTCCCCTCCACCCTACCCAGCAGCAGCAACTTGACCGTCTTCGCCTCCTTATCCGCGTCCTCCTGGAGCTTCTTCTCCAGCTCCTTGGACCTCTTGGCCATCTCCTTGTCCTCCGCGCTCGCCCCGCTCCCCATGGCCTCGTCTTCCTCTTCCAACGCCTCGAGCTCCTCTAGGTCCCCGGGCTCTTCCAGCTCTTCGCGGGGGCTGCGCGCGCACCCCGGGGGCGGGCGGAGGGTGAGGGGGGAGAAAGGGAAGCCCCGAAAGGCCGAACCAGGCGCCCGCTGCCCCGCGCCGTGCCGGGGGTGCCGGAGCGCTCGCCTGGGTGCTCGCGGGCCCGCTGCCCCCCGAGCTCTCTCTTAATTCCCCATGGATAACCCAATTTCTGGGCTGACGGATTTGGGGACTTTTTATCTCTCCATGTGACCCAGGAAATCCAATTAGCCCAAGATGGCAAAGATTAGGGCTCGGAAAAGAAAGAGCATCTCGGGGAGGCGGCCAGGGAGGTGGGCACGGGGCCTTACGTAAGGGGGCAGGTGGCATGTCACCCCCTGCCCGCAGGGGACGGGGACACCCCAGGTCCTGTGGGGTGTCTGGGGGGCTCTGTGGGTTTGGGGCACCCCACTTGTGGCTGCCCCCCCACGGGGCTGCAGGGCTGGGCTTTGTGCTGGGGATGGGCTCAGCCCAGCTCGTGTCACACCAGGGACCCCAGGTGCTGGTGGGGCGGTGACATGGGGACGGTGACAAGGGGATGGCGGGGCTGTGGGTTTTCTCCTGTTGGGGAAATGGAGCTAATTATCACAGGCAGTAACGAGCACCCGTAATCCTGCACTGCTGAGCACCACTCGCTGCTGCCTAAGCTCTTTAACAGGACGGTGCTCAACCTTCCTCCCCCCTGCCTCCTCCTCCTCCTCCCCAGCCCAGCAGGACCCCAGGACCCCAGGGGGGGTGCCCCCACCCCGCATTGCCGGGGCTGGCTCTGGGTGCGGTGGTGGCTGTGCTGGGTCCCTGTGGTGGACTCCGGGGCTTTGTCTGTGCCCCCCGCGCCCCGCGGTGTCACCGGGGGTGGCATCCCCGCGTTTCCCCCAGCACATTGCTCCCGCCATGCCCGGCAGCGGCGTGGGGACAGCCTGTCCCCGCTGTCCCCGCAGACACAAAGCCCCTTCTGAGCCTCTAATGAACTTGGCGCTTCCGAAGGGGG
>CM021756.1:509895-533488 GCA_011075105.1 Heteronetta atricapilla | reverse complement strand
GGGGGGGTGGCACGTGCCCCCTTACCTGTGTCCGTACTGGTGCTGCTCCTCCTTGCACTGCTTCACCAGCTTCTCCAGGCTGCTCTTCAGCGTCCGGGCCTGGCGCAGCCCCACTGCCGTCAGCCTCCCGCCCCGGTGCGCAGCCCCCCCTCCCCAATCCCCCCTCGCCCCCTGTGCCCCGTCTCACCCCGGCGCGGTCGCACTGGAAGAGCAGGACGCTGGTGCCGGGGGGGCCCTGCTCCTGCACGCTGACGGCCAGCACCGAGTCGTAGCTGCAGGCGTCCAGCAGGGCCGCGCAGTCCCGCACGCTGCCCAGCGGGTAGCTCTCCAGCTCCTCCTGCCCACGGCATCGCAGGGGTTACGGGGGCGCGAGGGACAGGGGGCTGCCGGGGGTTACGGGGGCACGAGGGGTTATAGGGGTGCAAGGGGTTATAGGGGCATGAGGGACGGGGGCGCAAAGGGTTATAATGGTGCAAGGGGCAGGGGCATGCAGGGAGCCAGGGGGATTACAGGATTATTGGGGTGCAAGGGAGAAGGTGGGTGCCAGGGTTATGCGGTGGCCAGCCAAGCGCAGGGGGTGAGGGGGATATCGGGGTCCTGGGGGAGTTGCTGTGAGGCTGGGTTGTGGGTGCCACGGCCAAGGGGGTGCCAGGCTCAGAGGGGTGCAAGGTTTGTGGTTGGTGCCAGGGCAAGGAGGGTGCCAAGCTTATGGGGCTGCGATGACGGGGTGCCGGGGTTATGTGGGGTGCCACAGGTGGGGAAATAAGAGATGTAGGGGCGTAGATGCATGGGGGGAAGTGTCCAGGGTAGGTTTCACGGCCGGGGTGGGTGCCAGGGGTGGGGGGCATTGGAAGGCTGATGCTTGTGCTGGGGCTGAGGGGGTGCCGGGGGGGGGGGTGCTTGCTCCTGGCTGGCTGCCAGCTTTTGGGGGTGCTATGGCAGCACCTTGCTCTCCACATCGCTCAGCACCAGCTCCTGGTTCTTGACGTGCAGGATGAGGTCCTGCCCCCAGACCCGGCCCTGGGCTTCCAGCGCCTTCAGGCGAGCCAGGCAGTCGTCGATGCTGCGGATGTCTCTGTCCAGCCGCATGGTGAGCAGGTGCGGGGGGGGGGGGGACACGTCACGGGGTGCCATGGGGTGCCATGGGGTGCCCGTCACCTCCCCACAGCGAGGGGCAGTGGGGAGGGAGGCTGGGGGGGGCTCCTACCTCCACATGGTGATGGAAATTGCTTTGGGGTTTGAGCAGGCTCTGGCTGTAGTCCTTGCGCTGGTCTGGGGGGGACACACGGGGTCAGGGGTGGGCACGCGGGGGGGAGCTGGGTTTTGGGGGGCTTCTGCTACTCACTGTAGATGCTTTTCCCGCTGGGTCGGGCAAAGCTGTTGGAGCGGTGGAGGTGGGAGCTGTCTTCGGTGTCACCACTGTCCGGACAGACAGACGGCGGTGGGTCCGACCGCCCCACGGCCACCGCGCCCCGCAGCCCGGCTCCCGCCTCCCCATCGCTGGGGCGCGGGGCACCCACCCTGCTGGGCACTCACTGGGACGGGGGGCCGCTCCAGTGGCCGAAGGGGTCTCCCATCTTCCTGGCAGCGATGGCAGCGCTGGCGGGGGGGTGGCCGTGTGTGGCTGCTGGCGGGGACGCGGGCTTGCCCCTGCTCCAGCCCCGTACGGGGCACCTGGCGTGGATCCGACCTGTTTGGGGCCATGCAGGGTGGGCAGTGCCCTGCTGGGGTCCAGGGTCCGGCCTCGAGGGCTGGGCTCGGTCTGAGCCCAGCACCCAGCAAGGTCCCCAGCTTGCTGCGTCACCCCCCCCAGGACCCACCCTGTGTCCACCCCCCCCCCCGCCAATGGTCACCAGCAGGACCCCTGCCCCATCCCAGCCCCGCAGGGTTCACCTGGTGGCCGGAACCCCCCTGACCCCCCCAATCTGGGGGACACCCAGAGGTCCCAGCTCACCCGAATCCCGGTGCTGTTCCCTCGGGTGCCCGGGCTGGAATTGCGCAGCTGAGGGTGGCGCAGGGCAGGGGTAAGGGCTTGACGTCGGCACCGCACCCGGCTGCTCTTTGCCCGAAGGCGTCTGCTTCGGGTGGAGGGGGGGGGAGTAGGAAAACAGGGGGGTGGGTGTGAACACCAGGCGCAATCAGCCCCCCCCGCTCACCCTGGGCATCCCTGGGGCACCTGCCCTGTGCCGTGGGTTCCTTGCCCGGGGGGCACCTGAGGGGACGGTGCCCCCACCCCAAGCCCAGGCTCCCCCCACCCCTGGGTGAGCCCCGGTGACGTATGACGCCGGTGACACCCAAGCCCTTCTCCCACAGACCGCTGCGCCTCTGCCCTCTGGGTGACCCTGGCCAGCCTGGCTCAGCCGAAACCGGGCAAGTGGAGAGGAGCTGGTGGGGAGCCCTTCCCGGCTGCCAAGGACGGGCCGGGGCCGGCCTGCGGGCTTTGTCCTTTGTCCCTGGGCAGTCAGCCCTGCTTGGTACCGTGGGGGTCTCCCCCTTGCAGGCTCTGGCCCTGCTACCCCCCAGAGCATCAGGGAGGAGACCCCCCTGCCCCAGCCCTGCTCTGTGCTACCGCTGGTCCTCGGTGAGGTGGGCGCTGGCCGGGCTGTGGCCGGGCACGTGTCCTTGTGCCGGGGGGGTGACACAGCATCCCTCCTCTCCTGGCGGGGAGCGGTGGGGCTTTGGGCTTCGGTTTGAGGCTTTTGGCTTCTGCCTGATCCTGATGCACCTGGGCCAGATAACGGGGTGGCAGGGCTGCAGTTGCTGTGTCCCCTTGACCCCCCCCTGACAATTCTGAGGGGGCCCTTGTCCCCACTGCCCCCCTTGCTCGGCTCCCCCTCCTTGGAGGACAGGGAGGAGCAGGGCAGGGGGCCGGGGAAGGCCCTAGGGGGCAGGGCGGGGTGCAGGGCTCGGGGTCGTGCCTCAGTTTCCCCGAGGCGCAGCCCCCACCGCTGCCACCAGGGGGCAGCACGGCCCCGTGCCGCCCCGTCCCCAGGTGCCCCCCGCTGTCGGGTCCCGCCGGCCCTGCGGGGTCCCAGAAGGGCCCGGTGCCAGCCCGGGTCCCGCCGGCCCCGCCGTGCTCCCTGGTGCTGTCCCTGTGTGACACTTGTCAAGGGGACGCAGGTGGCCTGCTGTGGGGCATCACAGCTCCCATGGGAGGTTTGGGACTACAGCCCCCCCCCAAATGCCACTCCACCCCAAGTAGGTACAGAGACATGCGAGGTGATGGGGTGAGTCTGTGTCCCCAGCCTCGTCTGCCCTGTCCCCAAGGGTGAGAGAGGAGGGGACCTAGAGGAGAGGGAGGGAATTGGGGTACAGGGCAAAATCCCTCCCACCAGTCCTGCGTGTCCCAGTCCTGCTCGGGGCAGCGTACGTGGTGCTTGGGATCCACGGCCACCCAGGCGTGCCGTCCCCGTGACGCTCCCACGGCCACCAGCCAGCACCGGCTGCCCTGTGGCACGGTGCCACTGCATCACCCAGCGGCAGGAGGCCACCCAGTGACCCTTACTGGGAGCACTGGGGTGCTCCCACCCAGCACGGCCCTGCAGCACCAGGTTCTTCCCTGGGGACTGTCCCCAGCGGTGGCCCTGGGGATGTGACGCGCCGTGGCGTTGTGAGGAAGCAAAGTCCCCACGCTGGCCATAAACCCTGCGTCCTTTGGGCACTCATTAACCCAGGCGCCGGCACCACCCGGTCCCTGCCACAGGGGATGCGGTGACAGCGGCTCAGCCTTGGGTGCCAGCAGGGACAGGAGAGCAGCCCCCCGGGGTTTATGCTGGGGGATTATTTCATCCCTGCTTTACGGATCGTGGAAACCCCATGCGGGTTTTTCCTCTGGCAGTGCCCGTGCTGCCTCCCATCCTCTTGCCCCACACCTCCCAGCCACCCCACTGGGCAAGCTGGGGATGGTATGAGCTGCGGCACTACTGTAAAATATTACAAAATGCGTTATCTTATTTTTCCTGCCCCAACCAACCGCTCTGGCTCACAACCAGAGGTGTTTGCCTTTGCACAGCCCTGCCGGGCCCCATCGCCCTTCCCCAGGCTCGGAAAGTCCCCGGGGACCAAAAGCATCCTTGGGAAGAGCCAAGAGCAGAGCTGGAGACTCTTTCCCAGCCCAGCGGCCCCGAGCGGAGGCGGAGGACGGGGCAGAGCACAGAGCGAGGAGCTGGACTTGGCCACCGCTCCGGTGCCCGCCATCAAAAAACGCCATTTCCAGGCAACCCAAACCAGCTGGACTTGGAGCAAAACCTGGGGGCTGCTTTTTTGCAGAGCGACGTGAGAAGCAGGGCTGGGCGCTGGGTGCTGGGGGAGGGGGGGGGCTGCTGCCCCCACATTCCCCTTCCGGGGGCCATTGTGGGTTTGGAAACCCCCGCGTGTCAAAATGAGCGAAACCAGTGGGTTGGCCACAGGACACAGCGCTTTTGGGGAGGAAAAGGCCCCGTCCTGCGGCTCCCATACGTGTCCCCCCTGCTAGGTGTTCAGCGTTGGCCCGTGCGCTGTGTGGGAGCCCCGAGGGAATTTTCTGCTGCAGGCTGCGGGGGGGACACAGGCACATGCGAAAGGGACAGCCCCGGGGACACGTCCTGATCCCGGCGCGGGGATTTTCTGTTGCATCTGCTGGGGCTGCAGGGGCAGGATCCGGCCCCAGGGTTGGGGCAGACCTGGGGGTGTGCAGGCAGAGAGGGACAGCAGGGCCGCGGGTTCCAGGAAGGGCCGGTGACACATCGCTCCCGGCCAGGTGCCACCGGGGCCGCGGTGACGGGGAGCAGCTGCAGCTCTGGTGGCTGGGTGCCGGCCAGCGGCGCTAACCACCGGCAGCCTGGGTCTGTCCCCACGTCAGCGAGGCGAAACGCGGGGCGGGCCGCGGTGTACCCGGACCTGCCGCCTAATTGCTGGGCACCGGCAGCTCCTCGTCATTTCACCGCCGGGCAGGGACGTGGGGGGCCGTTAACCCCTTGGGGGCTGGGAAACGGCATCGGGCCTTCTGCCTGGGCTGGAGGACTGGCTCGGCACGGCTCGGCACGGCTCGGCACAGCTTGGCACGGCTCAGCACGGCTCGGCATGGCTCAGCACGGCTTGGCATGGCTCAGCACGGCTTGGCATGGCTCGGCACGGCTCGGCATGGCTCGGCACGGCTTGGCATGGCTCGGCACGGCTCGGCATGGCTCGGCACGGCTTGGCATGGCTCGGCACGGCTCGGCACGGCTCAGCACGGCTTGGCACGGCTCAGCACGGCTTGGCATGGCTCGGCACGGCTTGGCATGGCTCGGCATGGCTCGGCACGGCTCAGTGTGCTGCTTGGCACAGCCCCCAGGGCCGGGACATCCCTCTCAGCGATGCCCAAATCCACCAAGTCCTCCTGCCCTCTGCGTGGCCTCTTCAGCTGTGGCAGTGATGATGTGCCCTGATGTCCCAGCTGTCCTGGCAATGGGCTGGGATGCCATTTTGGGGTGAAAAGGGGAGAGATGGCAGGATGCTCAGTGATGCCTTGGCATCACTGTCCCTGCCTGCTCCTCATGTCCTGCTCCCTCATTCCCCGCTGTCACACATCTGGTTCTCTTACAGTGACCGTGCGGCTGTGGTGACGCCTCCGGGTCGCATCCTGCCTGGGCGGTGCTGGCGCCTGCACCGCAGGGTTGCCACAGGAGGGCATCGCGAAGTGGGTGCAGGTGACGAGAGCTGGATCCCTGCCACCCCGCTGTGTCCCTCTGCCCCGAGGGTGCTGCCTCCCCTCCGCCTTCATCCCCAAGGGGACCTCTTGGTGTCCCCACCAAACCCCTGCCTCCTGCGAGTCCTTGGGTGGCATTCCCTTTGCGGGAGCAGGAGGACAGCTCCAGAGCATTACTGCTGCACCGGCTTCCCCAGCTCCCTCCTGCAGCAGCCTCGGAGGCTTTTGAAAGCAGCACCTGAGCATCCTCCTCCTCTCCTCTCCATTAACCCGCTGCTGCTGCTCCTGTCTCTCATTTCTGCAGGGTGCCCGAGAGGATGCTGGTGCCCGGTGTGCCGGGACAGCTGCGCAGTTGGTGGCCCACGGCTGAGCTGCAGAGACCCGGCTGCAGGCTGGTAATCTGCATGTGTTGAGGTTTCGCTCTGAAGAGGCCAAAAAGTAAAACAGCAGCCACGGAGCTGTGCTGGCAGCTAGGTTTTGGGGTGAAGAAGGAAAGCTGGCATCCCTGGAGCCACCCCCGTGCCACCCCCCCATTGCTTCCCTACTCCTCTCTGACCTCCACGGGTGAGGGAGGCTGCACCCCCCCCCCAGATGAGGGTCAGGAGCCCCCCAGCCCCTCTCCGGCACAGCTGCGCTCCCTGTGCCAGCAGCGAGGGGTTTGCCCCAGCACAGGAGCAGCACCCGCAGCCCGCGGCGACGCCCGGGGATTTCCAGAGGCGGTGGGAGAAAAACGGGCAGTGGCAGCACACGGGTTTAATTAGAGGCGACGAGAGCATGCAAACGAGCAGGTTTCAGCCAAGCCGGGGGCGGCTGAGCTGCTGCAAATGGCCGCAGGCTCTGGAGGTGCTTCCTGGTGTTTCCCAGGCCCTGGGACAGTCGGGAGGATGGGTTCTGGGGGAAGCGGCGGGTGAGAGGTGCAGCCGGGGGGGGCAGAGCTCAGGGGTTGTCTCTGCCCGTGGCTGTGCCCCTGCCGGGGGCAGGAGAGTGTTCCCTGCTGCACACAGAGCGGGGAGGCTTTGAGCAGCACGGCGAGCCCAGGGAGAGCTTAGAAGGCTTTTATTCGGCTTCCTTTTTGGTGCTGGGGATGAATCCCCCCACAGGAGGAGCTGGCATCTCCATGGCCACAGGCCCATCCCTTGCATCCCACCCCATCCCTCCTTACCCTTGCTGCCCAACCTGGGGGCGAGCCTAACCTGAAAGCTTCCAACGTGCCCGGCCCAGAGCAGCACCCTTCCTAGCAGCAGGATCTGGCCCTTGGCAGCGTCCCAGGGACGCCAGGCACTTCCCTCTGCCCCTAAAGCCCCACAGATTCAGGGGTCAGCAAAGTTCGTCCACCAAATCCCTCATGGTGCTGGCAGAGGAAGGAACCCTGCAGGGCCCGGGAGTCCCAGTGCTTTCCTCGAAGACAGTGAGTCAAACTTCTTGCCTGGGTGGAGGAGGCAGAGCCGGTCGGGGACTTGACCCCATTGCTGATGCAGCATCAACGTCTGATTTGCTTTCATGCATGGGTGAATGTGGCTGTGGCTGGGGGAGGAGGGGACAGTGGTGCTTGTGAGGGGACCGCAGCCTCCCTGGGGTCTTTCCAGGAGCCCGGGTGGGTGATGAAGGCTGTGAATAAGGAGGCAGCAGGCGATGCGAACATATGACTCTGAGCTGGTCAGGATGCAGAGGATGCAGCCAAAAAAGGCTGTGACCAGGCACCGCTGTGTTTACTTGCAGTAAGTGCTTCCCTTCCCCAAAATATGAGGGGTACCTACTGGTGACGTGCTCCTCTGTGTCAAAGCCCAGCGTGGCCTCGTGGTCGGTGCGTAGAGCCTGGGGCTGCTGAGAGCAGGGACACACGGGGACCGTGCCGCCGAGCACGTGGGTGCAGCGTGCACCGGGCTGACGCTTGACCAAGTAACGCTGGAGGAAATTGTGAAAGGGCGGCCAGATGCCGTCTGCATCGAGAAGTGGCGTGAGCGGGGGGCAGCCCACGCCAGGAGGTTCCCACAGTGTCAGCGGGGCGGGACGAGGGGAGGTTGAGCCGGGCACGTCGTGGCCGTACCCTCCATGGGGAGTCACTTGGGTCCGGTCTGTCCTCGGAGGCTGGAGGGGCTGGGTCTGTAGTGGGTTTACGTGGCAAGGTTTTGGTAGCGGGGGGCCACAGGGGTGGCTTCTGTGAGAAGAGTCCAGAAGCTGCCCCCGTTAGATAAGGGCCCCGATCCTGGCCAGAGCCGAGCCAGTAAGCGATGTTGTTTGTACCTGTGTGAGAGCAGATGTAAGAAAGGGGAAAAAAATGCTGGGGAACAGCAGCTGGGAGAGCAAGGAGTGAGACAGCCCTGCAGACACCAAGGTCGGTGCAGCAGGAGGGCAGGAGGTGCTCCAGGCACGCAGCAGCAGTTCCCCTGTGGCCTGTGGAGAGGCCCCTGGTGGATCAGGCTGTCCCCCTGCACCCATGGGTCCCACATGGAGCAGATCTCCACGCTGCAGCCCATGGAGGAGCCCACGCAGGAGCAGGGGGTCTGGGGGAGCTGTGGCCCATGGGGGACCCGTGCTGGAGCACTTTGCTCCTGGGGATGGACCCCGTGGGACGGAGCCGTGTGGGAGCAGGTCTTGAAGAGCTGCTGCCTGCGGGCAGCCCATGAGGGATCAGTTTGGGAAGGACGGCATCCGGGGGAGGGACCCCACGTGGGAGGGGCAGGGAGGGACCCAGAAGGAGCAGCAGAGACGAAGCATCAGGGACTGACCGCAGCCAGCATTGCCCTTTCCCCTGTGCCCCTTTGGGGAAGGAGGTGGAAGAGGGTGGGTGTCAGGAAGGTGTTTTTAGTTTTAGTTTCTCACTGCTCTAGCTCGTTAGAAATAGGTAATGAATTACATTAATCTCCCTGTGCTGAGTCTGTTTTGCCTGTGACAATAACTGCCGAGTGATCTCCCTATCCTTATCTCAACCCTTGAGCCCTTTCGGTTGAATTTTCTCCCCCTTTCCCTTTGAGTGAGGGTGTGGCTGTGGTGGAGCTCAGCTGCCCGGCTGAGTAAAACCACCACATGGCCAAAGCTGGTTGCAGAAAGGGGGCAGACCTGGAGAGGGGAAACTGCAGTGGGACGGCGAGTGTGTGAACCAAATCCCACCCTCCTTCCTGCTGCTCCCACCATCGGGTGGCATCTCCCGCACTTCCCGGTGCTCCCTGGTCCGGGACGGGTGCAGACACCCGTGGTCCCCAGTCCCCCCGTGCTGCCCAGTGCGGCTGGGGTTTACTGGGGACATGCGGCTGCTGAGTGGACACATATGGCTGTTTTTTCCCTGAAAGGCAAATGCTTCCTGCCAGAAAAATGTCATTCCATCGATAAATACTCAGAATGGAAAAATGTTTGACCTTCCCTATTGTGTGACTTCCATGGGAAGTTGGCCAGGGAATAGAAGGAGCTGGCTCCCAGTCTTATTCAGCCCAGCGCAGCTCCTGCTGGACACCAGGAGTGTGCCTGGATGCCATGAGCATCCAAGACCTTTTGCCAGCCAGCAAGGGCCTGATCAGTGTCCTAAAAATGCTCTGTGTAAACTGTTATAAAAGATTCTCCAAACCTCCGAGGACTTGGATGCTCGCTCTGCCTTTTTTGGCACATCTCAGTCTGTTTTATCTGCAAGACCCAGGCAACTTCTTCAGAGCAGACCAAAACAAAAGCTGGTGCTTTTTTCTCCTGGTTTGGAAGGCGTTTGCTGGCTGTGGTACCGACAGACATGGCAAAGGTAAGAGAATAGCAAAACCAGGTGGTTAACCAGTGGTTTAGAAGATAACTGCAAGTCACCAGGCTTCTCATCAGCAAGGGCTGAATACGCCAACAGGGCTGGGAAAGGAGCTTGGGATTTGATGTCTTCCAGTTGCTTGTGCATGAAGATGCTTGAATGTCTCACCTCTGCATCCAGGCACTGGGAGGCAGGGGCTGGATCGTGCCACAGGACCATGGAGGCCTCCTGAGATGCCTCCAGGAACTCCCTGGGGCCACCAAGCGTCTGTGTCACTGCTACCATGGGACACGGATGGTCCTACAGCGATACGTGCGGCTGAGCTGGGCCTCACACCGGAGCGATGCTGGTGCCTGCAGAGTGCCTGGTGCCTCCCTGGTCTTTGCCAGTCTGCGTGGAGATGCCTTGACCAAGGCAGGTCTGTGGGACTGCAGGGAGCTGAGCCCAAGGGGGGGCACTGAGCCGTCTCAGCCCCTGCCAGCAAGAGACGTGCACAGAGGTGCTGGGGTTCGGGTGCCCTCGAGGTGATGTCCGGAGCAGTGCTGCGGGATGCTCCTTGGGCCTCTCTGGGAGATGCCACGCAGGGGGGCTGTGCAGAGGGTGCCAGCCAGGATGGCTCACACGCGTGGCACCCCAGCCCATAAAAAGGCTTCAGCATCTGGCTCCAGATGCTGACATTGGGCGACTGCTTGAAAATGTCAGCTTGCACTGGAAAAAATAAAGGAGCAGCATGGTTCTAGCTTTCAGGGTGGTGCAAAGCCAGATGTCAAGAGCACAGACTGCAAAGTCCTGGGGCCATGGGCAGTCTGCAGCAGGCTGAGGAGCAGCAGATGGAGAGGAAAGCCCAGCTCCGCGGCAGCTCAGACCCCATAAGCAATGCTCCATACGGCACCATCCTCACTGTCGCTTTCGCAGCTAGCTTTTTTGGCTACCAGGCTGGGTATTTATAACTCTCCCCTTTTGTTTTTATTTGTGAGCAACATCTCATGGCTGCAGGGAGGACAGAAACTGCCAGCCCCGGCACGCAGGAGGCAGCCACTTCTCAGAAGAGCAGAAAAGGGTTTGCGGGTCCCCAGGGAGGGGACACCAGCCCCAGGGAGGGGACACCACCCTGTGGGACGCACAGCACAGGTGTCCCTGTGCACAGCAAGGTGGGACCCAGCTCCAGGTTCCCCCTGGGCCCAAGGGTGACCCCGTGCCAAGGAAAAGGGGCTTGAGGTGCATGTGACCTGCAGTCCTGCTCGCCGGAGGGGTTAAATCTCCTCCTCTGCTCCTGGGAATTGCCGGCTCCCTTCCAGCCTGCATCAGCCTGCGTCGCCTGCCAAAGCCCCGCTCAGGGCGCTGACGGCCGTTGCGGGGTTTTTTTGGCTGTAAGCAGCGCTGCTCAGTGGCGTGGGGCAGCTGCGGGTCAGCTCCACGGCACGGGGCTGCTTGAGTGGCACTGATGCAGAGAAAAAGCCCTGATGGGGGAATATTCTCTGTTTAGTGCTTTCCACGCTATCTCCAGGTATTTTGATAATATTTATTAATGAGGATCTGGCAAGAGGTGCCTCCCTGGTGCTGAGACAGACAGCAGCCGTGGAGCAGGCGCTCAGCAGCAGCTCCACGCTGCTCCCTCGCACGGCGCGGGTTTGCTCTCCAGTGGGAGCACAGCAGTGGCCCCAGTCCCCGCCACTGATTTGGGCTCATTTCTGCCAAATCCCTTGGAGGGATGGTGCTGGCGCTGGTGGGGATCTGTGGCCATGGCGAGAACGGGATGCACGGGTCAGCGGTCGCTGTGTCTGGCCAAACCCTGCTGCTGGCTATTTTGGAACACACGTGGGGACTCGCTGCCCGGCTTGGTTTTCCCCTCCCTGGCCTCATCACCCCAAATATTTGGGGCAAAGGAAGAAGTGTGCTGCTTTGCACTAGGGGTTCGCCGGCGTCACCTTTGGTACCAGGGAAGGACTCATTGGGACGAGAGCGGGGGGGGGAGCAATGCCCGGCTCGCTGGAGGGGTTAAATCTCCTCCCTGCTCCCCAGGGGAGCCAGCTCCCTTCCAGCCTGAGTAAGCCCATCCTCGCCCCTGCCAAAATCCTGCTCGGGAACGGCACAGACCAGGGAATGCACCCAGCATAACCCAGCCTTCAGTAATTGACGCCGGCACCCCAAGTGAGCAGCAGTGCTCCCCCAAATTCCCCCAGACCCATCTGGGGGTGAGCACCCAACACCTCCGTAGCTCCACCGGCAGCTCTGGCACCAGCAGCGTGAGAGAGGTGGGAGTTTTGCCTTTCCTTCCCTTATTTTTTGTTTTTATTTATTTTTTTATTTATTTCTGACTCATCTCGGACTGTTGCCGGGAGGAAACTAGAATAAAAAGAACCTCGAACATCATTTGTATCAGCTAAATAATATCCTCCCAAATATGCAGGGAGGAAAGTGAACCAGCTGCTGGGACCGCCCAGGACACAGCCACTTCTCCTTCCCCCGGTCTCATTCCTATGGAGGAGGAAAACTAAATCTTTCCTCTCTTCCAAGCCACAGCTGGTTTCCTGCTCTGCGCAAAGCCAGGCCCGGAGCCGCTCACACGCTGGGGCAGAGGTGATGCTGGGCAGCCCCTGGCAACCTCCGGTACCCCGAAGGCATCTGACCCCAAAACCCAAGGGGCGCAGCACCAGAGGGCTGCCAAACAGGGCTGGCAACCCTCAGCGATGGGAGCGGAAAGAAGTGCTGGAGAGGAGGCTGTCAGGTTAATGAAGGCAATCCGTTAATAAGGGTGTCTCGGAGCTGAGGGTTCCCTGTTACCAGGGCCGCGGTCCAGCCAAGGTGGACCTGGAGATGAGGGTGCCCCAGAACCACGTGTACCCAGGGACAAGGCTGTCCTGTTAAGGTTTCCTTGGAGGCAAGGGGACCCCAAAGGTGAGGGTGCCCCATTAATCCGGGACCCCTGGTGACACGAGTGCCCCGTTAATGCGGGTGTCCCTGCATGGCCCTGGCCCGCTGGGCTACCGAGGGGGTGTCTGATGGGGGGGAGTCCCTTTTCCTCCGCCGGGTCCCCTTTGCCGGCCAAGTGTGACTCAGCAGCAGAGCCCGTCTGGAATGCACGAAACCCAGGGGGAAACAGCCTGACAGCAGCGTGCTGTGTGTGGGGAGGTGTGATCCGTGCCTCCAGCACGCCAAGCATCCCCCAACGCAGCCACCTGCTCCAGAACCACTGGGGACGGATCCTGCTCGCGGCCCCGTCTCCCAGCCCAGCCCTGAGAGCTGTGGGTGGGCATGGCGCTGAGTTCGCCCCCCCGGGGCTGTGTGCTTCTTCCCAGGAATCACCCCCTGCCCCCAGCCTGCCGGCAAACCCCCGCCAGGATCCAATTTTCCCTTTCTAGAGGAGAAAAAACTGCTTGGCTGATGCTCAGCCACTTGGGTCCAGGTGAATCCCGAGAGCTGATAGAAAACAGCGGCCAAGTGTTTGCCCTGGTGCTGGGGAGGATACATTTCCAGACTCAGTAATGATTTTTTGGAGAGGAGGGAGGCTGCTGGGCTCCTGTCCCAGCCCTACTCCTAAATGCTATCCGTCTTCTCTCAGTTGCAATAACAGCTCAGCTCCCGCTCCGTCCCTTGTGCCAGGTGCCGTATGAAGAGGAGCTAGCGATTTGTTTGCACCTTTTGGGGCTTTATTTCTTCTGAATCCCGCAGCCTGGAGATGGTCCTGCTGCAGGTGCCGCCTGCCCTGGCTGTGGGCACCGTGGGCGGGATGCTCAGCACCAGTCTGTCCCCGCAGCGCCTGGGCCGGGTGCTGGGCTCGGTGTGCTGGGGACAGGGGCAGCACAGTGACACCGAGGCAGGGATGGGGCACGTGCTCCCTCCCCGCTGCCGCTGAGTCACCGGTGTCACCCGCTGTCACCACGCGGCTGGCGGGGTGCTGGGGGGGGAGGTTGGCAGTCAGGCGTTTCCTCGAGGTCTCCCCTCTGCTTTCCGGTCCTGCGGGGCCGCAGCGGCTCCGTCCGCAGCCCCGAGCACTCTGCCTCGGAGGGCTTGGGTCCAAACAAAACCTTCACCTAGGGAACGGCATGGGGAGCAGGGGGAAGCAGCCCCGGGGGCGGCACACGTGCTTCCCATCCCTGCTCCTTGCAAGCCTCCCCCCAGGAAGGGATGTCAGCCCATGAGTGGCCCCAGTTTCGAACTGCATTTTTCCATCTGGGGCTGGGGGAGGCAGAGCAACCCCATGGCTTCCCTGGGGTTTGGTAGGTTGGTTTGTTTTTCCCCCCCTGAAGCAAAGGTGCTGCTTTTGGGGTCAAACACTTTGTGGTGACATTGAGCCCCAGCCACGTGGGGAAGGGATGGGGCAAAGGCAGAGTGCCCCGGAGCCTTCGAGCAGCCGCCCCGATGCTGGGGAAGAAGAACCAGTGGCTCCTCGTTGGCTGGGTACCAATCCGGCATCCCTGGGGATGGAGATGGGCCCCGTCCCAGCACTGTGTCATGCTCCCTGGAAAGAATTTGTTTTCCTTCTCATTAATTGGCATTTCCCTTCCTGCGCTTGCCTGTTGGCTGTGCTGGCATGGGACTGGCTGCGGGGGATGCTCAGGGAGCGTGGGGGCGTCTCCAGTGGATGGAGGGGGGGGACGACATGACCCACACGGAAACCACAAACGGTTTCGATGTGTTTATTAGCCCAGGCACGACTTCCCCTGCCCCTGTTTCCCAATGCTGGCCACTGCATTGCGAAGCCGCTCTGCTCTGTGCGTGCTGAGGACATGGGGGGGACGCGGCACCCACAGGAGCGCGGTGGCAACCTTGGTGCCCCAGGGGCATGGCAGAGGCAGGATGGGGAGCTGGATCTCAGCTATGGCACGGCTTTGAGCTACGTCCCCATGTCCCCATATCCATCCCCCTGTCTTTGTATTTGTCCCCGTGTCCCGGGGATGGGGGAGCAGAGTCAGGGCACCTCGTGGCTGGAGGGCTTGTCATCGCTCGCTGTCGTGGAAAGGGTGAATGGTGCTGGCCCTGGGTCACACTCTCTCCACGAGGAAAAGCCCGGGCAAAGGTTATTTCTTTATAAAAGATGCTTTTCCTCTTTTCCTTCCTCACCAGGAGCACGTGGTGATGAGGTCATGGAGCGCCTCGGCTCGCAGCAGGACGTGCTTCCAGCTCCGCGTCATCCCCTCTCCAGGGCCATGTTGAGCCTGTTCTTGGCTGGGCCCCTCCGAGCGGGCTGGGGGGGGGGGAGCTTTCTCCTGCCTCTGCCCCAAACCAGCGGCGCTCACCCCGTGCCCCTCCAGCCCCACTTTCCTCCTGGCCGAGTGACCACATCCTGAGCCTGGCATCTGGCTGCGTCCTCTGCTCCCACGGGGCTTCCCAGAGCAGCGTCTCCGTCCCACAGGCGAATGTGGCTTCGCCTGGAAAATCAGACCCAGATGTGGCTGAGCTGCTGCAGCTCCTCCGAGCGGGGACAGGGCCCAGGAGGGTTTGGGGTGGGGGGGGGGCAGGAGGGGTTTGGGGGCATGGGGACAGCAGGAGAGACCTGCTGGTGGCCGGGACCTGAATGCTCCTGGTGGGTTTTATCTCACCAGGGAGCCTGGGCAGGGGGGGTGGGTGTCCCCAACGGGGGGTGGGGGGAAGGCCCAGGGCTCCCATCACTGGGCTGTGGGGCAGTGGCACTGCCTTTGGCTGAGCAAGGCCCCATTTCTTTGGCTATTCAAAGCCTCCAGCTTGGGCTGGCAGCCCCGGGGTGGAAGGTCAGGGGCCAGCTCCCTTTTGATCAGCAGCTGACTCCCGTCTTGGGGTCGTTTTCTGAGAAATGGGTTGATTTGGGGCAGAAGAAAAGTCTCCCCCAGCTGACGGGACAGCCGTGCTGGGGGGAGGCTGTGAGTTTTGTCAGAAGGGGGCCACTTGGTGAGGCCAGGGCCCACCTCCCCGGGTGCGCGGGGGGCTGCCGGCCCCGCTCGGGGCAAACTGGCGGGGAGCTGTGGGGCGGCGACCGCACGCTAATCAAAAGAGGATGGAAAAGTCTTGTGGTTGCTCGGGAATGGAGCAGGGCTGCAAGCAGACCACACGAGCCTCCAGATACGACAGCAGTGGCCGCGGGATTAAATTCCGCTGCATTATGCTTAATTAGGAGCACCGAGGAGGGTGCGGGGGGCGTTGGCAGACTGGCCCCATTGCACCGCCGGGCAGGGGGAGCAGCACGGAGCCCCCTCCCCTGGGGAAGGATGGGCAAGGGTCTCCCAAGTTGAGCTGGGACTTGCTTGGCTCATCTCAGCCCCCCAAATCTGAGCCAACCCCGATCCTCAGGGATCCTGGGGCCAGTCCTCTTACACTGCTTGGGATGGGAGGCATCCCGCGGGGAGCTGCTGACTCTCCCTGGCTCGGAGGCGCTCAGCCTCCTGTCCCAGTCCTGCCTCCTGCCCCCGTCCTGCATCCCACCCTCGCAGAGGCGCAGAGCATGACCCAAACTCAGGGTCTGCCCAAGCAGGCGAGGGGCCCCAGCAGCCGGCCATGCCCCCGAGCATCGCCCTCTCTCCAGGGCCACCCCTGCCCTCACAGGTTCCCCACCACGGTTTTGTGCCCTTCAGCCTCGCCGGGCGGCGTTTCCGCTGGCTGCATTGCGACAGCACCTTTCTCCAGGGCAGAGCGTGCACCCAGGCACGGCGCAGCCTGGGGTGAACCCGTCGGGGTGACCAAACGTCCCCCTCCAGGCTTCTGCTCTCCGCAGCCATCCTCGTGCCAGCGCGAGCGAGGGGCATTTGGAAGAAGCCCCCGGGTGTTTTTTTGCTGCCGATGCATCTCGGCCGCCTGCAGCGGGGTTCACGGGGGATGCGAGGGGCCGGCGGAAGGATGGGTGGAGGCGTAGCAGCACATGCCAAGATGCATCAGACTGTTTTTCTGGTAGTGGCTGAAGGTTGTTTGTGCTGTCCCGGGGATGATACAATGCTCTTGGCGTAGGTGCATGTCCCCGCGGCTGGGCACACGAGGCTCTATCGGCCGGGCAGGAGGGCGAGCGAGGCTGCGCTGCAGCATCTGCTCCTGCAGGCTTTTTCTCATTCCCTGGCTGAGGGAAACTATTCACGTGCTGAAAGGGCCCTGTTTTGAAAAACAGAAGCAAAAAATGCATCAAAACTTGAATCTACAACCACAGCCATGTGCCAGCAGTCCGAGTCCCCTCACCCCCTCGCTGTAGGCTGCTCTCCTCTGCTTTCGGCCGTGGATGGGGCTCATGGAAGAGGATGGGGGAAAAAGGGAAAGTGAAGGTGTCAGGGTGGGAAACGTCCCCACAGGAGGGAAGCTGAGGCCACCAGGATGGAGGCTGGGGAAGCCTCGGCCAGCTGCGAGGAAAGGGGAGGCCGGATTTAGCAGCAGGGAGCGTGGGAGCAGCTCCCTGTGCTGCACGGCAGCCTTGCACCGCGAGAGCCTGGCTGCTCCTCGGTCCCGCCGTGTCCCCCCCTCGTGACACGGGGCATGGGCTGGTAGCGGGGCCGTGGAACTGGTGTTGCTTGCGAGGCATTTGGTTTCCCAGAGCCCAAAAGATGATTTTAATAAAAGCAAGTGGATTCCAGACCATTTCCAAGCAGAGAGTTTGGCTGGAGAATAAGGCTGGAAAGCTTTATGCAACACCCGCAACTCCCTTTCACGCAGCTGTAGTGGGTCCAAATTTCCCCTTTTCAGCCCAAAGCGACCCATTTGACTCAGCCGGTGCCGGGGTGCAGGGCTGCCAGCCCAGTGGGGCTCACAGCACCCGTGTGCCACAGGAGCGCATGAAAGCGGGGTGGCAGCGGCGGCCCCTCGATGCCACGTGGTCCCTCTGCCCACCCCAGCCAGCAAGTGCACACCGAGACCAGCTCAAAACACGTCCCTGTGGCGGAGGAAGGCTGGATCCAGGCGTCGAGCCACGCTCTCCTGCAGCCAGGGCTCACTCGGGCCAAGCCACCGGCGGGCTGCATTGGCACCCTGGTCCCCAGGTAGGGCTGGGGCTGCGGGGGCTGTCCTGGAGCCGTGCACTGGAGGGAGGAGGCAGCTTTACGGTGAAACCTCTGCTTCTAATGAAAAACAGCCTCGCAGTGGCCAAACAGCTGATCCGCGGCCGGCAGGCTGAGTAATGCCTCGCATTCCTGGCAGGAGCCACTTCCTCCTGGAGGCGCGGGCTCTTTCCCTGGCGAGCGGGGCCCTTGGCATTCCCCTTGGCATGGGGCAGCCTCCAGACATTGAGGACCGCGCCGGGCTGTGAAATTATGGCTTTCTGTGCCATGAAGGGGGTCGGTTTGGTAGCTGAGCTGTCTGTCTGTCTGTCCAGTTGCCTTTCCATCCAGATGGCCCCATTGATGTTTGTCTCCTTCTGTCTCCTTCCACAAGGAGGAAGATGATGGTGTTTGGGTCCCACTGCGCTCTGCAACCTCCAGCACAGACCACAGCACCCTGGGGACGGGTCCTTGTCCCCCAGAGCGTGACTTTGCCTGGCAGAGGAGGGAGATCCCCCTGCTTTGGGGGCCTCCCCAGCTGCCAAGGATGGAGGTGGGCAGGGGAAGGGGCTCAGCATCTCCCGGGGATGGATCCTGCAAGGGGCAGAGCTCTGGCCCCAGAGCAGGAGGGCGGTGGGTGTGGAGCAGCCTGGGGCCGTGACTCAGCCCTTGCATGGCTCTCGCACACAGCTTGTCCCGTCCCTCTCCTCCCTCGTCCCCAGCACAGCCCCGGCGGCACCTGGGGAGCCAGGGCCATGGCGGGGGCGCAGGCGGGGACGGGGCCTGCGTGTGATCGGGGCCAGTGGCTGATGTAAACAGCTCTGGCTGCAGATAAACAACCAGCCCTGCTGGGGAGGACAAGCAGCTCCTCTGTTCGAGCCCGGGGCGGCCGGGCCCGATCCAAACCCTCCCCGCGCTGCCCGGGCAGCATCTCCGTGGTGGGGAGCAGGGCTGGTGGAGCAGAGCACCCCTCCTGCCCCGTGCGTGGGGCCGGCACGGGGGTGCGATCCTGACAGCCTGGGGACTATCCCCTGTGGGGTGCAGGCACCCGGCTCGAGGGCGACAGGGGGGATTCGGCCATCTGGGTGCACACAAAGGACAGCGATTGCGTTATGCAGCAGAGCAGCCTGAATGCAGCAGCCAGAGCTGTGTCAAAGCTCCTGCCTGGCCCTTGCGGCATCCGGGAGCCCCTGACCCCCCTGGTTTGGGTGCCGCCGGTTCTCCCCCCGCGGCGCCAATGACGGGCTTCCCTGGAGCGCTCCCAAGCCCTTTGCCCATCCATCCCCCGCTCCTGGCGCAGAGACGCAGTGTGTCCCGTCCCCCCCATCTGTGCCCAGCTGCTGCCAGCCCAGTCCCCGGCCCCCCCCCCGTGGGGTGGCACCCGCCTGGCTCCAGCCGGGCTGACCGGAGGGTGCTGGGGCTGCGCCCACGCCGCACCGCAGGCAGCGAGTGGTGCCAAGCCAGCAGAGCGCAGGGCTGCGCAGGGGGTGGAGGGAACTGGGGGCTTCCCACCCCCCCAGCACCCCAGCACCTCAGTTCTGGCTGTACTGGGGAGCCCCAGGCACCCACGGATGCAGCCCCTGTGTTGGTGCATGGATCTCCATGGGGTGCAGAGCCTCCTGCCACCACGCTGCAACAGCTGCAGCCATGGGGCTGCTGCTGGCAGCTCCAGACCCCCCTGTGTCCCCCCAAATCTTGATGGATGCTGGGGCCACGGCAGGGCCCATCCCGGTGAGCGGCAGCCCCAGGAAGGCGTTTGCCTTGGGCTTGGCTGCATTCCTCGGCCTTGCGAGTGCCGGTGGAGAGAGCAGCGGGGCTGGAGCCCGGCGTGACTCAGCCAAGGCATGCTGGGGATGTGCTGGGGACACGTTTGGGGCCACCACGCGTCCTCTGTCCTCCCTAGCCACATGGCACACACCACTGGTGTGGGGAACCGCTCCTGAATGAAAGGGGTGGGATTTATCCTGCTGGCTCCTGCCCAGGGACCCCCCAACAAGCTGGGGGGTGGGGGAGGAAGTCCCCCGAGAGCCACCGTGGTTGCAAGCGGCCGGACCCTGGGTTGGGACAACTATAAACAGGACTTTCTTTGCAGATGCAGCCTGACCCTGCGGTTCCCAGCCTGTCCCACCAGCAGCCACCAAATCCCCGAAGCCCTGCACCAGTGTCCTGCAGCACTGCCCTGCCGTGGGGACCCCAGCACCCACCCGGGAAGGGGGTGCAGGGCCCCGTGCACAGGGGGTGCACGAGGGTGTTTGACGGGTCCCTCTGAGGAGCAGGGGGCAGAGGGTGCAGGAGGGCAGGAGGGGGGATTTTGTGGCGCCGATTGCTCTGGGGTGATGGCTTCAGCCTTGTCCCGTCATCTTCTCGTGACACCCTCAGTCTCCAGCACTGCCGGCCACATTCCTCCGGCTCCTCGAGGACCAGTGCGGGGCATTCCCACGGGGATTTCCAGCCTGGCACGCACCTCCCTGCCCACCCGGTCCCACGGCAGCACTGGCACAGGGGCAAAGCAGAGCCCGAGAGCGAGCTGGAGCCCGTGGGTGAATCAGCAGGGAACGAACAGATGAGCTCGCAGCACTTCCTTGCTGGAAATAACTTTCTCTGTAGTGTGGCGAGTGGGCAGATGTGACTTCAGCAGATTTCCAGATAAGCCGATGGAGACGTGGGCTGAGCCTCACTGCATGTCCCATGCAGGGAGCTGGGATGGCTGTGGATGTGCTGCAGGGCTCACCCCAAGAACCCCTTGGTGTTTGCCATCCCTAAAAAGCCTGCCAGAAGGAGGCACTGGGCTGGGCTGTGCTTCTGCTCCCATCGGGGCTGGGAAGAGGGGCAATGTCTGCCCACGCTGCACCCCGCCAGCTCCCCGCGTGGCTCGGGCTGGGCTGAGGTTTCCTGGGTGCTCCAGCCTCGGCTGCGGAGGAGGAGACGTGGCTGCAGATGGGATCGTGCTGGTGCCCGGCCCTTTGGAGCCGGGAGCATCCTGCATCCTGCCCCTGCCCTTGGGGCTGCCTGGGGCTGGGGGCTGGCAGACAGGGACCACCAGCCCCAGAGCAGCAGGGACCACAGCCACCATCGGCAGCCCAGAGCCGAGCAGAGCCCAGGATGATGCCCTCTGCCCCACGGCCTCATCCTGCCTTTCTCCCCCCGGTAACAGCCCCTGGCTTGGGGATGGCTGTGACGGTGACAGCAGCCACCAGGCAATACCAGAGTGGTGATGGGGCCACTGGTCCCAGTTTGCAACTGGGAAGGGGCCCTTGCCCTGCTCCCCCTCCCACAGATTTGGCATCACTAAGGAGATGCTGCTGCCAGTCACCCCTAAGCTCCCGCTGTGTCTATTTCTGCCCCATGACTCAGGGATTTCGGCAGGTTTGGGAGGGGAGGAGGCGTGACAGCACTTCCCTGCCAAAATAAAAGAGGCGGCTGCTTCCTCTGCCTCCCGCGCGCAGGGGGTGGATTATTAACCCGAGCGTGGCGCCGTCCGTCCAAACCCCTGCCCGCGTTCAGCAGCGGTACGACGACACTGTCCCATGACTCTGGGCTGTGACAATTTTCCAGTCACTTAAAGAGGAGGGGGGGGGGGGGGAGTGTGCAAGAGAGAAGGAGCAGCGCGGCCCTCAGCGGGTGCACAAGGGCCCCACGCATGTGCACGGGGTCCCCGTGAGTCACCCCCAGGCCGGCGTCACCCGGCCACGTCCCTTGGGTGCCCACCTCGGCATCCTCCCACTGCCAGGCGCCGCTAAGCCTCTGACAGCTCATGGTGGAAAATGAGCACAGCTGGGGGAGAAGGGGGGTGCTCGGGAGCGCAGCTCGCTTTTAACCCCAGCATCCTTCCTCTCCCTTCCCCGCCATCCCCAGCATCGACGCTTAGCCGAGCGCAGATCCTAAAGGGCACCCGCGGGTGAGAAGGGCGCTCGCGCATGTGGCAGCCGTGAGCCGCTGCAGCCGTGATGCCCTCTGGGGGCTGTCACTGCCGTCCCCTTCTCCGGTGGCTCCCAGCTCTGCCCTGACCCCAAATCCCCACCGCACTTCGTCAGTTCCCCAGCCCCGTCCCTCTGCTCTCTTGGGTTATCTCAGCTCCAAGAAAAGCCCTCAGCAGCTTCTGAAACCCCGCTGGCGTTTCCGGCCTCAAGGAGCTGATCTTGCCGCTTCCTCGAAGCTCGGATGTGGTGGCTGTCACCGACACGTGGCCCCTTGTCACTGCACCGTTGTCACCGCTGCAGCCCAGGGCTACTGCTTGCATCTAGTTGCGTTTGCAGAGTATTTTGCTTTCTGCTTCCCTGTTGGTGTGACAAACACTTCGCAAGCAAACAGTTTGCCTCTTGGCAACTAATTGTTTCCAGTTGCATGCAAAACAAACAGGCAAAGAGCAGGAAAACCCCCAAAGCAGAGAGTGGGGCTTTCTGCATGCCGAGTGCCTTAACACTGGTGGCTTTTGTGTCCCTGGGGGTGGCATGTCCCCAGATCTGTCCACAGGTGGATCTGTGTGCACAGGAGTGCATGAACAGACCCGTGCACTCGCAGCTCCCTTCATGCACACCCACACGAGTGGAGCCGTTCACGCACACTTGGAGCCATCCATACACATCTGTGCACACAGATCTGTCCTCGCACGCCCATGCGAATGCATCCGTTCACGCATACGTGGACCTGTCCCTGTGTGAGGCTGCACGCAGACCCGTTCCCACACCTCCAAGCCCACTGCCTGGCACCAGCAATAGGAAAAGCAGCTGGGGGGAGCCGGAATCAGCCGAATGCCCTGGGGCCTCTCATCGTCCTCCTGTCCCGGGGTGCCTCTGTTCCTGCCCCGCTCACACCTGCTGGCTCTTGCTGCCCGAGCAGCATCGGGGGCAGCCAGCAGCCCTGCAACCTGCACCCTGCCAGGTGCAGCGGGGACGCCCTGTCCCAAATCACCTCCAACCCTCTGCATGGCAGAAGTTTCTCTCAAGGGCTTTTCTCCTGTAGGATTTCCTGCAGGAAAACTTCTGGCATGGACGAAAAGCAAGGCGCAAAGTCATGTGTGCTGCACTGGCATGTGTGTGTGTGTGATCTCGATGCTGTACCCCAGGTAGGGACTGTGTTTGTACACCCCGTGTGTGCAGTGGGTGTCTGCAGGTGTGCACACAGCTGCATGGCTACACAGGTGTGTGTGAAGTGCACGTGCATGTAGGAGATCACGCAATTGCACACGACAGGAGAGTGTGTTCGGGCATGCACACGTGTATGCCTGTGCCTGCATGGGTGTCCACGCAGGACTGTGTCCGTGTGCAGGTGTGGGGGCTGTGCATGCATGCGGGGCGCTGCGTGTGTGTTGTGTGTGTGTGTGCACAGGGCTGTGCATGCATGCTCGTGTGTGTGCACGTGTGTACATATCCAGGGGAGTGCCTGGCTGCGTGTGTGTACGCACACTGAAACATCCCGGGGGTGTGTATGCACATACGCGTGTGCACATCCCAGGGCTGTGTCTGCAGGCACACGTGTGTGTTCTGAGGGCTGTGCGTGTGCACGCAGGTGTGTACATGCCTCAGGGCCGTGCCTGGATGCGTGTGCATGGGCGAATGTTCCGAGGGGTGTGCACTGCTCGCACACGCGCCTGCAAGCTCCGGGGCTGTGCACGCAGCTGCGTGCGTGTGTCCATGTGTGCGCGTGCCCGGGGCGTGCCCGCGCATACGCGCGGGTGTCCGACACCCCCCCATCTCCCCCCTTTTCCGAGGCCTGGACGCGCGCAAGTGTGTGCGCGTGCATGTGCCTGCGTGCGCGAGCCGCACGGGGGACATGGGGGGGAGATGGGGGGGAGGTGGGGGGAGATGGGGAGGGGGAAACGGGGAGGGGGAGATGGGGAGGGGGATATCGGGGGGGGGATTCCGGGGGGGGGATGGCGCGGCCGCCCCGCGCCCCCCGGCCCGAGCCGAGCGGGGCCGAGCGGAGCCGAGCGGGGCCGCGCCGCGCCGGGGGCTGGCCGCCCGCCAGCCCTTTCTCATAAACCACATGCTGCCGCGGCCCTATAAAGGGCAGCGCGGCGGCGGCGGCGGCTCAGCCCGGCCCCGTTCGCCGCCTCGCCCGCACCGCCCGGCCCGCGGCACCCCGGCCCCACGGCAGCCCCCATGCCCCGCCTCGGAGCCAAGGTACCCCCGCGCCCCCCGCTCCCTCCCGCCCCCTCCCACGCCTTAAGCTCCTCGCCGGGCTCCGGGAGACCCCCGCCCCCTTCCCCTCTTTGCCGCCCCCCTCTCCCCGCTTCCCCCCCCGCAGCTCCGGTGCCGTTGCCACCTGCGCGTC
>CM021756.1:429803-509795 GCA_011075105.1 Heteronetta atricapilla | reverse complement strand
CCCCCCCCCCCCCCCGGCACGGGGCTCCTCGCGGTGCCCCCCGCCCGCCCCGTCGCGTCCAAGCCCCCGTGTCCCCGCCCGGGGCTCGCGGGGGGACGTGGCGGGTGCCCCCCCTTGGAGACCCTCGGATCCGGCCACGTCCCCGGCGCCAGGAGGCTCCGGCCCCATGCCGGCCCCTGTGTCCGGTGGCTTTCGCTTCCAGCTCCGTCCCGGTTCTCGCTTCCAGCCCCGTTCCCGGCGGGGTGTGGCTCCAGCCCCGTCCCCGGGAGGCTCCGACCCCGGCTCGGTCCCCGGCTCCCGGTCCCGGCGCGGGGTGGCTCCGTCCCAGCGCCGGTCCCGGTCCCCAGCCCCGTCCCGGCGGGGCGAGGCTCCAGCCAGCCGTGGCCGTGGCCCGCCGGTGCCCCGGGCAGCATCCGCAGTTTCACAAGCCGGGAGGATTTCTGGGCTGGCTCCCAGGGAAATTCCCCCGGGCACCCTCTCGGTGCCGGGATGAGGGACACGCGTGTCGCCCACGGGGGGGCTCTGCCCAGGCTTGTGGGGAGCTGAGGGGGGAGGTTGGGGTGATGCCAGAGCTGACGCGTGGAAAAAGCCCTGCGGGTGCAGACGGTGGAGGCTGGGGGGTCCGGAGGGTGGGGGAGGATTTTTGGGGGTGGGTGGCTCGGCGCCCCTGCCCCCAGCTGGGGGGGAGGCAGGAGAGCCACGGTGGGGAGAGGGGACGGGGCTGGATGGGGTGTGGAGGGGGAGGGCTTGTTCAGCCCCTGTGCCTGCCCAGGACTGGGAAATTCCCCACTGACCTGGTGCCTGAAAATAACAGCATGGCATGGGCAGGGGTGGGAGGACCGGGGTGTGTGTGTCTGCGTGTGTCCGCTCCAAAGGTGGCCCCTCTGGGGGAGGAGGCAGGGAAGGGCGGCGGGCTCGTTGGTCCAGCAGCGCTCCAAGCCGTTGCTCTGCTGTGCTCAGGTGTGCCTGCTCCGCTGCACCCTGTTGTCGTCCCTCCTCCTCCTCCTCGTCTGCAGCATCCATGAGACGGAGCAGAACAGCTACTGCCAGCAGATCATCACAGAGAAGCACCTGGCCGAGCTGGAGGAGCTGGTGAGTGCCCTGCTGCGGGACAGAGGCGTGCTTGGGGCCGGGTGGGTGCCTTCAGCCCCTGCCAGCTCTTTGGCAGCTCCACGAGCACAGTGACGGCACCCGGGAGCCAGGCACCAGCGGGCACCCGGCACGAGTGGCAGCTGGGAGCGATGCACCGTCACGCCTCGAGCGAGGGTGGCTGCAGAAAAGTGCCAGTGGGAGAAACAGCTGGGAACGTGATCTGAAAGGGAGCAACAGGCGCCAGCATCTGCCACAGAGAGCATGGGGCAGGGGTGGTGGGGAAGCGGCGGAGGGGACTGGGCTGTGGTGTTTTCCGGGCTGCAGCGGCTGCGCAGGGGTTAAGGCAAGGAATCTGGCTGCATTCCTGAGTCCAGCTGCTTGCCTGGAAGCTGGGCTGGCAACGGGGCTGTGGGTGGGTGGCAGGCAGCGAGGGGGGCCGCTGGCCAGGCGATGGAGCCAGCCGGGCTGGTGCGACGGGTGCCTTTGCCCCGCGTGGCCCATGGGCAGTGCCGGGTGCTCGCACTCTCCCCGGGGGAGATAAATCCTGGCCCCATCCCTGCTGCTGGGGCCGCATCCTGTGCTGGCCCTTGGCTCACCTCTTAGTGGGAATTACGTGGTTGCCCGCGGATGCTCGGGGAGACACGGGAATCAGGGGCACGCAGGGATTTGTACGGATGCGTTTGTCGCAGATTAAATTCTGCCGCTGCAGCGCTGCCGGCCTCGCAGCTCACGGGGAGCCAGAGGCCGCGGTGGTGCCACTGAATCCTGCGCTGAGCTCAGCCGCCACTTCTTAGCATGTAACCGCTATGTCCGGGCTCCCTTTACCTCTTCCTCTTTAAGCACCAAGCTGCGGTGCCAGGAGCTGGCAGATGTCGTATTTGCAAGCTTGACTTTCTCTGCCCGGGCTGTTCCTGCAGCCCTGTGCCCCCAGGAAGCCTTTGCTTTGCAGCCCACCGGGATCAAAAACGGGCACGTGGCGGGGGGGGGGAAAGGGGATGGTGCAGGTTTGAATGAAAGCCATGGTTTCCCGGCTGGAATCGCAGCCCTCTCCTCCTCTGGCTGTGCAAAGGCGTTTGCAGAGCCGGCCCTCGCTGCAGCCCCGCGGGATAATGGAGCAATTGTTTCCAGTACGGCACAGCTCTTCTGGCAGCCCGCACCCTCCCAGCCTGGGATGCGGGCCCGGAGGCGGGCTGCACGCCCTGGAGGAGGGCTCGCCTTTGGGGCGGTTGTTTGGGGGATTTTCCTCTTGCGTTGGGAAATGTTCGTGGCACGGGGCTGTGCTCATGTCTGGGCGGCAGCGCTGCCTGCGGGATCCCAGCGCTGTGCAGAGCCGGGGCTCCGTGACCTCGGTGTCGCGGCCGCATCCTGGCGTGCCGCGAAGTGCCCCGGTGCAGGAGGTGGCAGATGTGCCTTTGCAGCCTGGCGGCTGCACGAGCTGGGCTGGGAGCGGGGGGAGGAGGAGGAGGAGGAGAAGGGTGGATGGGGAGGGAGCGGTGCTGGGGGCAGGACGGCCCTGGTACGGGGCCATCCTGGCGGGAGGAGAGATCTGGCCTTGACCTTAGGGGAGTGTCTGGAGGAGGGGAATGGTGTGGGATTGGGGTGGGGGGGAGCAGAGCCCCCAGCGCTGTGGGTCCGGGAGGCTTGTGCACAGCCAGGCAGCAGGGCTGGGTCGTGCCCCCTCCCGCTGCGTGGCTGTGGGGTGACACCCTGCCCTGTCCTTGCAGGCGGACACCCAGATGCAGCACCCGGGCAGGGTCTCCTTCAAGTTCATCAATAAGATGCAGCTGGTGAGTGGCTCCTTGCCGGGTACTGGGAGATGGAAGGGGACAGGGACCGG
Source organism: Heteronetta atricapilla (assembly GCA_011075105.1). NCBI lineage: Eukaryota > Metazoa > Chordata > Aves > Anseriformes > Anatidae > Heteronetta > Heteronetta atricapilla. The sequence goes on along the minus strand of CM021756.1, from coordinate 506,866 downwards.
GGCCGGCTCCCTGGGTGCTTTGGGGTGTCCATGTTGGGGTGCACCCCTCCTGCCCACAGACCCCATGTCCCCTCAATCGTCCCCCTGTGCAGGAGGCAGGACAGGCCCCTCGTGGGGAACGTCATAGCCCTTCTGGCCAGGCTGTGAAGTCCCAGCTCAGGCAGACTGTGGGAGCACAGGAAGGCATTTTGTGTCTCCGTGCCTCAGTTTCCCGAGGGGGGTGGGACGGTGGTGCTCCCTGTACCCATGCAGTAACCAGTGTCTCCTCCCGGGGGTCCGTGCCCTCCCAGAGCGACTCCGTCTGCTATGTGAAAGCCGCCTTTCCTCTGCTGGGCAAGATCCTGAACAGAACGGTGTTCAAGGAGAACTCTTCCAACGCCAAGAAGATGCAGATGGTGCGCAGGATGTATGACAGCATCGATGAGAACGTGGACCCCTGCATCAGGGAGGAGGATGACAAGGAGCGCATGGTATGGGGTCCCCTGCCCTGCCTGGTGGCTGCCAGACCCACGGGGGAATGGGGCCGGCTGCTCGCCTGTGGGGTGGGCGCATCCTGGACATGGAGCGGAGCTGGGTGGCTGTGGGGAGCCCCGAAGGGGGTCAGACCCAGCCGCCGGGGCAGCACCGTACCCTCAATGGGGACACCGGGCAGGATCAGGGCACGCGCTGGGACCCGGTGCTGAGCCCAGCTCTTCCTCCAGCTCTCAGAGATGTGCTTCGAGGAGTTCACCACGTCCCCCTACGAGATGCTGGCGCTGGTGAAGCAGTTCTTCCAGGACATCAACCTGCTGCTGCAGAGCAAGGAGACCTTCGAGAAGGACTGCAGCCAGGTGTACCGCAGCATGTGCGTGGGGCCCAGGCAGCCCAGCTCCTCGCCAGGTAAGGCCCCGGGGCTCTGCCTCTGCCTGGCAAACCCAGCGCGGGCTCGTCTGCATGGGGCAGCTTGAGAGCCGCGCGTGCACCTCCTGCGCACACGTGGGCGCAGCTCGTGTCTGTGGGTCTGTCTGCGTTGCTCGGCTGGTGGCCGTCCCGTGGTGTCGGCGAGCTCTGTGTCTGCCTTTGGGGAAGGGGCCGACCACCCTCTGGGGGTGGGAAGAGCTTCAGAGAGGGGGCCGTGTCCTGCTGGGATGGGAAATGCAGCTGGACACAAGGCCAGAGAGAGGCACCGAGGGGTGTCAGGAGACAGCTCCATCGGCACGGCTTGAGGCATCAGGCTTGGCTTCACCTCCAAAGACTGAGCATCTGGGCTGGCAAAAGAGCCGGCATGCTGCATGACCTCAGCTGAGCCCCGTCGCTGCCCTGTGCCTCGGTTTCCCCTGGGAATGGTCCTGTGGAGTAAATGCCGCCAGGCTGGGCGAGGCTGAGCCACCAGGGCGAGTGCTGCCCACTGGGGTGGAAGAGCCCCCGCTGCCGTCTGTGCTTGTGCGAGCACCCACGCTGTTGTCTGCATGCCTGTGGAGGAGATGTCTCACTGTCGTCTGCGCTGGGCTGTGCCTTGCCACCGCACCGTGGGGACCATGGGGACGTTGAACCTGGCCAGCTCCTGTCAGCGATGCTGTGCCGTGGATAACTCGTTGCTGTCAGCTCAGGGGACCCGGTGACAGGGCTTGCTTTGTCCTGCCTGGTGCCTGTCACCTCTGTCTTGCTGCCACATCTGGCCCTGCCTGCTTCCCGCCTCCCCTTCGCTCTCCTTTTTGGGGCTGTTTGGTTCGCATGGGAACATGGGGGTGCTGGGGGTGCTTCCCCTGCCTCAGATCTGCTGTCTGCCCCTCTTGGAGGCTGGTGACCCCACGGCCGTCTCTTCTCTCTGCTTCTTTCAGGTGTGGGGACAGATCCTGACTGCAATTGCCTGTCCCCTGCCCTCCCTTCTGCCACCCAGCCCTCCCTATCCGCTGCCACCCACGCCAGCAGAGAAGTGGCACCCGCTAGTGCCCGGGTCCCTTTCAGCCTCCTCCATGGCACCCTCGCTGAGTTAGGCAGCAGCGCTCTGTCTCAGTCCCCCAATAGCCAGGAGGGCAGCTCAGGGACCGACGAGGTCCCAGGAATTGGGCTTGGTGACACGGAATCAGCAGTGTCCCCCACGATGCAGCAGACGGCAGGAGCCGGCGGCGCCGCCCAAGCCCTCCTGGATCCGGCCGCCGCCGCCAACCCGGCGGCTGAGGACGTCTCCATCCCCTCCCGAGGGATGGCGGAGGAGGGCACTGGAGCCTCTGTCCTCCCGGATCAGCCCTCCTCGCCCCGCAGGATCAGCACCAAGATGCCGGCAGCGTCCCCCAGCGCAGTCTCTGTGGGCCACCGCGGGGCCAGGATCCGTCCCACGGAGACGCCCGAGCCGGTCACGCAGCTCCGCTTCTCCAGGATGGCCCCGTCGGCACGGGGCCGGGCGCCGGGCGGCCTCGGGGACGGCGCGAGGGCGCGGGGCTGGGGGCTGAGTCGGCTGCGGGATCCCGAGGACGGCGGGGCCGGACCCAGCTTTGACTCGAGCTTTGTTCTGAGCGCAGAGCAGCATAGGAAGGAGCCGAAAGCCAGGGAGAGCCACCGGGAGCTCCTGATATACGTCATGGTGGCCAGCGTCGTGGCTGTCTTGCTGGCCATGGGCGGGCTGCTCTTCTACAAGTATAAATCCAAGGTGAGCCCACCCCTGGGCGCGAGCATCCTCGTCCATCCCTGCCTCCGTTTCCCCGCTCATCTCCTGGATTTCCAGGGGGGTGCTGTGTGGGTTGACATGGGGTCTGTGTGAACCCCCTGCCCATTATGGGGCAGGGGATGCAGAGCAGGGTGGAAGGGTGTTACTGGGGAGGTTCCCACCCCCTTCTCCTGGTTTTGACCCCCTGAGTACAGGGGGTGGGAGCCTCCCCCCCGGGAGCCCCATTCCCAGGGCTCACCCCCCCGTTCCCTCTCCACGCAGGTCCTGGAGCGGCCACTGGAAGAGGGGGGCTGCGACCCCGAGGAGCCAGAGCGGAGGTGGGTGCAGGGACACCCGGTGCCCTCATAGCTCTTGGTAGAGGGGTCCAGGGAGCCCCCCACAAACACACCCTGGCTGTGGGCCCTGCCCTGGGGACCCTGGCTGGGGCCATCCTGCCCTAATTCCCCCCTGGGCTTTTCTTTGCAGGGCGCTGCAGGGAGCCGGGGGGTGCCCGGAGATGGAGATGCAGGAGCTGTGAGGTGAGTGGGGGGGCAGGGGCCAGACCCCTCCCCGTCCCTGCAGGCGCTGACTTTGCTGTTCAGCTGCTGGCAGTGCTGAGCAGGGTGGGGACACGTGGACGAGCAGGGCTGTGCCCTGGTGCTGCCAGTGTGCGGTTTTGCAGCCTATTAATTCATTATTAGGATTACACACATTTAAATAATATACTAAATAATGTATTTGCTATTTTTTTCCCATTTTTAAAAATACATTACTCCCCACCGTAGCCTCGTGTCCCACTGACACTTCTGCTCTCCCCAGGGCCTCAGGGTGATGTGAAGCTGCTCGGGGGACGGACGGGGATGCTCCTCGCTGTGCGAAGAAGGGCCGGTGCGTGCCGGCCCCGCCGCAGCCTCCCCCCGGCGGCGATGATGCTCACACTCCCCCCTCCTCAGCCCCACGGCGGGAGACTGCGAAACCACGGGCAAGGACGGAAGGGTGGGGGGGACGCACCCCCTGCGGGACCCCGGGAGCAGGTGGCTGGAAGGCTCTGGAGCATCGCCAAGGGGCTCTGCGGGGCCGGCGGCAGAGGCAGGGCTGCGGTGCACGGAGCGTGGCGCTGGCTCCAGGATGGGGACGGTGTCGGACGTGGGCTGCGGGGCCTGAAGCTCGGAGGGGAGCAGCTCCCCGGATCCCGCCGGGATTCGCCGCTGCCCCCTGCTCCTCTCCCACCCCGGCACAGCAGGAGCTGGAGCGGCACCCCGCGCACCCCTCCTGCACCCCAGCGATGGCCGGGACCCCCCACCCCTCTGCCTCCCCGTGCCTGCACAGACTGCACGCCCCGAACTGCAAGGGGAAACCCTCACACTGTGAATATTTAATGCCCCCGGGCAGGGGGTGACGCTCGGTGCCATCCCCGTCCTGCTGCCGCTGTGGCACGTCCTACGCACCTGAGCTGGCCTTGGGAGCTGCCTGGCACCGCTTTGTGCATTAGGGTTTTATTTTAATGTGCTGGATAAATGCCTTTATCGGCAGCAGTGTTTTTTTTTTTTTTGGGGGGGGTGGGGGGAAAGAGGGCTCCTGCCTCCCCGCAAGGTTACTGCCGCGAGCTGGCCTCGCCCCAGACTGGATCTTTGCAACTGTGCTTTGCAGCAGGGGAAGGCGGCGGTGCAGGGGCTGCTTTCCTGTGGCTGGGAGCTGGAGCGGCCCCCCCGGCACCGCCTTGGGGTGCACCGGCGGCACCTTGGGGTGCAGCAGCCCCACAGCTGCCCCTGGGCCCCCTCCCGCCCCGCTGCGGCCTTCCCCTGGCCCCGCACTGAGCGCGGCCACGCTGCTCTCTGGATTTGAAGCATTATTTTTATACAGTGGAAGAAAATGGGAACAAACCACACTTTTTAAAGCATTACTATTAATTTTTCTACGTGTATTTATGACGGCCAAAAGGAGATGTTTCCTGGGGTGAGAGACCAGTGTAAGTCAGGAGGGAAGCCCCGCAGTGGGGTGCCCAGGCTGGGGCTGGACCCGCTGCTGGTGCAAGCCCCCGACCTGGCGTCACTTTGCACGGGGGAGGGAGACAGCCTGCGGTCGGACCGGGATGGGCTCATTTTGCCTCTGTTTTTTTTTTTTTTTTTTTTTTTTTTATACAGTGAAATATTTTATATAAAGTCATTTAAAGAAGTCTATTTAAAGAAAAGAATAGAAAATGGCTTGTATATTTAATATTATTAATAAACACAGATGTGTAGCACTTTGCAATGGTGGGAGCTGGCTGGGGTGGAGGGTGGGGAATAGGGGGATGCCTCGTGGGAGGGGGGTGTCCCAGCCTGGACATCCGTGCTGATGGGGGTACGTTCTGCGGGGTGTGGGAAGGGGCCCTGGCTCCCCGAGCAGAAGGGATGCAGGGATGGGGACAGGGACGGCTCCATGCTCAGTGCAGCTGCGTATCTGTGACTTCTGCCTGTGCTGGGGGGGCACTTCAGCTGCTCTGCCTGGCCCCCCGCCCCTTGGCAGGGAAGCCGGGGGAGGCGGTGTCCCAGCCCCGGGGCTCAGATCTGCAGGGAGCCCCCCCTGGGGGGGGGCTGGGGGCTGCAGGGTGCGGTCCGGCTGAGGCACGGGGCCGGGGCTGGGGTCAGGGTCTGCGCTGCCCCTGCCCTTTTCCTGTTGATGCGCGCTGGAGTTCACGGCCACGGCAGGAGGGCAGCAAGATGGATCCGGCCTTCCTGCTGCCCGCGGCATTCCACCCGCATCCCTGCGCTGCAAGTGAGAGTGCAGGGCTGGACCGGCCCCCCCACCCAAAATGCATGGGAAGGAGGCGAAGCAGCTGCTAAAAGCAAACACACTTGAGGCCGCTTCCTGCGAGCACTTTGCTTGGCGAGGCAGCGCACCGCCAGCTATTTCCTTCTCCCCCCTCCAGCTGCCCGAGCCCCGGTCCCGCTGCCGCCGCACACAGACGGTTCCCCGGGGGCACACGGGGGGTCGAGGAGGGGGCTTCGCCGCTGTCTGCAGCCCCGTGGTGGGCCTGAGCGGGGTCTGCGGCTCAGGCAGGGCAGGGCTGAGCCCCTGTCGCTTGCTGGGGACATGGGGGGGGGGGCAGAACGGGGCCGGGGAGCCCTCTGTGGGTTTGGGGCCATGTTTGCTGACAAACAGAATTCCTCGAGGGGAGCTGACTCAGCCCTGCCCTTCCTCTCCCCAGCAGCAGCCGGGGGTTTCCCAGGTCCACATCCCCTTCCCAAGGAAGTGGGACCTATATATATCCCGCCGACCCAGGCCACAGTCATTATGGTCTCAGTGGGGGGGTGCCTAAGGTCAGAGGCTGCCCGGGCGGCGGGAAGGGGGTGGGCAGGGTGCCCGGGCTGGGGGGGGCTGGGGGCAGCCAGCCCCTGCCCTGCAGGCAGCTCCAGATGGAAGCAGGCAGCAGAGGAGAGAGCGTTAACTCTGGAGCTGAATGATGGCAGGGCTGCGGCCACGCAGCAGAGCTCGGCGGCAGGGTGCTGTCGGAGCTGAGATCCTGGCTTCTGGGGCGGGGGCGAGGAGCCCCTCCTAGATTTACACCGCACCTATACTCACCCCGACACCCCCAAACTGGCGGCGGGTGCCTGAGCCCCCCAAAATGCGTTTTTATTTTGTACACCTTAAAAGCAGATGATCTGAACGGGAAGCATTAAAATGGGGCAGTTTTGGGGAAAAGACCCTTGGGCACCGCGTGGCTCGGCCTGGGGGCACCCTCCCTACAGTGTGGGGGGCTCGCGGCCCCCAGGCCCGAGGGGCCCCGGGCAGCCTGGCCACAGACTGCTGACGGGGCAGTGCCGTGGGGCTGCGGTTCCCCCCATGGCACGAGCTGGTCCCGGCCACCCCTGCGTCCACCCCGTGTGGTGCTCGCTGCCTCCGGCGAGAACCAGCCCGGGGCCGTTTTGTGGCCAGACAGAGCGATTTTGGTTAAAAACGTTATCTGCAGGCCCCTGCGGGTTGTTAACCAAAGTGCTGATGTTGGCCCGCTCTGCGTGTTGTGGGAAGGCCAACGCCGTGCCCCGGCGGGGTCAGGCCCGGGGGGGGGCCGCGGCTGGCGCCCGCGGGTGCAGCCAGGACGGATCCTGGGGTCTGGGGTGCCCACAGCCCGCAGCCCCCCAGGGCAGCCGGGGACAGGCGCCTGCGCCCTCGGGGACCCGGCACGGCGCAGGACGCAGCCCCCCGGCACCCCCGCTGACCGGGGGCTGCGGAGCTGCGGGTGCTGGCCCTGAGCAGGGTGCGGGGGCTGCACCCCCTGGGGAGGCACCCCCAGGCCAGCCCCTGCGCGTTTGTGGGGGTTCTTTATGTCTTGGTGTATTACCCCCCCTCTCGTGACTGACTCTCTATTTTTATTTTGTAAGCTTTGATGTAATTGTAATTTTTATTTCTATTTATTTATTTGTGTTATTTCTGTTATTTCTATTTCCGTTTTTGTCTTTTTAATTATTTGTTATTTTTATTCTTTTTATTTCTATTTTTTCTATCTTTTCTTTTAATTCTTTTAACTCTTTCTATTGTAATTTCATTATTATTGTTATTGATATTTTTATTGTATTTTATCATTTTATTATTTTTATTTTATTGCATTTCTATTGCATTTCCTAGCGTTTGTTACCGGCTGGTTACTCTCACCGTTACCGTCACGTTGCTGTCGGTGCCGTTCTCACCGCCGCCGTTATTTGCCCGTGTCCCGCCCCCCCCCCCCCCCCGGCCCCTCTCGCCCCTCGCCCTTTCGCTTTGTGCCGCGGTTCGCCCCCCCCACCCCCCCCCGCCGCCCCCGCCGCCCCCGCCGCCCCCGCTCCCCAACGCCGCCGCCAGGGGGCGCCAACGCGCCGCTCCCGCTCCTCGCCGCGCGCGGCCTCGCTCCGCCGGCGGGTGCGCGCTGACGTCAGCGCGCGCCGACGTCACGGCAGGGCCGCCCCCGGGGCCGAACGCGGCGCCCGCAGTCCCCGCCGCAGCGCCGGCACCGGAGGCTCCGCCGCGGGATCGCGCCCCGCTCCCCCCCGCGCCCCGCTCCTCCCCCGCGCCCGCCCCGCCGCAGGATGTCGGTACCGGAGCCCGCCGGCGGCGAGGAGGCGAAGCAGGCCAAGGAGGCGGAGGACGCCGAGAAGTACTCCTTCATGGCCACCGTCACCAAGGCGCCCAAGAAGGTACCGGCACCGGGGGGCGCAGCCCGGGGGGGGCCGGCGGCAGGCTCCGGGGACCCGCTCCCGGCACCGGGGGCTGCGGGGGGGGCTCGGTGCCGGCCGCGAGGTGCTCAGCGCCGCACGGCCCCGCGCAGCCGGGGCCCGAGGTCCCCGTGGGGCTGCGGCTGGGAGCGGAGCGGGCACAGCGGCCCCGAAGGCGCCCGGTCCCGGGGACGGCCCCGCGGAGGGGCTGCCGTCGGCCAGCTGCCTCGGAGGCACCGCTCCCCGCCCGGGCCGGGACCGGCAGCCGGAGGCTGTCCCCGTGCCCGGCTCTCTTTGTCCGGGCCGTGCGCGGAGCCCGGAGGAGGGAGCGGAGCGGTGCGGGGCTGGGATCTGCCGCCCGCAGGGGAGGCCCGGCGCAGCTCAAGCTCAGGGGTTGTTTTTTCCTTTCCGTTGCCGTTGTCTTTCACGAAGCTGGGAAATTACCAGCGTGCGGCTGCGGCCAGCTGAGCTGGGAGGAAGAGCGAGCTGCCTCCTGAAGCATCCTGCAGGGCCAAAATACGCGGAGGAAAAAGAAACGCCCCGCGTGCCTGGGGGGACCATCCCCCCGTCCTGAGAGGCAAGGTTTGCTCGTTCCTGGGGGCTGCGGGGTGTTTTTATTTCCTCAAATTTGCTGCTGTACACACAGCCTCCTCGCAACCGTCCGACTGTGCGGCTGCTGCGGCCTCTCCCAGCTGGGTGCTGATACAAAATGCCCTGAGCAGCGCGAGGCATTGGAGGCTGATAACATCAGCAGCCAGCGAGAGCCTGGGGAGCGTGCGATGCAGCTGAGGTCAGGGAACAGAATGCTTCGGGCCACTGTTCTTGCCTGGCTAGTTCCTGCGAATAGAGCTCGGTAATGGTGGAGGTGTTGGCAGAAGGATAAAAGGACGGACGGGGGAATTGCCCTCCTGAGATAAGGCACCGGCTGCCTCCAGCTCAAGGCGTTTTCAGGTGCCTTCAGAGCAGGATGGCAATTAAACCATTGAAATGCCTTCCAGTTTTAATGCAAGTCAAAGCTGCTTATTGCAGTTCTCAGCGCGGCCTGCGAAGAAGAGGGCTGAGAGATGATTTACCTGCGTCAAGGTGGGGGGTGTCGTGCGTGGCCTCCAGGTTTTTGGGCTCCTGGGGCTTGGGGCTGCAGCTCGCACCGGATGCTTGGAGGTGGGGAGGGTGGGACTGTGGCCAAGCTGAGCACAGGCTCGGTCTCCTCTGCGTGACCTGCTGCTGAAGGGATTTTCAAAGAGGGGCCTTGGCTTGTGCTGGTGTTTGGGCAGTGCCAGCGTGCAGCGGGAGGGCTGGTGTGAGCCTGCCCACGTTGCGTCCCCAGCTTGAGGCCCCTCTAGGACCGAGGGGAGGATCTCGGGTGCAGCTGGAGGCGCGTCGGCCCCGTGGACGCTGTGTGGTCTGCGTCTGCCTTGCCTTTGGTAACGCTGCCCCGGGCACTGGCGCGAGCCCGAGCAGCGCAGCACACCCAGGGGATCACTGACGTGTTTTATCCCCTCCTGTCGTTGACTTAAGGTGAAAAAGTGAAGCAGCAGGAGGTAAGAGATTAAAAGATTAAATATGATCAACTCTGGATTTAAGCTGGAGCCGCAGCAGTAGAGGTGAACAGAGCTGTAGCCTTTGCGCAGAAATGCGGCTGGTTTTCCTCCAAGATCTGGGGTTGCCTGGCTCCACTGAAGCTCCTTTTTCGCTACTGTTTCTGGGAAATTGGTCTGTCAGCAAAATAACACCAGCTCGGGTCAGAGCGAGGCGGTTCCTTGGTGGGGAGTGGTTTAAAGGCAGAGGTGAGTGATGCTGAGCCTTGTGCTTTCTCCAACGTGCGCCTTGATGTCGCAGGGGGATTTTGGGGACGCCGAGGCTTGTGTCTTGCCCAGGTTAAGTGAAAACGGGCATGGGGATAAAGGAGAGCTGAAGGGCAGGGCGTGCTCTTCCAGAGCTCCGTGTGTGCCGGAGCATCCGCCCTGGGGACCCGCAGGTGCCCTTGGCAGCAGTTTTCTTTCCCAGTCTGCATCAGCTGCTCGGCGGAGCCTTGAAGTCCTGGCCGTGCTGCGCTGTGGGTGCCCTTGAGCCGGGGGGGTGCGGCGCTGTCCTTGGGGACTGGTGGCAGAGCAGGGGATGGCTGTGTGAGCCCTGTCCCTGTTTGCCTCTTCACCCGATCCATGCCGTGTCCTTGTCGTGTGGGCTCGGCTGCCCGCACAGGCTGCGCGCCCTTTGCGTGCCTCCCTCCTGTGCGAGTACAGCCCCAGCACAGCCCGCTCCTGCCCAGCCGGGTGCGGACGGGCGGGCAGGCGCTGTCCCTCTCCGCAGACAGATCTGCTTATTCACGCAGCTGGAGCGTGAAATGGGCCGCGGCCTCGGGCTTGCCCTCGGGGAGGCGAGAGCAGCCCTGCGCCCCAGGAGCCGGCGAGCCCGTTGCCGGCCCGCTGGGGTCGGTGCGGGTCCCTGCGGATGCCGGTGCCGGAGGAGCCCTGCGGAGGCTGCGCGGCGGGGATGCTAACGCGCGGCGCCGCAGCTTTGCGGTGGTGCTGAGCCGGAGCCGCGCGGGGGTGGCAGGCGGTGGGAGCCGGGGACGGAGCTGCGAGTGCCTGCAGTGCCCTGGCAGGGCTGGCCGCCATCCCCCGAGCGTCCTCTCTGCTGTGGCTTTTTGAGGTCGCCTGCGGAGCTGCTCTCCGCTGTTGAGCTCCGTCTGACCTTGCTGCAGTCTGCCTTCCGTGCAGCCCCTTCCCGGGGCTGGGCTTTCTGCCCCGTTTCTCTCGGTCCTGACTTGTCTCTGGTCCCTGCTGTCCTGCTGGGGCCAGGTGCTAACAAATTCACCTTCCCCCTCGGTGTGCTGGGGGGATAGGGCTGCCCGTGTGTGTATTGGCACAGCTCCTGGAGTCACTCGTTTTTCCTCTTTAATTTCATCCCTTATAAATCCTTGTCTGCCTTTGTGAGCTCGTACACGGCTCTGGCCACCACCTCCTTTGCTGGCTGTTTAACCAGACGTGGTGTGTTTGCTTTGAGCCCAAACCATCTGCTCTTCTGGTTTCCCAGCACCTTCTCCCAGCGGATTTTCCTGCCCACTCTGAGATGCCCAGGCTGGGGTGCTGCTGGAGGGCTGCTGCTCTGCAGAGACCAGTGCGGTGGGTCTGGCCTTTCGCAGGGTGTGGGGAAGCAGCGAGCACGCTGCTGGGTCAGAGGGCTCGGGGCTTGGGGCTGCACCCCTGGCGACTGCAAGCCCCATGGGTGTTAGGAGCTGAGATGATTTACTTGGTGGCTCGGGGCTGGGAGCGGGCAGGTCACTGGTGGTGCTTTATTAAATGACAGAATCTTTAATTATTGCTGGTAGCAGTTGCTCTTTGGGTCCTTGTCATGGCTCTGACTTTTTGGAGAGTCTCGGTGATGTATGTAGGGGAGGCCTCTGCTTGTGACCCAGCACTTCTGCAGGGTCAGAAAGTGCCTAATTAATTAATATTGAACTGAAGAGCAGGAAGAGAGGAGGCTTTCTGGGCTCTGACACAAACCGTCTTCAAAGCGATGTGTCAGGGCGAAGCACCTGAAGCGTCTCAAAACAGACAAGTTTTGCTTGTCCGTTCTCCCCCTCCTGCAACACGTGAGGGGGGTCGGTTCCGCTCTGCTGGAGCTGGAAGAGGAGGTGCCTGTCCCAGCAACACCCAAAAGCAGCTCCTGTCCCCTGCCGGCGCGGGCCACGAATGTGCGGGCATCGGGGCCGCGTGCCTGAATGGCACTGGGTCTCCTGGCCCCGCTGGGAGCCTCCTTCCCTTCCCTCTGGCCCCTGGGAAGCCTGCTGGCGGCAGGAGGGTGCTGTTTGCCTTTGGCCTCTCCAAGGTGCGCAGTTGCCTCGTGGCAGGACTTGCCTGTGCCGGTACTTTCTTTGGGACCCCGTCCATTTTGGCTGCCCGGCTCCCAGCCTGCGCAGACGCCGGAGCCTGCCCTCGTGCTCCCTGCCGGGCCTGGGGTCTTGCTCTGGAAAGCGGCTCCTCGGGGCAGCCCGGAGGTGCCCCTTGCAGAAAAGCAGCCGGCTCAGGGCAGGGCCGTGGGCTGAGGACCCTGCCCGCGTTGTTCCTCAGGAGCCAGCAGGTTCCTTGTCCCGGGTGTTTGAGCAGTGCTTAGTCAAAGAGATTGGCTCCTATCTGGCCGGGCCCTTTATCGTCAGGAGTTTCCTGCGGGCAGCGCTGCTGTTTGCAGAGGGCTTCGCTGCGCTTCCTGCTCAGCCCTTGGACTGGGGCTGCTTATCTGGGAGCTCTCGCGTCCACCCGGCAGGTCGCGGTGACGTTGGAGGCGGCTGGCCCCGAGCCCCCGCCGCTCCCACGGAGTGCGGGCCGCACAGGACCTCGCGCCGGTGCTGCGGCAGCACGTGGCCTCCCCTGCCCGAGGGGCGCGGGGACGGCGGGTTGGTTCCTCCGGGGGGGCTCGGGGGGCCCCGCGGAGCGAGGTGGTTGAAGACCATGGCGGCAGGGAGCCCCCCGTCGGGATGCTGGAGCCGTTCGTGCCTCCGGGAGGCCACCCTGGTTGCCCTGTCGTGTTGGGCTGCTTGAACTGTGAATTTTAATTGCGCTCGGGGATCAATACGGTGGCCTTGGTAACGAGCTTATTGCTGCTGCAGAATCTGTTTACTTCAGGTTGGTGACAGCCAAAGAACTTTGGTGGCCGAGGACACGATGTTCCCGCAAGTCAAATAGGGCGCGTTGTAATCCGGGTGAGGCTCCCCAGCCCTTGGCTGCTCCTTGGCTGCTCCTGGAGCCCGCTGGCAGGGCCCACGGGTGCTGCTCGGCCGGGCTTTGGGTGGCTGCTGCTTTACGAGCAGGGTGCGGGCGCAGGGAACGGCCCCTTCCAGCCTCTGCAGGGAGAGGGAAGGCGGCGTGGAAAGGAGGCTCCTCGGGGCTTTGCCTTGCTGAGACTTCGTGTTTCGGTTCCCTCCTTCCTGTGTCCTGCGGTGTGAGGTTCAGCCTGTGCCTGCTGTGTTCTCTTCTCCTTCACCTCCCTGCAGGGAGCCCCGAATATTACAGTTTTACACCGTGGGGAGAGGCCTGTGTGCAACCTGAGCAACTTCTGGAGTGAGAACATCTGGCTTGGAGCTGTCTCCAAGGAGACACGAGGAAATGGAAGAGCTTGTTCTTAGGTTGCCATCTGCAAGGCTGTCCTTCCCGACTCGCCGGGCTGTGCTGCAATGGGCCGCTGCTTTGTGCCGGTCCTGCCGGGCGTTTTTCCCTAGCGCCAAGGCATGGGGACAGAACACCATTTAAGTGGGGCTGGAGGCAAGGTGGGGTGGTGTTTGCCATATTCATCTCTTGAAAGAGCAAAAAAGGTCTCGAAATACTGGGACTCTGCAGGCAGGTTCTGGGGAAGAAACGGGGCCAGATGGGACGCGTGCTGTGCGGGGAGCCGGGGGTGAGCAGTGGGGTCGCTGCCCAGCGCACGTGGTGATGCCTCAGGGTTGGGGGAGGTTGGGGCTGTTCTTGCACTTGGCTACCGGCTGTGGCCAGCCCTCGCTCTGGGCTGTGCCGTGGGGCTGGGCGAGCCCTCAGAGTGCTTCCTCGTGTTCCCGTGGTCTTGTCCAGCTGTGACTGTAGGTGAGTTTTGTTTAATGCAAAAATTGGAGTTAATTACAGTTAATTCCCTGTTACACAAAGTTCCTGTGGCCTTCGAGCTCTGAAGCGGCCAGCCCCCCACGTGGGGCTGTTGGCCCTCCATCTGCCGCCCGCCCCGTGAGTGGCTCAACCCAGCAAGGTGGCTCCAGTTGATCCCACTAACGTACTGCCCGCACCTGCGGCTCGCCACGGGCGCGCAGCTGGGGAGTTGCTGCAGGTGTGCTGCCGGGCGGTAAGGCTGATGCCTTCACAGCCAGCTCGGAGCGAGAAGCCCGCTGAAGACTTGTCCCAGGCTGTGCTTTCCCTGGTTCCAGGCCTTGTCCGTCCCCTGCTGGGGGACGTGTGAGCTAATGAGCTGGCCCAGCAAGCAGAGCAGGTTGCTTTTTGCACTGCGGGAGGCGATGCTTGCCTGCCCCGCGCAGGTGCTGGTGCTGGGGTTAACCTCTGAAACACCGTGGGTGTTCACTGCCCCTGAAGGTTGCGGGTATCGGACCTGTGCAGCTCCTGCCCCGCAGGCAGAGCCCTCTGCGCTCCCGGGAGCGATCCTTTGCCTCGATTCCTGGAGTCCAAGGCCCAGCCGCCTTATCTGCCGGGGAGAGCTCTCGGCTCCTGCTGCAGGGAGCGCACCTTTGACCTCAAGGCGTTTATAAGGCAGCAATTACTCCCAGTTACTCTTTAACAGTTGGACACTTAAAATCACATTTGCTTTATTTAATCCTGCGTTCTGTTTGTTTTTCCCTTAACCAGCAGTCACAGTGATTCCCGTGATGGCTGAAATCTTGCGGCGGTTTCCAGCCTGTTAACCTTTGGAACGGGCCCGTTTTGTTCCCGGTGTTTCTTTTCTACCGAGCATTGTGCCTCGTGTGAAAGTTCTTAATTTTCCTCTTGTACTCATGGAAACTTTTTTTTTTTTTTCCCAGTGCTTTACCCAGCCAGCCCTCGTCTGCCAGTGAAGGATGGAGGCTGGTATGAGGGCTTGGCTGGTTTCCTTTGCCAGCACCTCGGTGCCCTTTATTTCCTTGTCGGAACGCTGTGAAGGATTCCAGACAGAGGTCTGGCTGCGGTTCCTGCTCAGGGAGTTGGCTCTGCCTTGTCGGTAGAAAAACCTGCCCCGGGAGCCCTCCGGGAGCCAAAGGCACAGATTGGAGCGGCACTGAGCGTGGCGACGACCCCACTTGGGTCTGCAAAGTCGAGCGGCACCCCTGGGTGGCGAATCTGCTCGGCAGCTCGCTGCGTCAGCGCGCTGAAGCACTTTGAGGTGTCCTCTAAGGCTTGGGTTGGGGAGCTGCCACGTCCCCGAGGAGCTGCAGGTGAAGTCCTCCGGTTGTGGAGGCCGTGCCTGGAGCAGAAGCAGGTCCTGCTCGTGCACACGATGCCTGCAGCCCGTGCCGTGCCCCTGCCTGCTCTCCCTTGGTGCTCTGCCAGGTGTGGGGAGGTTCGGAAGACGCCGGCGTTGATGCGGGGCTGTTCCCTCCTGTGTCCCTGGCGGGCTGTGTGGGCAGCAGGCGGTGATGGCTGAAGCCCTGGGCATTGCTAAAGCCCCCCCTGCCTGGGTCTGCCCTGCCTCCTGCTCTGGCTGGGTGCCTCTTGCTGCCGAACTGATTGGAGCTGGTGGTCTGGTTGTGCCCTGAGCTTGGCCACAGCCTCCTGCAAACTCGTGCTGTCCCTTGTCTGCTAGCCTTGTGCTGGCTCGCTTGGCCAGAGCTGGGAGGAGGTGAAATGGGCTGCTGGTATGAATCGTGGAGCCCGATGCAGCTCTGGAGCCCTTCTGAAAGCCTCCCCTTGCTGGAGGTTTGGGGCAAGGGATGGTGAGAGGTCGAGGTGGAAGCTGCTTGCTGTGGCTCGCTGGCCCTGATGTCCCCACCCGAGCGCCTGATTTTTCCTCTTTCCTTCAGTCCTCGCAGGATGCTGCAGACCAGAAATGCCCTCGGGGGCTGCATAACCCTCACAGGGCAGGAACCTGAAAACACCCGTAGCTGCCTTAACGCTTTCTACCCCAAAACTGCACGTGTCCCGTTGGGTCCCGAGCAGGATCCGTGTCCCCCACGTGCTGGGGGCTGCGGCCAGCCCACGGTGGGTCCATGCCCCTCGTCCAGACACCGCCGTCCTTTGGGAGGCCGCGGGGACGGGGCTGGGCTAACCCAGCCTGCAAGTAGGGCAGAGGGGGTCTGAGGACAGCGGCAGCGCTGCCTGCTCGGGGCTGCTGCCAGCGACTGTGGCAGGAGGCTGTGGGTCGCTTCGGGGAGGGCTGCTTGCTCCCCATTAGGACATTTTGGTCCTCTCCAGACCCCGTGGTTGCAGGAGCGGAGCCCAGAAGAGTGCTGTCCCCTCTCCGGGGAGGCGGCCCAGGCAAACCTGCTGCTCTGCTCTTCTTATTGACCTAGAAAAGAAGAAAAGCCTCGTGCTGTTTTTTTTTTTTTTTCCTCTCCCTGTTGGCTGCTGTGTAGCTGAAGAGACCTCAGCCCCTGGGGTGCTTTTTCCCTTCCTTCCTGCTGCATTGACTGAACGTGATGCCTTGCTTCTGAAAATAAGCGAATTTAAACAATTGCTGTTTAGAAATGTCCAAGCTCCCCAGCACGGCAGGACTCGGCTCTGCATGCAAAAACAGTCGCGGCTTCCCTGGGGGAAACCGTGCTGGGGGAACGGACTTTCTGCAGACAACGAAGCCTCAGCAGTAGCCTGGGTGTTTGAAGCTTCCCATCTCCAAGCCTGCAGAACTCAAAAAGCTGCTGATAAAGTCTGTGTGCCTTAGCAGCAGCCGAGCCTGAGTGGTTTTAGGTGGTTTGCTGCTTCTTTCTGATCCTGTTGGAGCTCAGAGCCTGTTCTTGTCCCCGTTGTGTTACTGCAGGGCAGAAGTGGCTCCAAGGGCACCTTCCTGTCCCGGTGTGGCTGCACCATCGCTCACCTTGTCCCTAAGGAGAGGGGAAAAAAGGGGTAAACCCGGTGGCTTCCTTCCCTGGGGGATGGTGGGAGCCTGGCGCCGCTCCCTGGCACGTGTCTGTCCCCTGCGGAGCCTGCGCCTGGGAGAACCGGGTCAGTGCCTGGCCCGGGGCTGGCCTGGAGCTGGCTGATGCCTTTCAAACCCACGCTCTCCTTCCACAGCCCAAGGCTGTGCAGGGCGCAGCTGGGGATGCGTGGCACCGTGCTTCCTCTCTGGAGCTGTTCTGGGCACAGAAAGAGTTTTAATTTAGAAGTGGGGTCATCCTCTGTGGTACGGACGTGCCTGGATCATCTGTGCCCATGGTAAATCCATCCGGATACACGGACTCCTCTGTGGCTCAAAGGCAGGAGGCGCATCTCGCATTCGGTAGGCACCAAAGGCTGCTCTCTTGCCTGGCTGGTGGGGGAGAGCGCGGGACAAGCTGCTGAGGATGGCACCAGTCAGGAGGTTCACGTCGGTGTTAGCTGCCCAGATCCTTGAATCTGTCAGCCCTTCCTGTGTTTAATAATGAAATGTGGCTATAAATTTGGGAGCACTTGTGCTGCTGGCTTCAGGAGTACCTGAAGGGTGCCTTAGGGCATCGGGACAGGCTGCTCGTTGAAGCAATGCAGCCAAGCAAGGTGGCTGGTGTTTGCCTCGGGGTGCCTGGCACCTCTCTGGGCCTCCCTTGGGGTGCAGTCCTGCTCCACTGAGGGGGGTGCTGCCTCCCCACCTGCTGTGCCAAGCTGGAGGGGTCCCTGCCCCTGAAACAAGCGGCCGCTGTTGGGAGTCGTCGGTCGGCGTGGGAGGGGGTACGGACGTGCCAGGTTTCGCAAGGGGAGAAAAGTACTTCAGGCTCGGCGGGGGGACTGAGAGCCGGCAGCATTCAGCACTGCTGGGCTGAAATTTGGCCAACTGGTGTCAGATCCTACAGGGCTTCTCCCCAGCACCCTGCTGTACCAAGCGAGGAGCTTGGCGCAGGGCTTGGTGCCCACCGGGACCCCGTTCCCATCTCCTGCTGCCCAGCCCGAGTGGGGAAGCGACGCTGACCTGCCCTGGAAAACACACGGGCTCTGTCCTGGGGCGTCCTGTGCAGAGAAATCAGCGCTATGTTGTTTTGTCTCCTTGGTCGTGAATTGCTGGGCCGAAAAATATTTTCCTTGCTCTCAGCCATTGTGCTCCACCCGCCTGGAAAAGCCGCTTCCAGCAGGACGCAGCCTGGGCCGCGTGCCCCCTGCGGCCGGGCGCGGAGCCCCTCGCTCCTGCTCCCCTCCTGCCCCTGCCGGCCCCGCGCTGTGCAGCTGCCTCCGCAGCCCCCAGCCGGCCGAGCTCCTGCGACAGCCACGGGATTAGGAGATTTTCTCCTTTGCTTTAATGCAGCTAGAGAGCCTGGCACGGGGAAGGTAACGCGCTTCACCTGACCGCAGCGCCCGCTGTCCCCCCTCGCCTGCCTCGCGGCGGGTTGCCGCGGCTGCGTTAATTTGCTGGGCTTGGAGGGGGTCTGGTGTGCAAATTGTGCCTTAGAGTTGGGAGCTGCTTGCGATGTTTGGTGATAATTTTAGACAGGGCAGATTTTGTTAAGCTGCAGAGTTGAGATGAGCCCTGATAAAGCCCCGGCAGGGATTACTGTGGTTAATTCAGCGCTTGGTTTCTTTAGCAGTGATTTTTATTCTTCCCTGGATTCTCACTCTGGTTCCAGAACCGCGTGTTTCCCCTAAAGCGGGGCTGTGCCCTGGAGCTGGCTCAGTGCCTGTGACCGGAGTCTGCAGGGGACGGCGGCACGCGGTGCCAGGTAGATGTTGCCCGCCGTGGCGGCGCGGGCACGGCACTCCCACGGCCATCCCCACCCTCCTTCCCGTCATGGCCCAAATGAGCTTTCCTGCAAGAAGCCATCCAGGCCACACAGATGCCGTGCCGGCCTGGGGCTCCGATGTCCTGGACGCCGAAAGCAGGGACAGATGTGAGCCTGTGACCTGGTCTGCAGCAGCGAAGCCTGGGTTATCCGTTGGTTTGCTTCCTTTACCTCCTAGGTTCCCACCTTTCCTGGAAATGTTTCTCTGAGATGGAGAAAATTCCTCAGCTGACACTTTAAGCTGTTTTAATGCCAGCAGCTGTTTTATGGGGCGTGTTTACACCCTCTGGTTTGGTGGGCCGCCAGAGGAAGAGTTGGGAAGGACAGGGTGGAAATCTTGCTATGCTGATGTTGCTGCTCTGTTTTCCCCCTGGAAATGCCCACCAGCAATTTGCTGATGCAGAGTTGATGCGGGCCTTTCTCTGGCTCTCCGGTGGAAGACTGACCCAAGCGACGGGCGTTGGAGCAGAGCCCAGCAATGCCATGCCTTGGTCGGGGACCTGCCCGCCTGCTCCAGCCCCGAGGACACTGCTGCCACCTGCCCGAGGCCGCCTGCTGGAAGCGTTCCGTTCCTCTTTTCTCCTGGCCTCCTGCGGTTCGGATGCCCTCAGGTTCCTCCCTCTGCGCTGAGCAGCCTAAAAGGATTGCAAAACCAAACCTGCAAACTCCATTTAGCATTCTTTTTCCTTCCACTAATGCAAATTCGTGCAATTTGTGTCTGAATCACACGGCGCCTGCTGGGAAGGCTGGTCTGGGCAGCAGATGCCAGGCTGGTACGTACCCAGTGCAGAGGAGCTGCCTGAAAACCTCTTAGCAGCAGCACCCACAGAAATGCCTGGGATGCTTGCCTGGGAGCGCTGACGGACTTGGCCTGCGGACAGGGTGCCTTCAGGCCGTCCCTGGGTTTGTGTCCTTCACCCGCGTGTCCTCTGCTAGCTCGGACTGTGCAGCGGGCTTCACGTCCCTGCTTCCCCTCCTGAGCAGAATACCAATGCTGCTTCTGGCTCCTCAGCTGGCTTTCTGCAGAAGCTGTCTCCATTTTACAGCCCAAATAGCCGTAACAGCAGCCGCCCTGTCTCAGGCTCTGCAGATTCTTCCTTGCTGGGACAGATGGTCTCAACTAAATGGCTTCATTCTTCTCCCCACCAAGACTGTTTGCCGCATCAAAGCTTTTGGGGAGCTTTTGGGGTTATTGTGACATGGAAAACCCCACCTCGAGGCCACTGTGGCTTGTCTCTTTCCATCGTCTTGATCTCTTCAGGACTCTTCTCGAGGTCTCCTGGGTCCGTAGGGATGCTTTGTTAATCCCCCTCCCTGTGATGATGTTTCATCCCTGTTAAGTGGCAAAATGAAATCCTGCAGCAACACGATCAGAGGGAAGAGACCACGCTGGGGGTCTTGGTCAGCAGGGTGGGGGTCTCCTTCCTGGCAGCGTGCCGGGGAGGGGCGTCAGGCTCTATTCCTAATTCTCTTTCATCTCCGCTGTCTTTCTCTCGCAGAAGCAGCAATGGGGCTTTTGCTGCCTGATGGCACGGCGTGTCAGCAGCAGCAGAGCGGTTTGGGGCTGTTTTTCTCCTGCTTTGAGCCAGCTGTAGGTGCTGGAGCCTCGAGTTGCCTCTGGCAGAGCTCGGAAGGAAGGGTGGCTGATTTAGGACTTCTTTTACAATGGAAACATCTGTAACACAGAGGAGATTGAAAGTCAATGCAATGTCAACTGCTTTTTGTTGAAATGTTCTCTCGTTGAGTTTTCCCCCTGCTTTTAGTGTTGCTTTTGGAAGGAGGTGCTGTGTCTGTAACCTGTGGGACGCCCTGCTCCTGGGCAGGAGCCCACGAGCACCAGGGATCTACGTTTCTGCTGGGACCACCCCGGCTTTCTTGATGCTGCTGCATTTGCAGGCAGGATCGGGTGGACCTGGTTGGGGCAGGGGCTGCTGCAGCCTGGGCTCCTCTGAGCCGCGTGGGGACCTCTGCCTGCCCAGCGCGTGTCCGGAGGGTTGCACGGTACTTGTGTTGTGTGGGCAGCCAGACCTTTCCTGGAGGAGCGCTGTGAGCCAGAGGAGGGCTGAAGGGGATGCTTCCAGGCCTGCCGGGTGCATTTTGTTTTTGTCATTACCCTCAGGTGTTAGGTGTCAAATTGGCTTTAACCTTCTGGTGGCAGAGGTGACTGGGCCGAGGAGGTTCAATTTTGGGCATCTGTTCATAGCCACAGATTTGTTCCTTGATCCATTTGGTACTGCTCGCTTCTGTGTCTAGAGCAGTCGGGGTGGACTGAAGGGAGCCCCGGGCCCACACGGCCTGGGTGATGGCACGCCACGAGGAGCGCCTGCTGACTTGCACTTCTCTTCCTTTGCACACCTCAGCAAATCCAGTTTGCAGATGACATGCAGGAGTTCACCAAGTTCCCGACCAAGACTGGCCGCCGGTCCCTGTCCCGTTCCATCTCGCAGTCTTCCACAGACAGCTACAGCTCTGGTAGGTTCTGGGCTCCTCGTGCCTGCGTGGCTGTCTCCCAGGTCCGGGGTCAGGGCCACGTGCTGCTCGTACCTGGTGTCGGGATGCTCTGTGCTGCTGGGTGGTTCTCAGACGTGGAGGAGACAATTCTCAGGCTTTCTGAAGTTCAGACATTTTTTTCCCTTTTCCTTTCTCTTGGTCTTTCTCTGGCAAAAGTGTTTTTTTTCTCTCTGTACGTGCTGAGCGCTGGGTTTTGTAGGAATTCCACCTGGTGCAGGGCTGTCCCTCTGGCAGTGCCCTGTGCTCTGGGCAGATCTCACAGTACAGTGAGACTGGGTGCGTGCAGCGTGAGGAAGTCTCTTAGCGAGCTCCAGAAGATGCTGGGGAAGGCATTACACTATTTGGTTGCCTCTCCTCTGGCTGTATGGACTTCATCCATATTCCACAAGGTTGGGATTTAACTCACCTGCCTTTGAGAGGTTTGTGTTTTGGTCAACCTGCCTTATTCGCTCTCACAGTTACACTTCAGTGCATCACTTAGCTCTGGGCTGTTTTAGAGACTGAGAGTGCAAAATCCCTTACGGGCATTGGCTTTCCTTGTGAAATTTGTAGTTTGAGCCATGAGCTGTGTGTGCATGAAAGCCGGGAAGCGAAACGGAACAGAAACCTGCCCAAAGGGTGGGTTGGACAGAGGTCCCCAGACGGCCAGGACCCCGGGTGACACGCACTCCTCTGTTGGCTTTAGCTGCCTCCTACACAGACAGCTCTGATGATGAGGTGTCCCCCCGTGAGAAGCAGCAAACCAACTCCAAAGGCAGCAGCAATTTCTGTGTGAAGAACATCAAGCAGGCAGAGTTTGGACGCCGGGAGATCGAGATCGCCGAGCAGGGTAAGGGAGTGTGGGATGCGAGGGGTTTGTGGGGCTTGTGGCCGGGTCCTGTGCCCACCGGGGGCAGGAACTGAGCTGAGGTGGTTCCCAAAATCCTCATTATGGCCTTGGATAGCTTGACTGTACTGTCTACCCTCCCCAGATCAGCAGATGATGTGGAGAAGAGCTAGACACAGCAGACCCCTGAGAGGGGAGCAGGTCTGGCAGAGAGGGACTCCTCCAGAGGAAGCCGTCGTTAAAACCCCTCTTTTCCTTTTGCAGACATGTCTGCTCTGATTTCACTCAGGAAGCGAGCGCAAGGGGAGAAGCCTTTGGCTGGAGCTAAAATTGTAGGCTGTACACACATCACAGCACAGACTGCGGTGAGTGGCTGCTTGTTTGGGGTATCTGGGGTGGGAGAGACCAGCTTTTCCCTGGAGAGGAAAGTCTCTGAAGTCTCCCAGCCTTGGTGGAGGCACCTTCACTTTTCTGGTAACCTCTCAGAGAGGTTCTGCTGCCTACATTGTCCCAGGGCGATGTTTGCTGAAGCCGGTCCTTGGTCAGTTCCTGGCTGCCCATGGCACAAGGCTGTGCTCGGGCTGTGCTGGTGCTGTGGCTCACCCCGCTGCCTTGCAGGTGCTGATCGAGACGCTGTGTGCGCTGGGAGCGCAGTGCCGCTGGTCTGCCTGTAACATCTATTCCACCCAGAACGAGGTGGCGGCCGCCTTGGCAGAAGCAGGTGAGTACAACTGAGCCTGGGTGAGCGGAGCCCCTTCCAGTGCCTCTCCTGGCTCTGTAGCCTTGCTCTAGAAAAGGGTTGGACCAAATATCTTTTAGGGAGGGTTAAGCAGGTCTGCTCTTGGTGTGGGCTGGGATTTGATCCCTGCGTGGCCCTCCTGTCTGTGGCTTTCCCAAGCAGGCCAAGCAGAAGAGAGCTCTGCCAAACTCAGCGGGTGCCAAGGATACTCCTCTTTCTCCTTCTAGGTGTTGCTGTGTTTGCCTGGAAAGGGGAGTCAGAGGATGACTTCTGGTGGTGCATTGACCGCTGTGTTAACGTAGAAGGCTGGCAGGCCAACATGGTAATGAGCCTTCTTCCAGCTCTTCCTCTGTGGAGCGGTCACTGGGGGCTCCTCACCCTTCCCTTCCTGGGGCTGTTCCTAGGAGCGTGCTGGGGCTGCCTGGGCACCTGCTGGTGTTGCTGAGGCCCTGCTAAAGCGGGCGCCCTGCAGAACGGCAGCTGGAGCTGGGCTGGGGGCCACCGTGAGGGTTATGGGAGCTGTGGAGGCAGTGCCCAGAGTTGTGTAGCCCGATGGCACGGGAGCATCTCCTGCCACAGCTGCCAGTGAGTTGAGAAATCACAGGACCTCTTTCCCCCAGGGGGCAGCCCCATGGGAGCTGCCCCAACTGCTGCTGTCTTGACACAGATCCCATCTGCAGGGGTCTTTGAGGGAGACCTTTCCCTTGCTGAGAGCCAGTGATGCCTCTCGCTGCCTTGGCTTCGGGTCTGTGATGACCGGTCGTGCGAGAGCACGTGGTACAGGGCTGTGACAGCTCCTGTAGCCTTCCCTCTCGGCTGTTTGCTTTTGGAGCGTGAATGTTGTCTTCCTTCTAATCTCAGACTGTTTAGTTAGTGCTGTCTGTGGTCATGTTTCCAGGCTGCAGAACAATAGCAGGGGCAGAAAACCCTGCTAGGGTTCATCAGCTCCACACAGTGGGTAAGAAATCCTCCCTTCCAGAGGAGACCCTGAATCACTGGCATCTAGGAGAACCCAGTAGTCCTGGTCCCCAGTCTTCTGCCCAAATAGCCTTCCATAAGTGCCTGGAGATGCTTTCCATCTCTGTCCCCATCCTGTCCCCTGTGAGTGCTGTTCCCAGTGGACAGACTGACTGCCCCGTGCTCTTACTTGCCTGTTCCGTAGATTCTGGATGATGGTGGGGACCTGACCCATTGGGTTTATAAGAAGTACCCCAACATATTCAAGAAGATTCGAGGAATTGTGGAGGAGAGTGTGACTGGTGTGCACAGGTAGGAGGTTTGGGAAGGCTGATCTGAAGATCCCTTATCCAGTTGCTGCTCTCTGCTCTGACCTGGCTCTGTGCTCTTCCAGGCTGTACCAGCTCTCCAAGGCCGGGAAGCTCTGTGTCCCAGCCATGAACGTGAATGACTCTGTCACCAAACAGAAATTTGACAACCTGTATTGCTGCCGGGAATCCATCCTGGATGGGTGAGTCCATCTCTTCTCCCCATCCCCACTTTACCTCTTAATGGTGGATTTGGCTCTGGTTGTTCTCGAGTGGAGATTGTGCTCTTTGCTGCTTCGCCTTCGCTGTGTGTTTGCAGGACCTGGTGTTGGGGCCCCTTGCTGTCAGCGGTGTGCGCCTGACTAATCCCAACACAGGTCTCTCTCTGTCCCCCAGCCTGAAGAGGACCACAGATGTGATGTTTGGAGGAAAGCAAGTGGTGGTTTGTGGCTATGGGGAGGTGAGTTTCCTAAGCTGTGAGTCAGCCTCCTGCCCAGCCATCCTTCCCTCAAGCTGTCTCCTGCTCCTTCCCTGCTCAAAGGCCACTCACCTTTGCTTGGTATAGATCAGATCGGGTGAGCCATTGTGGGGGAAATCTTGTTAGAGCCTACTGGGAGGCTGGAGAACAAGCATCAGATTTCCCAGCTTGCCTGTAGATTAGCTGGGCTGTAAATACGACGGCTGCTGGGAACGCTGGCCTGAATTATAACTACCCATGGGCTCACCCATCTGCTGTCCCTGGACCAAGTTCAGCATCCAGCCTGGCTGTCGCTCTGCCTGTGACAGAGGAGGTGGAGGGGCAGGCTGCATCTTGCTGGTCGATAATGTTCTGGCAGGGGGGAATCACACCGCAAACTTGTAAATGATTCTGCCCTGGAAGAGCACGGAGCCGGGAGCTGACACCTTCCCTCCATCTGTGCGCTGTCTCTGTGGGTGTTTATCTTCCTGCGCTGCGAAAGGCCTGGCAGTAGCGGCAAATGCTCTTCCTGGCAGGAACATGCTTACTAATTTATTTAGACAGCAGTGGAACCCAGCTCTGCTTGACCAAGAGGTTGTGCTGGCTCTTGCCCAGGCCCTCTAGGGTGCTGTGTGCTTCTCTAGCCGGGTGTTGTGCTGGGAGTTGTCATCTCTGGGGCCTGTCCCGAGTTTTACTGGATTTCTGCGCATCAAGGGAGCCCCTCCACCCTCAATGGTTTTCCCTTTGGATGTGGATTGGAGTCCCAGTTTGTCCTTTCTGGCTATTTTCAGTAATTGAGATTGGAGCTGGGTGATAAGTGAGGGTGTCTCTGGAGACGTTCCTTACCCAGCAGCACTGAGCTGGCCCAAAAACAGGGCTGAGCACGGGCATGTGGAGACTAACTAGCCAGGTGTTGGTGTGGGTAAGTGGCATGGAGAACAGGGCTTTGCTGGGAGGTCCCGTGTAATTCTGTAGTGGAGAGAGAGGGCTAGAGTTGGAGATGCTGTTAGAGGAGCTCTGCTCTCCCACGTGCTGATGTGGGAAGCATGGGAAGGAGGATTTGTCTCCCCCATCAGTGCAGAACAGCTCCGAATGTCAAAGCAGCCCTTTGGATTAGGGGCAGCTGCGGGACGTACACGCTAATCCATGCTGTGCTGGCTGGGAGCGTGGTGCTTCTGGAAGCTGCCGGTGGCTGTGCCGGGGGGCAGGTGGCCACGAGCAGGGAGCTGGGCACATGGTACCCAGCAAGTGGGGCTTCTGCCTTGCTGAGCTGCTCCTGGTGTCAGACAGACGGGCAGCTGTAGCGTTGCCCAGCCTGGCATGTGCTCGGGCTGTTTTGGGGAAGGGATTTCAGCGCTCGGCGTGTCCTGCATTTGGTTTCACGCTGGTGCTTTGCCTCTGCAGGTCGGCAAGGGATGCTGTGCTGCTCTGAAAGCCCTGGGAGCGATCGTCTACGTCACAGAGATCGACCCCATCTGCGCTCTCCAAGCCTGGTGAGATGTTAAATGCTGCTTGTGAGCATCTCTTCCTCTGCTCTCTGGCCTCCTTTAAACTCTGACAGAGGCTAAACAGAGCCAGGAGAATCTCAGAGAGTCTTTTTGGGGTGTGATGGGGAAGTACTGGGGCAGTTTCGGGACTGGTTCAGTGGTGGGATATCAGCTGCTAGGCACCTGCCTAGCTGGCTTGGAAAGACTGCTTAAGGGTTCCTGCGGGGCTGACAGCGTTTCATACATCCTCCAGCTCTTACAGCATTTGTGAGAGCAGGTTTGATGCCGGATCCTTTGCACAGCCCTTCCATTTGCATCTGGCATCTCTGGGGGTGTGGAAAGGTGGCCTGGCTGCTGCTGTGAGCGATTCAGAGCTGCTCTAACAGTGTCTGGACACCTAACTGGGCAAGCTGCTGTAGGGAACCTGCTTTGGCAGGGGGTTGGACCCGATGATCTTGAGGTCCCTTCCAACCCCTACAATTCGGTGTGTGATAGCACTGAGACCCCTCCTGGCCTAAGGCAGAGAGGGACCAGGCTTCTCCTCCTTATCGTGGTTCATTTATCTTTCTTTTTTGCCAGCATGGATGGGTTTCGTGTGGTGAAGCTGAGTGAAGTAATCCGTCAGGTCGACGTCGTCATCACCTGCACAGGTAGGGATGGAAAAGGTCCTGGGTGAGCCTTGAAGCAGGCCGAGAAGGAGCAGTTGTTCCCAAGCAGGTGTCTCAAGGGCTCTGGGGCTGTTGGGGATGGAGGATGGTTTGTTGTCACGTGTTGCTGATTCTACACCAGCAATAGCTACTCTGTGGGGAGAGCTTTATCTGTTAACCCCCAGTTTGCTGTTTGATCATGATCTTCCCCAGCCCCTGGGATGAGGAACATCAGAGTTCAAAGGTATTTGGGGCTCTCTCAGTACCTGGAGAATTCATGGGACCAAAGACCAGCATTCAGCAGGTGTTTTTCTGTGGCCAGCCAGGAGGGTGCTCGTCTTGGTTGAGGTCCACTTGATGTTGTCCCAGGCTGGGCTTCTCAGACCCAAGTGCAGGGAAGGAGAAGTTTGAGGGTTCGTATTGCCATTGCCTTGGGTCCATCTGTGCCCTGCTGCAGGAAACAAGAACGTTGTGACCAGAGAGCACCTGGATCGGATGAAAAACAGCTGCATCGTGTGCAACATGGGCCACTCCAACACGGAAATCGATGTGGTGAGTGTGCCTACTGGCTGCGTCCGCCCTGTGGTCCTCCCACGGTGACTCCAGCCTCTTCCTCCCGCCCCTGCAGACCAGCCTCCGGACCCCCGAGCTGACCTGGGAGCGCGTCCGCTCACAAGTGGACCACGTCATCTGGCCGGACGGGAAGCGGGTGGTGCTGCTGGCCGAGGTGCGCTGAGAGCTGTGCCGTGACATTGCTGTGGGCATCTGCCTGGAAATCACTGTGGGTCGGAGTTCGAAACAGATTTAACCAGATGGAAAGGTGCTGGGATCCTTGGAACCTAGGAGGAGGTTCAGAGTGCAGGACAGGGTTAATTGATTTTTTTTTTTTTCCTTGAGGCAAGGGAGGTATTGTGTACCACATGCAGCCATTGAGTATCTGGTTCATCCTTTTGAGCCAGGAGCCGTTTCTGCCTGCCAAACGCCGTCTGCATCTGGCTTTGACAGGGTTTCCCACCCACCAAACTGGCTGGGTGTCTCCTCTTGCCACCCAAGCTCTACGGGCACTAGGAGGGGCTCCCTGTTTTTAGGGACTGCAAAATCTCCCTGCACCAAAGCTGAGGGGTAGGGTGGAAACTAAGACAGGGTCTGGACAGCCTGGTCATGTGTGTGGCCCTTGAATCATTGTCCTGTGGTTGTCCCTTGGCCCAGGGATGGGGTAGAGGTGAGTCCTATCTCAGCTGATGCAATTTGCCTTGGAGCTTTTGGCACCCTTCTCCTGTCTCCTAGGGCCGTCTTCTCAACCTGAGCTGCTCCACGGTTCCCACCTTCGTCCTCTCCATCACGGCCACCACTCAGGTCTGTACGCTGTGGGGCTGGGGGGTGCGAGCGGTGGCGGGTGCCCTAAGGGAGGGTCTCGTAGGAGCCTTGGGGTGGGGGCGGTTTGGAAGAAGCTGGGATCCCGCAGCGCTTGGGATTGCACTGGCGCCACAGATGTGGTAGCCACCACCTCTTGGCTGGAATGTGGTTGATGATGGCGTGAACTTACTGCTTTGGTTACAGCTGGGAGATAACTTCCAGATGAGTCAGGCTTTGTTCTGGCAAAGTTCTTGTTGTGCCATAAGCAACTGGAGAGCTCCCCGAGCACAGGTTTAAGCTTACTTCTAAGCAAGGCTCTGTTTTGTCTTTGGACTTCTGCTTTCTATATGACAACAACAAAAACACGTAACTGGAGTGAGTTTTGGAGATCTGGGAGTCGGTGGTTAAAATGCTCTTGAGCATCATCACCGTCTCAGCTGGGCGGACACGGCTCGTGTCCGGCACTGTTTGCCCTGACCCCACCTTTCCAAAGAAAACGATGATAGAATTTGGCTCCGCTCTGCGATCTGTGCTCAGTGCTGGCCGCGTGAGCAGCGCGGTGCCGCCGGCAGCCAAGGCCAGCGCAGCCGTTAGTCTGCAAGTGGTGGGAGGAAATCGTGGGGCTGCAGACACGGGGGGACCGACGTCTGGGCAAAGATCACCGCTGTGATCGAGGGGATCGTGCTAATTGTGGGGAAACTCCTCACGCTCGTCTGTGTAAAGTGGTGGGGACAGGGGCTGCGTTTCGGGCCTCGTTCTCAGCTGCATGAACTGGCCCTCAGGAAGATGCGGTTTTATTTCTGTCAAAGGAGAGGCTGTGGATTTTGGAGTAATGCCGCCAGCTTAAAATGAGCAATCCCTTTATTTCCATGTGATGCGGCAGCCTTACGGTTTGAGGGAATTATAGCTGCTCCCCTTTCCTTCATCCTTGCGTTATGGTTTTCCCTTGGGCATTAAGCCCCGTGCTGCAAGCAGGCTGGGTGGCATCTCATCTCTGCCCTCTCTGGTCCTCCCCTGGTGGTGGTAGGATCCTGGAACCTGGGCAGGGAGGCACCCTTGGTAGAAGGGCCTCCTTCAGGGCATTTTGGGAGTGGTCACCCCCCTCTCTCAGGCTTCTGAACCCCATCTCCACTGCTGGGAGCTTTATGCTGGTTGCAGGTGTTCAGTGCTGCCTGTCCCTGACTGTCCCCGATCTGTCCCCTGTGATCTCTGCAGGCTCTGGCTCTGATTGAGCTTTACAATGCTCCCGAGGGCCGCTACAAGCAGGACGTGTACCTGCTGCCGAAGAAGATGGGTGAGTGAAGAAACTGCTGTGTCCAGAGCTGCTTTATGCACTGACTTGTCCACTGACTGATGGGGGGCAGCGGTTTTGGACGTAAGGAGAAATTCTGATCTGGGTGGGAAGATTTCTTCCAGCGAGAGCATGAGTTCAGGGAAGTGGCAGCAATCAGCAGCCTTGAAACACCTGCGCCTTGTTCTCTTTATTTTCTTTAACATTCTGTGGTGTGCCAGGTGTCCCTCATCCCACAGGCTTCCTGCTCGGAGGCTTTCATGTCCCTTTTGGTGCACGTCCTGCCCTGCTTGGCACCAGGGCTCGGGCTCAGCTCGGCTGCTGAGTTGCCTGATGGTGCATTTGCGGTACTAAACAGCAAGGACAGCCTAGCTAGACCACTGTGTGTGCTCCCCTGCCCTGCTACGGTGTGATGAGTCCGCTTCCCTCTCCTGCTTCCCAGACGAGTACGTTGCCAGCTTGCACCTGCCTTCGTTTGATGCCCACCTGACGGAACTGACTGATGATCAGGCAAAATACCTGGGACTCAACAAAAACGGGCCTTTCAAACCCAACTACTACAGGTCAGTGCTGGCTGGGTGTTGCTGGGGACATCGCCTTCCACTGGGAGCCCTTTGCAGATGGGAGCTGCGTCCCCAGGTGCTCGTGGCCTCACTGTCACCTCCCTTCTCTCCTAGATACTGATGGACCATACCTATGAAGGACCAGACCACACAAGGCAACATTAGAGAGATTATTTTTAAAAATCATTTTATTTTGGCCTACCTTTTTTTTAAAAAAAACCAACAAAGAAACCTGTTTTTACGTTTATCAGTGTGATTTTAAGGTCACCTATTTTTTTTTTCCTCCTGAGTTTCACCCTTTTATGTGATCACATCTCTGTCTGATCTTGGCAGACAACCTGGGATTTGCTTCCTGCTTTGATGTGGCTGAAGCCACTGGTGGCTCCCAGCCCTGGTTCCCTTTCCTGGTGTGCAAAGGCCAATTAATTCCTGCAGTGGTGTTTTTTTGATCTTTCCAGCCCATGTTAGTCTTGTCCAGGATCTTGGCAGATACGGAGATGCTGTTCTACCTTAACTTACATTTTCTTTCTTTGTGTGGATTATCTGCAACTTCTAAATTGCCTTAAAGAGCCCAGTTTTAGCTGCTAGATCTATGCTCCTAGCTCTGCCTGGGAGCAGAGTGGCGCCTGCTGGCCACCTCGTGAATAGGTGACTGTCCCCACCCGGCCAGGGTCCCTGTGCAGAGGTGGCCACTGGCCTGGGTTTGGCTGGCTGGGTACGGGGAGTTCACTGTTCCAGGGTGCTAATCTGAATTTGGACGGGGTCACTCACCCAGCATTATCCTCATCTCTCCTAGTGTAAGGCTTTTTTTTTTTTTTTTTAGCCAAACTGCACCTTAATTAATTTTAAAGCTTTTTTTTTTTTTTTTCCTTTCTCTTTTTTGATTCTTAAAAAGATGTTTTAAAGAGGGGAAAAGCACTGGGGATGCCTCATCTGGCTGCAGAGTTTGGGCACTTGCTGCATCAGAGCAGCCCCATCTCCCAGCAAGGAGTATGTGTGGTTTTTAAGGGTGTCTGGCTTTTTCTGGGGGGCATTTCACTTGTTTCGAGATGGATGCACAGATGAACCTTCCCCCTGTCCCAGCCTGGACTCTCTGCACCCTGGACTCCTGCACAAAGCCCTGGGCCTCCCTTTGCTGCCCCATCCCTCGAGATGAGCTTTCTCAGCTGCCTCCCCTGCCATCTCATAGTGTTTCAGCTGCTCTCATTGCCTCGTTCTTTCCTTCCCCATCCTTCCTGGTGACAAATATTTCTCTTTTTCATCTCTTGCAGCTAGCCCCAGGACAGGGAAAAGTCCTTGCAACCCAGTGAGGTTTCTCTTAGCTTTTTTTCCTCCCCCATTGCCTCTTTCTTCACCTGGCGAAGGCCAGAGCACAGCGGGAAGGCCGCTAGCCCTGGGTTCACTTGCTCCCCTGCTGCCTGCGCGGCCTGCATCGCCCGGTACATGGGCACGAGCTGCTGTGGTACCCCCGAGAGGGCTGCTCTGGCCACCCTGTCCCCAGGGACGGGGGCTGCTGTTTTAGTGCTGGGTCGTGGGCGCTGCTGACTGTGGAGGGTGTGATGCGCCTTTTCTCTCGGTGGGGACTGGAGGATGATGTGACCATGGGTGGTGTGGCTTTGATCACCCTCTCGTCCCCGCCTTCTCCTTTGATTATCCCTCTGCTGGGCCGCACTTGCCCGGCAGGTATGTGTGGAGCCCTCTGCTGTCCCTCAGCCTTCACAGGGGACTCGGGGTTGGGTTGGGGGGTCCTGGGCCAGGCCCCCTGCCCTGGGAGCACAGCGTCCCCTCTGTGCCCTCCCTGCCGGGCGTCGGGGCTCCGGCTCTGTATAAGCCATGTTGTGCGGGGCGGCGGTGGCAGCGTCGGGCTGGGAGGGAGAGGTTTATTTTGTATATGAATGATTTTTAATGAATGCAATATTAATCCTTGCAGATGAGCAATAAATCATTAAAGTCTAATTAAACTATTAGGAAAACGAAAGCACTCCTCCTGTGGGCCGTTTGTTTGAAGCGCACTCGAATGCACCCCCTGGGGTCCCTGGGGCTTGCAGCTGAGCCCCGTGGTTGGCAGCGGCCCGGCCCCAGCTCTTGGCCCTGCCCAGGCCCCGGGGGCTCCTCCAGCGCCCTGCGTTCGGGGTCTGAGCCTCCCCGACCCCTCGGAGGGGGGCTTTCATCTCCTTCAAGCCCCTCTCAGCCCTCCGAGGGGCTGAGAGTTCCACGGGGCCCCTCTGTGGGCAGCTCGTCCCCCTCTGATTGGGGCCTGAGCCCCCCCCAGCCCCCTCGGCTTGAGGGTTCGCTGGTTCGAGCCCCCCCCCCTTTCCTTCCTGGCCCCTCGTTCGGGGTCTGTCCCCAGCACTGTCTGTTCTCGCCACTCCCAACATGGCGGCCCGGAGCTGTCGAACAGCGGGCGGAAGTGCCGCTCCCAGCATGGCTGCGGGCAGGGCCGGGGAAGCAGAGGCCGTGCCACACCTAACGTGGCGGCTCGGGGGCGGAGCTCGGTGCCGGCCGCGTACCGCACCGGACGTGGCCGCCGGGGGCGGGCGACGCCGAGCGGTGACGCGGCCGCCGCGGCGGGACGGGCGGGCGGAGCCATGGCGCAGCCGCCCGAGCGGCCGGAGCCCGGCGCCACTCCCAACATGGCGGCGGCGCTGCCCCGGCTCTCCCTGCCGCTCCCGCGAGAAGGGGGGGTGAGTCCTCGCGAGAGCTCGGCGCGCGCGGCGGAGGGCGGCCGACATGGAGCCGGGCGGCGGCGGCGGCGCGGGGCCGCTCCCGGGCAACAACAAGGCCCGCGGCGGGGCGGCGCCTCCCGGGAAGGGCCGCGACCTGGGCCGCCCGCCGCGCAAGGACTCCGAGGTCAGCGCCGCCGCCGGGCCCGGCTCCGCGGGGGGCGGGCGGAGGCCTTCCCGGGAGGGCGGGGCCCGGTGCCGGTGCCGGCGCTGTGCGGGCCCCGGCCGCGCGGGCCCGGTGCTCCCGGTGCGGCGCCCGGTCCGGTTCCGTCTCGACCCCTCCCCGGGCTGGGCCCCGCCGTTTGGTTCCGGTGCCGCCCCTCCCAGCGCCGCGGCGGGCACGGCTCGGGGCGGTTCGGCCCCGGCAGCCCCTTTCCGGCTGCCCTGGGCTCGCAGCGCCCCGGTGCCGGCACCCCTCGGGCGGTGAGGGGCCTCCGGGGCACGGCCGGGGCGCTGCCTCGTCCCCCGGCCCTCCCGTTGCGTCCCCAGAGCGTCCCGGCCCCGGGGGCCCCGGAGCTGCCCTTGCCGGGGCAGGGGGAGCCCCCCGGCAGCGGGAGCCCCGAGGCCGGACCGCTCGGAGCAGGCTTCGGTCCTTGGAGGCCTCCCGCGGGTGTTTTCCCAGCCCCACCAAAGCCGCTCGGGTTGCGCCGTGCTCGCTCTTCCCATCTGTTGGCATCTGTCTGTCGCTGGGGGAGTCGCCTAAGCTTTCTGGAACCCGTGCAGAAAGGTTGAGCAGCTCGGGCTCGTCTGACCCCCGCCTTTCCCGAGGCTGAGCCCCCCCCTGCCTCCTGCTTTGTGTTTGGGTGTTTGGGGGCTCCTGCAGCGTTGCGGAGGCGGTGGCGGGGGCTGCCTGGCAGGGATGCGCAGCCCGGCTCAATGCGGCAGCAGGGCTGGGGACAGCTCTGCTGGGGGTTGCCTTGGTAACGTTTACGCTGCTGCGGGTAAATTTTTTATTTATTAAACGGAAGCTAGAGTCCTGGGTCTGCAGGAGGACGAGGTGAATTGTGATTGTCTTGGGGATGTTGATTTTACTAAAAAAGTGCTGTAATTGAACTGAATTTTTCTGCTTTTAGGGCTACTCTGAGTCCCCAGACCTGGAGTTTGAATATGCAGATACTGATAAATGGGCAGCAGAGCTCTCTGGTAAGGGACTCATCTTGATGAATCAATTAATCAGCCGTGATTTGCTTTCCTGGTAGCGGTTAAAGGAATTCTGTCAACTGCAATATTCCTTTGTTATTGTCTTCGAATGCCTCACTGGCGTTAAAAGGGTTGTGATATCATGTAATGATTTTTTTGACATACACTGGGCTTATTTTTTGCGTTTCCCTCATCTTAAATAGCAATTAACTTGTCAGGGTTGGAGCTTTCTCTGATGCCTTGGTGCAGGTTGTGGAGACTTTTTCTCTGCGTTCTTTTGACAGAGCTGTACAGCTACACGGAAGGGCCCGAGTTCCTGCTCAACCGCAAGTGCTTTGAGGAGGACTTCAGGATCCATGGTAAGACTTCTCCCTTGGAGCGCTCGCCCCTCTGGGGGTGGGATGGGGATCTCGTGGAAGAGATGCAGGGGGTGCTGCGCTAATGCTGTGTCAGAGAGCACGAGCAGGCAGTGGCAGTCTGTGTGTGTTTTGTATTGGAGACCTCGCTAGCACGTGTGGGCTGGCCCTGGTGCACAGCTCACCGTGCCCAGCATGATCAGCATTTGCTGCTGTTAATGCCCAAGGAGGTTCGTCGGTGCCAGGACAGCTGTGCTGGACCATACTGGCAGCAGCAAGAGCATCCAGCTCATTTTCCATCAGCTGCTAGTGCCAGCCCAGGTGGATGGGATTCATCCAGCCGTGTGACGGGAAACAGGAGACCGTCCCTCTGCCCTGGGCACACGTGCCTGGGCGTTATTCCCAGAGACGTCTTGTTTGCGGGGCCAGCCCTGTTTTCCTTCAAGCGGAATCCTTTTGAGCTCTTCCTGCACCATTTGTGGCCAGTGCAGACAGAGGTGCTGCATGGCCTCATGCGTGCCTTTGGCTTTCCAGTGCGGGACAAGAAGTGGACGGAGCTGGACAAGAACCAGCATCGCACCCATGCCATGCGGCTGCTCGACGGGCTGGAGGTCACCGCGCGGGAGAAGCGGCTGAGGGTTGCCCGAGCAATCCTTTACGTTGCCCAAGGTACGTCCTGGTGCTGGGCTGGTGGCCTTAACCCTGTTCCTAAATCTGGGTAAAGGATTGAAAGCTATTGATTTAAAATATTTAAAAGTGTTTATTTTTCATTGCATCTTTGATTCCGCTTGGGATGCCTTGAACAAAGCTAATTCTCGAGGGAACTAGACGGTTTGTAGGAGCTTGGTCCAGAACTTAGAAGTCTTTTACGTGCTATCCCTGCTCTGCCTGATCTGGGCTCTGTTACCACAGGAGAGCAGTTCTGTCCCTCTGCATCTGACTTTTGGCATTAAACTTAAGAAAGTGTTTGTCGTTCCCTCTGCCAAGCGTGCTGGCTGCATGGGAGGGCCTTGTGGTCCCTGCAGAGATGGGATCCAGTGAGGGTGTTGTTGCAGGCACGTTTGGGGAGTGCGGCTCTGAGGCTGAGGTGCAGGCCTGGATGAGGTATAACATCTTCCTGTTGCTGGAAGTGGGGACGTTCAATGCTCTGGTAGAGCTGCTGAACATGGAGATTGAGTGAGTACCGTGGGCAGGCGCTTCAGAAGTGGCACTGGAGCTCTTCCCTGGGTGGGTTTTTTCACAGAATCACAGAATGTTAGGGACTGGAATGGACCTTAAAAGACCATCTAGTCCAGTCCCCCTGCTGGAGCAGGAACACCTAGGTCAGGTCACACAGGAACGCATCCAGGTGGGTTTTGAATGTCTCCAGAGAAGGAGACTCCACAACCCCCCTGGGCAGCCTGTTCCAGTGCTCTGTCACCCTCACTGTGAAAAAGTTTTGTCTCATATTTAAGCAGGACCTCCTGTGTTCCAGCTTGCACCCACCGCCCCTTGTCCTATCATTGGGTGTCACTGAGAAGAGCCTGGCTCTGTCCTCCTGACATTCACCCTTTCCATATTTATAAACATTCATGAGGTCACCCCTCAGTCTCCTCCAATCTAAAGAGACCCAACTCCCCCAGCCCTTCGTCCTAAGGGAGATGCTCCACTCCCTTCATCATCCTCGTGGCTCTGCGCTGGACTCTCTCAGGCAGTTCCCTGTCCTTGAGCTGAGGGGCCCAGAACTGGACACAATATTCCAGATGTGGTCTCACCAGGGCAGAGTAGAGGGGGAGGAGAACCTCTCTCGACCTACTGACCACACCGTTCTGATACACCCCAGGATGCCATCGGCCTTCTTGGCCACAAGGGCACAGTGCTGGCTCAGTGTCATCATGTGTTGTCCTCAGCCCCATTCCTGGTCTATCCCTAATGTGACTCCTGCAGCCTCTGGAGTGACACGCGTTGTTCTGGGTCATGTCACACAGAATTAAATGTGATCAGTGCAGAAATTCACCAAGAGCTGTGTTGTCTGGCTGTGAATGAAACAGCTGCGTTCCTCCTTGTTGACGGGGGGGCTGGTTGCAGCAATACCTGTTCCGGGGTTTGGCTCTGGTGTGTGGGTTGCTCGTGGCAGAATTAAAATGTCCCCAAACTC
Organism: Heteronetta atricapilla; assembly: GCA_011075105.1. NCBI lineage: Eukaryota > Metazoa > Chordata > Aves > Anseriformes > Anatidae > Heteronetta > Heteronetta atricapilla. Next base: position 471,205 of record CM021756.1, on the reverse strand, counting down.
TCCCTGAGGCTGTTCTCCCTCCGCAGTAACAGCGCGGCTTGCAGCAGTGCTGTGAGGAAGCCTGCAATCTCCCTGGCTGACAGCACGGACCTGAGGTATGGAGCAGGGTTTGGGAGGGTTTGGAGGAGAGCAGGACAAGAGTTGCTGGCTTGCTTTGCCTTGCTCTTTTCCTCTGTGCCTGAGCCCAAATTCCTTGGTGTGGAGTGGGTGAATGGGAGGCAAGCTGTGGTTGTGGCAAATGAAGCCTTCCCCCAGAGCGCTGGCTGCTGGCAGCCTCGTTAACCCGTCTCAGCTGCTGGTAATTAGCCCAATCTTCTGCTCTTCGCAGGGTGCTGCTGAACATCATGTACCTGATCGTGGAGACAGTCCGGCAGGAGGCTGAGGGGGACAAGGCTGAGTGGAAGAGCGTGCGACAGACCTTCCGAGCAGAGCTAGGTGAGGACCTCGCGCTTGGTGGGGAGGATGGGGTGGGGGTTCCTGGGGCTGAAGAGCAAGAGGGCAGGGGTTTGGCTCCAGGCCCCAGGTAGCAGGGACTGGTGGCTCTGCGTTGGTTTCTGCTAGGCTGAACCTTGCTGGAGGGGGTGAAGGAAGGGAGCAGAGGAGGGTGGCCAGCCAGCCTTTTTCGCAGCCTGTGTGCGCGCACCCTGGGGAATTAATTTGAATATTTGGGCTGTCATTTCCTCTCAAAACAGTGGTAAGAAATTATGGAGGGTACAAGGCCATGGAAAAGCAAAGAGAGCTGCCTGGGGTGAAATGAGGACCTCGGAGATGGGGGTGAGAGCCTGCCAGGGCCGTGGGAGGTGCAGGGGCCAGTGGTGCCGGTGTGCAGGAGGATGGGTGAGGGCAGGGTGTGAGGAGGGCCTGGCTATCGCTGCTCTCTGGTTCCAGGAGCCCCCCTGTACAACAACGAGCCCTTCTCTGTCATGCTCTTTGGGATGGTGACTAAATTCTGCAGTGGCCACGCTCCGCACTTCCCCATGAAGAAGGTGCTGCTCTTGCTCTGGAAGACTGTGCTGGTAAGGGAGAGCCCGCGGGGCGAGCCAGCGTGTATCTCGCAGTTCTGTGTTTAGCAGAGGAAGGAAGTTCTGCCCTCAGAGCTGTCTGTAATTGCTCCATCCTCTCCTTTCTGGCATTTAGCCGAGTAGACGTGTGCCCGATTAAAAACCTCTCGGGTTTCACGCCATAAGGGAGCATTGGATGTTGGTCTCTGGGGTTGGATTCCAAGGATGGACCCAATTAAGGCGCTTAGCCGGGGTCTGTGTAAAGAAAAAGGTCCAGATACCTCAGCTGCACGGACACCCTCCCATCCCTGCTGCATTTCACAATGACAAAAGCAGTGTGGAGACAGACGGATCTTGTTTTAGACCATGGGGAAGGACTTGGGACTCCCAGAGAGCAGATTTGGGAGGGTGGGTGGAGAAGCCCCCAGTGCCATGTACGGAGGAGTCCCACCCCTCTGTTCAGGTTGCCATGGTCTCCCTTGCAGTGCACCCTGGGGGGCTTTGAGGAGCTCCAGAGTATGAAAGCAGAGAAGCGGGAGGTCCTGGGCCTCCCACCGCTCCCGGAGGACAGCATTAAAGTCATCCGCAACATGAGAGCTGCCTCCCCACCGGCGTCAGCCTCCGATCTTATCGAGCAGCAGCAGAAGCGAGGCCGGCGGGAGCACAAGGTGAGTCCAGAACTGGGGCCAGCGGTGGTAAGCAGGAGAAAGCTGGCGTCAGGACACTGATCTTGGAGCAGTTTGTGCCCTGGGTATTTCCCCGCCTGACAGTAAGCAGTAGGACAGAACCCACCTTCCTGCTCTTTTATTTCTCCAGGCCCTGATTAAACAGGATAACCTCGATGCCTTCAACGAGCGGGACCCTTACAAAGCTGATGACTCCCGTGAGGAAGAGGAGGAAAATGATGATGACAACAGCCTGGAGGGAGAGACCTTTCCCCTTGAACGTGATGAGGTGATGCCTCCACCCACCCAGCATCCCCCAAGTGACCGCATCGCCTGCCCCAAGGGGCTGCCCTGGGCTCCCAAGGTCCGGTGAGTGTGGGGCTGATCCTGGGCTGGGCTGCAGGGAAAGCTGGAGCTGCTCAAGGAAAACAGAGGCTGTTTTGTGACTTCAGCTGGGGTGTGCAGAAGGTGTTGGAGATGGGGTGGTCAATCTGGCGGTCACTTCAGTGGCTGTGGGCCAGTGGGATGACACCCACTGTTCCCTTTATTTGGCCACAAGGCTATTTGTTCCTGATGCCCCGTGCTTGGGGGCTGTGGTGTGTCACAGAATGGTTAAGAATGGAAGGAACCTCTGGAGGCTCTCTGGTCAAACCCATCCGCTCAAGCAGGGTTATGTAGATGAGGTTGCTCAGGACCATGCCCTGGTGGCTCTTGAAGATCTTCAAGGAGACTCCACAACCTCTCTGGGGGAGCTGTACCAGTGCCGTCACTCGCGCAGTACAGAAGTGCTTCCTGATGTTTAGATGGAACCTCTTGTTCCAGTTTGTGTCCGTTGCCTCTTGTCCTGGCACTGGGCACCACTGAAAAGAACCTGGCTCTGTGTCCCCCGCTGCAGGGGGCGTTTAGGCTGATGGGAAGATGTGACTCTTCCTCTTGTCCCTTTTGTTGCAGAGAGAAGGACATTGAGATGTTCCTGGAGTCCAGCCGCAGCAAGTTCATCGGCTACACTCTGGGCAGGTGGGTTCCTGCAGAGCCATCCTGGGGAACTGTTGGTGTGGGGGGGCTGTGGCAGAGGCTGCTTGCGTCGGGGCTGCCGCCACCCTGCAATGGGCGAGCTCAGGACTTCTCTGCTGCCAGCTCCTTTGGGTGGTGGTCCCTGACCTGCCCATGGCGTGGCTGGCTCGTGATTGCTCCTGTCTGCAACCAGCCCAGCTTTTTCCCTTCTCCCCAGTGACACCAACACAGTGGTGGGGTTGCCCAGGCCCATCCATGAAAGCATCCGAACCCTGAAGCAGGTGAGTACGTTGGTGGATTCCTCCAGTTCTTGCCTTTGTGCGGGTCCCCCTCCCCCTGCTCTGATCACAGGTCAGGGCCAGTGGTGTGTTTTCCTGACCTCTCCCTGCCTTGCTCAGTCCTGTGAGATGAGAGACCTCAAGTTTCATCTCTCCCCTGGTTTCCCAGGCTGGCCAAGCCTCTTTCCTCACTGGCTTCATCCTTTTCTTACTGGGGTTGTCCCAGAGGCGAGACCAGCAGCCACCGTCCTCCCCTGCCTCCATCAGTGTTGGGTCACTGCTAGGACAGGAATAACAAAGGTTCCTGGAGGGGCCTAGAAAGATGAGAGGACAGAGTGGGAAATGCAGCAATGCTGGGGCAGTCTCAGGATGTGCTGTGGGGCAGGCAGGGAGTGGTGACATCGGTGGGGGATTGGGGCCTTGGTGTGAACCCTCTTCTTTCTCTCTGCAGCACAAGTACACCTCAATCGCAGAGGTGCAAGTGCACATGGAGGATGAGTACCTGCGCTCCCCACTCTCTGGGGTGAGTGTGGGGTGGGGATGGGATGAGGCTCCAGAGATGCAGCTGTGGGCATGTGGTTCTGCCTGGCCTTTCAGCAGTCAGGAGGGCTGGGTTTGCTCTACAGCTTGTTAGGGAAGGAGGAGCAATTTCTCCAGGGACAGAGTGTGGGGTATGCGAGGGGTCGTTGGGCAGGAGCTGGGGATATCCTACCCTCAGGGTCAGAGCACCCAGGGCTGAAGCAGACCCTTTGCGCTGGTGGCTGCTCCTGGTGTGAGGTTTTCTGATCTCTCCTGGCACCAGGGGGAAGAAGAAGTGGAGCAAGTGCCTGCAGAGATCCTGTACCAGGGCCTCCTGCCGAGTCTGCCTCAGTACATGGTGAGCACTGTGGGTCTCCTTGGCTCTGCTCCATCCTCCTGGAGCCGATCTGGGAGCCTCTCACCTCTGCTCTTCTGTCCCTTTCTAGGCATGTCCCCAGGTTTTCTTCCCTCTGAACATATGTGTCGCTGTTCCTCTGTCATCTGGTGGGGAGCGTGGCCTGTGGCTGGTTCCCCCCACCCTTTTCCATCTCTCTCTTTTCTCCCCAGATTGCTCTCCTGAAGATCCTCCTTGCTGCAGCTCCCACATCCAAAGCTAAGACGGACTCCATCAACATCCTGGCAGATGTCTTGCCAGAGGAGATGCCGTGAGTGACCATGGGGGGCGAGCTGAGGTGCCCAGTTGTAATGGGGAGGGAAGGAAGAAGGGTTTGGAGCCGGGCAGGATCGTGGGGGCTGGGACTGTGCTGAGGCTTCCTGGGCAATCTGACCATCTTGTGGTGTAGCAGGACCTGACTGCAGGAGCCTGCTGATAGCCCGGGGAACGGCAAGACTGCCCACAGACACCTCTGGGGCAGCCTCTGGGGCCGCCAGGCTGCAGGCACTGCCCCAAGGATTCCTCTGTGTGCCCCAGGACCACAGTGCTGCAGAGCATGAAGCTGGGAGTGGATGTGAATCGGCACAAGGAGATCATCGTCAAAGCCATTTCTGCTGTCTTGCTCCTTCTGCTCAAGCACTTCAAACTGAATCACATCTACCAGGTGAGCTGGGCCACGGTCTGGCCACCAAGCTTCTGGGATGGGCAGCACCCAGGATGGGTCTGCATTCACCTGCCCACTTGGCCTTTCTCCCCAGTTTGAGTACATGGCTCAGCATCTGGTCTTCGCCAACTGCATCCCACTCATCCTGAAGTTTTTCAACCAGAACATCATGTCCTACATCACTGCCAAGAACAGGTAGTGGAGGAGGGTATGGGAAAGGGGGTTCTGCTTGTTTTCTCCCTCCCTGGCCAGGGCTCGGGTGCAGGCAGGCCCAGTTGTGGGACTGCATTGCCCCACAGTCCCGCATGTGGCATGATCCGTGGGAGCAGCGTGACACCCTCCCTCCTTTCTGCAGCATTTCCGTCCTGGACTACCCATACTGTGTGGTGCACGAGCTGCCGGAGCTGACAGCGGAGAGCCTGGTATGCTGCTCCCTTCTCTGCTGGCTCCCAGTGAGCTGCAGTGCTTTCCGGAGGGGTTTGTGGGTGCAGGGAGGCAGCAGGGCTCCAGCACCCTCAACACTTCTGTACTCGGTCTCTGGCGCTGCTGGAGGTTCTGTGGGTACCCTTGGGCTGGCAGGCATCTCCTGGCTGCTCGCTGTGCCTCTATGGGACCAGCACAGCCTCTCCTCTTCGATCTGCATCCCTGCTTCCAACTCGTGCTTAACTTCTGCCTCTGCTTTCCTGCAGGAGGCAGGAGACAACAACCAGTTTTGCTGGAGGAACCTTTTCTCCTGCATAAACCTCCTGCGCATCCTGAACAAGCTGACCAAGTGGAAGCACTCCCGCACTATGGTGAGGGCTGGGGACCCCTCGGGCTCAGCCCAGGCAGGATAGATTGGGTGAGGGGACTGTGGGTACCTCGGGGTGCCCCTCATGCTGCACCCCAGAACTTGCTGGAGAGTGGGAGAGCAGTGGGGGTGCCTGCGGAGTGGAGGGAGTCGAATGGGGAGTGGGAGACCACCGAGGAGGGTGTGTGCATGCTGCACAGAAGGTCTGTGTATGCCTGGGCTGGAGGAGGGGGCTGGCCCCTGTGCGGCCGGGGGCAGCCGGGTGTCCCCAGCTGTGCCGCCACCTGGCCCTGGCTGTTCCTCAGATGCTGGTGGTGTTCAAGTCTGCGCCCATCCTGAAGCGGGCACTGAAGGTGAAGCAGGCCATGATGCAGCTCTACGTGCTGAAGTTGCTTAAGGTGCAGACCAAGTACCTGGGTCGGCAGTGGAGGAAGAGCAACATGAAGACCATGTCAGCTATCTACCAGAAAGTGCGGCACCGTCTCAATGACGACTGGGCTTACGGCAACGGTACGTCCGCTGCAGCTGCCACAGGGTCCTGTCACCCTCAGTCCTTCCACTCCATGCAGAGATGTGTTTGTGCCAGAGCTGTCCCTTTGCTGCTTAGGGCTTTTGCAGCCCCTGGGTCTGGCCTGTGAGGAAAGATTTGGGGTGATGGCATTGTGGGGAAGGAGCTGGCAGTGGCAGTGTTGGAAGTGTCGGTGGCTGCCTGCTCTGTGCCCATGCATTCTGCTCTTTGTAAGAATTTGCAGGATCTCATCCTGGGGGATGTGGGTTGCCTGAAGTGCCCCAACTCTCCCCCGACACCCTCTTCCCTCTGCGCAGACCTGGATGCCCGGCCCTGGGATTTCCAGGCAGAGGAGTGTGCCCTGCGCGCCAGCATTGAGCGCTTCAACTCGCGCCGCTACGACCGGGCGCACAGCAACCCTGACTTCCTGCCCGTGGACAACTGCCTGCAGAGCGTGCTGGGCCAGCGCGTGGAGCTGCCTGAGGATTTCCAGGTCAACTACGACCTGTGGCTGGAGAGGGAGGTCTTCTCCCGGCCCATCTCCTGGGAGGAGCTGCTGCAGTGACGGCTCCGCAGCGAGGATAGAGGGGAAGCAGGAGGTGTTTGGGGACAGGCTCGAGGCTGGGGGGTGAAGCCGCAGGTGTGTGGCTTTAGCAGGGTCTGTGGGTGCCTGGCCCCCCGCGGCAGGGCTGGGAGGGATCTGGGATGCCGTCGTGCCCCTCTGCCTCCTCCCAGGCTTTGTCATCCTCAATCCTGTGCTGAGGGTGAAGGCTTTGTAAAGAGGCCACGGTTCCCTGGGTGTCTCCTGGTAGTTGGAGGACACTGTGCCCCTGCTCCAGCCTTTCAGATGTGGCACTGCCGTCACCCTCCCACCTCATCTCACCAGCCAGGGCTGAGGAGGGAGAGCAGTTGGCGGGGCAAATCGAGGTGAGGTGATGCTGCGGGACACGGGGCTACTGTGGCAGGAAAACCGTAGCTGTGTCCCCCCACCAGACCCTGCTGGGGGACACAGCAAGGGGGCCAGGGGCGCTGGGAACATGGTGACAGGGCCGAGGGGCTGGGGTGGGCTGGAGGCTGCAGTCTTCCCTCGCCCCGCTGGGTGGGGTGGATGAGCTGTACATATATAAATATTCGCGATACCACTGAGCTGAGCGTGTCTGAACTCTGTGTCCTCATCCCTTTGGCCCCAGGGAAACAGCAATGGGTGAAGCCAGTGGTGGGGCTGAGCTGGTGCACAGGTTCGTGGTCTTGTGTTTCTCGTCCTTGTCCCCACACGGTCCTTGGGTCACACGGTGGACCAGATCTTTTGGCCTAGGGGGTGATCGTCCCCCTGTACTCTGCGGCCTCACCATAGCACCTCGAGTGCTGTGTTCAGCCTTGGGCCCCTCACCACCTGAAGGACATCGAGGCCCTGGAGCGTGTCCAGAGAAGGGCTACGAGGCTGGGGAAGGGCCTGGGACACAAGGCCTGTGAGGAGCGGCTGAGGGACCTGGGGGGGGTTGGTCTGGAGGAGGCTCAGGGCAGAGCTCGCTGCTCTCTGCAGCTCCCTGAGAGGAAGCTGTGGGGAGCTGGGGGTCGGCCTCTTCTTGCAGATAACCAGAGATAGGAGCAGGGGGAACGGCCTTGAGTTGTGCCAGGGGAGGTTCAGGTGGGAAATGAGGAGACATTTCTGCTCAGAAAGAGCGGCCAGGCGTTGGGACGGGTTGCCCAGGGAGGTGGTGCAGTCACCGTCCCTGGGGTGTTCGAGGAGAGGTTGGGCCTGGTGCTTGGGGCCGTGGTACAGTGGGTGCTGGTGGCAGGGGGTGGTTGGAGCAGGTGATCTCAGAGGGCTTTTCCAACCTTAATGATTCCGTGATTCAGTGGAGGAGCTGGAGACCAAAGCTATCCCTGGAGCCTGGCCACAGCAGAGCTCCCCTTTGTGCCTTTCTGTGCCTTGGGGTAGCAGCAGCTGTGGGTAGCTTGGGTTGGTGAATCCCAAAAGACTCACCTCTGATTTCAGCAAGAGGCAAGACATGGCCAGAGGCTGAACCTGTGGTGCTCCTGCTGGGTGTCCTGTGGCACAAACCATCCCCAGTGCTGCGCCCTGACCTTGTTCCCCCCTGAGCAGCATGGATGGGGGGCTGCTGTGATGTGTTTGATCACAAAGCTGAACCGCTGAGGGCTGCTTCCCTCCTGCCGGGGCACAGGCAGCCCCCGGCACCCACCTTGCGCCTGCTCCGCTCCCGGGGCAGGAGCCAGCGCCCCAGCAGCCGAGGCGTGAGCGAGCTGCGTCTCCATCGCGCCTCTGCGAAATGTTCCCCAGCTGTGCGGGCGATCACAGAGCGTGGCTTTTACAGCACGGCCCCAGCCATAAATAACTTATTAAAAGTGTGTTTTATTGTTTATAAATGAGTAACAAAATCCCTGCAGATGGCAGGGGCTGCAGTGAGTGGGGGTGCAGCGTGGGGCCACTGGGGGTTGTCCACCTGCTGTGGCCATGGTGCTGCTGGGGTACTGAGAGTTTTGGAGGGTTTTGCATGGAAACCTTTTTTTTTTTTTTTTTTTTTTTGCCCCAAATTGGGCCGGTCAGTGAGGCTGGGCCTCTCCTGAGCATCTCCACTTTCCTTCCCCAGCACTGGCATGCAGCAGACCTGGCAGGAAGTAGAGAGGGCTGTTTTGCATGTGTGTATATATATATATATATATATTTGGCAAAAGGGGGTGTAACAGCATCTTCTAAAGATGGGGTCAGCAGGAGCAAGAGGAGACCTGTTCTTGGCTTGATTTGGGCAATTTGCCCTTGGTGGGAGGGCATTTACTGTCTGGAAAGTAAGCTCGGATGCACTGCCTTGAGGAGGTGTTTGGGGGTGCTTTGCAGTTTGCCCTGGCACCCCCGTCACAGAGCAAATGAAGCACATCAGCTGCATGGAGAAATCCAGTCACGTGTCCCCTCCTCTCCCCCCCTCCCCAAATGCTTGAGACCACTCCAAAAATGCAGCTCGGAGCCCCCACGGCGGGCCGGGCACTGCCCGCTCTGCAAATGGGGCTTGGAAGGGGTTTCCAGAGGGGCTGGGTGGGGGGGGCTGCGTCCCTGCTGCAACCCCCCTGGGGCACAGCAGCCCCTGCCATCAAATCCTCTTCGCCCTGGGCCGAAGGTGCTTGGGGGGGACCCAGGGTTCTCCGGAGCTGATTTCTGGGGTCCCAGCACCAGCCCTGATGGCAGAGGCAGTGACAGCGGGGTCCCCACCGGCCACTTGCTGCTTCTCTGCGTCTGCAGGGGGGGCAGAGAGGAGCCAGGGTGGGCTGTGTTTGGGGGGACCCCTCTGCTGTCCCCCGATAGCACGATGGAGAGGGCTGGGCTGCGGGAAGCTGGCAGCGATCGGGGGACGGGGGTGACCCCGCTCCCACCCCCGGTGCTGAGCGCCTCGGGAGGGAGGAAGCAGAGGGGAGGACGTGCCCCGGGGGGCTCAGGCGAGCGGTCCGGTCCGTGTCCCGTGTGGGTTACGTGGTCCAGCCCAGCAGGCTGCCCGGCTCCTTGGCTGTCATCCGCAGCGTCACCAGGGCGGGCGATTTGTAGTCGTTCTCTGGAGGGGGCTCGAAGGGGTGGCCGCTGAGGGCCGGGGGGAGGCCGTGCAGGGAATAGAGGCTGCTGATGCCGGGGGGGTGGCCGGGAGAGGTGGGGATGCCCACGAAGCCGGCCACGTTGCTGTGAGCGTGGGGGTACGGCGACACGCACGGGGACGGGATGCTCTCGGGGGCCACCACGCAAGGCCCCGCCGGGCTCCCGGGGCTGGAGCTCGGCCACAGGTTGCTCTGCAGCTGGAAGAAGGAACAGGAATCCCGAGGTGAAGCGGGGGAGAGGCTGGGTACGCCCAGCTGAGGGTGGGGGCCACATCGCCCCCCAGCCCTTGAATCCCCCTTGTCCCCAGCGAGCGAGCAATGCGCGGGCTGCTGCTGCTTTCCTTTAATTGCTTGGGGGAGCGAATCCCGACAGAAACCTGTGCCCCACGCTGCCCTGCCGGGGGTGCAGCTGGCAGCGCTGCTGCCCCGTCACCTCCCCAGCCCCGTTCCCTTGCGGTGCTGCAGCCCCTACACCACGCAGGGCGCTCACGGGAGAGCATCAGGGATGTGTACGAAGCTGCTTTTTAAACTATTTTTATGCTTTTCAACGCTTGAAAAGAAGGCAGTTTTGCAGAAAAGGGAGGGATGAAACGCTGATGGATTTATAGGACAATGAGGAAGAGGAGGGAGAGACCCTGGGTGACCACACACTGCTGATGGGAATGATGGATCACCGGCCCTGCAAAAGGGGTTTCCTTGCACGGAGGGGGGGCAAAACCTTCCCGGAGGGGCACGTTCCCAGGGGAGACGGCAGGGCCATGAAGCAGAACGTGACACTGCATCTTCCCTGGTTTCCCGTGGGGGCCGGGTGCCTTGCCAGGGGTGTGGATGTGACCACACAGCTCGTGGCAGAGGCAAAAGCTGGGCAGCATGGGTTACCGATGGGGGTACCGGGGTGTGATGGGGGTACCGGGGTGCCACGGGCAGCTGTGGGGTTTCTCACCTCCTGGATTTTCCCGTAGCGTTCCCGTTTCCGCCACTTGGCCCGTCGGTTCTGGAACCACACCTGGGGGGCAGAGGAGGGGGCTGAGGCATGGAGACCCCTCCCTGTCCCGTGGTGCCCCCCCCGTCCCTCCCCTCCCCTGCCAGGGCTGCTGATTCTCTTCGTGGTGGGGAATGAAGAAAATTCCCTCATGTGCAGCCCTGGCCAGCCTCAAGCTCCCCAGACGTTTTCTCTAGCAAAAGAGCAGAAAAGCGTCCTCCCGCCCTGCCCGGCACAACCCCGCAGCAAGGTGCCGAGGGCCCCGAGCCGTACCTGCACCCGGGCCTCGGTCAGGTCCGTCCGCAGCGCCAGCTGCTCGCGGGCGTAGACGTCGGGGTAGTGCGTCTTCTGGAAAACCTTCTCCAGCTCCTCCAGCTGGAAGGTGCTGAAGGTCGTCCTGTTCCTCCGCTTCTTGCTCTTGCTCCTGCCCAGCGGCAGGGACTCGGGCAGCGGGGGAGCCGGGTGCTCCCGCAGGCTGCCCAGGGGTGCTGCCAGCACGCAGCCCAGCTGTCCCGGGGCTTTGCTGGGGGCCCGGCAGGCTGCGGGCACCGCCTGGTACTCGCCTTTGCATCCCTTCTCACCACCTGGGAGGGGAGAGGCACAAGACGGGTTGGTTAACGCAGCGAGGAGCCCCCCGTCTCTGCTGGGAGAGGGTGAAGACCGCAGTTCGGGTGCATTCCCCATCACCCCGAGATGTGTGGGTGCAGCTTCAGGGGAAAGGGGCTCCGCATGGGTCAAAGCCATGGCAGGGAGCGTGGAGGGCAAAACCCTTGCTCTGGGGGAGCGGGGGGCTGGCTCCCCGAGGGTGCCAGGGGAAAGCCTGGTGGGTGCTCGCAGGACCCGCACTTGGGGCGCCTCTCAGGAGCTGCTCTGATGGGTACGGGGTGTGCGGCGGGGCAGAGGCAGGCAAGCAGGGGTTCACCTTCCTGGCCGAGCTTTGCTCAGCTCTCCCTGCTCCCTTCCTGCACAGGCTGCTGCCTCCGCCTGGGGCAGAGCCGTTGGAGCCACAGAGCCTGGGCCACATCCAGAGCCCTACGGCTCAGCTCAGCTCAAGGGGGGCAGGCACAGTGCACCCCAAAAAGCCTCTGCCTGCCGCTGGTGCTGCCTTTCCCTCAGCCGTAACTCTCAGGAAACGATTTGAAAAGGAGTAAAAGACAAGCAAAAAATAAAACGCTCTCTTTGCTCCTTTCCCCTCCCTCCTGCACGACGAGAGCCAGAGCAATAAGTTTGGAGTTCCCCCCTTCCCCTCGCTGCTGCTCGGCCTGGGGGGGAGTCTCACGGAATGGGGTCCAGGAAATAAATCCCCGCCAGTGTTTCAGAGGCACCACGATCGCCTTTGTCCCCCAAGGAGGGGTGCTTGTCCCCACGGAGGGACATGCAGAGCTCAGTGAGTCTGAGCAGTGCTGGCCAGGACCAGCTGCAGCGGGTTCCCCTGAGGAGCAGAACCGGTCGGTGGAGGGGACCTGGTCCCCCAGCAGTCACAGGGGACACGTGGGGGCTTTACCCAGACAGGAGATGAACTGAAATCCATTATTTTGCCACCACCCAACCATCACCTCCAGAGACTTGGGCTGGCAGCAGGTGGAGGCCAGAAGCCCCCCTGGGGGGCTCAGCCCTGGAGAGGGGCAGGATGCGGCCCACCGCTGGGTGCTGGGCCCAGCGCAGCGCTTGGGGCCGGCAAGGGGGAAATCCCCTCCTTGGGGACGGATCCTCCTTCCTGGCCCGTTACCGTCACATCTCGGCGGAGCGGGGTCCCTGTCCCCGCACACCCTCGAGGGGCTCTGCCCCCCCCCCCCCCCCCGCAGCCAGCTCCCAGCACGGCCTTTTCTGGACTTTCCTTTTTGATTTTTGGTTGTCTCATAATTAAGGCAATTTGGGGTTACTGTGCACAGCTGAGTCGAGGTGCATCTGCTTCAAATTAACTGGAAAATGTTATCTTGGGGCGGGTTTTGGGGGGGCGACTGCTCCCCTTCCCTCTCGGTACCGACCTGTGTCCGTGCCCCGGCGGCGGGTAACGGCAAAGGGATGAGGCCGAGCTGCCGCTTCCTCCCGGCTTTGTCTTCCAAAGGGCTCGGCCGGGCTGAGCCCGGGTTAGAGCTAGGCCAGGGGGTTTAGCAATAAAAAACAAGCCCCACCAAGGAGCAGAGCGAAGCCAAAAAAAAAAAAAAATGCAACCGAAAATCAGGAAAAACAGAGTAAAAAAATCCACTGCACAAGCGGGTCTGATAAATGCGTCGGGTTTGGGGTTTTCCCCCTTTCCAAAGGCACCACATTTCCAAGCGACCAGCGGGTTCCAGCATTGGAGACAAGTAAATAAATGGCCAGAAAGGAGAAGGCAGGAAGGGAGCAGGATACGGGTGTGGAGCTAAATAAACAGAGTCGCAGGGGGACAAAGAGGACAGGAAAAAGGGAAGATACAGATACCCCCCAAACCTACACCCCCGGACCAATTTTGCGGCGCTGGGGAAGCCAGCAGCTGGGGAACAGCTGCACAATTATTGGGTGAACCAGGAGGGGAAAGGAGCGCTCCGAGGGATCATTAGTGAAGGGACGGGGCACGGGAAGGGCTCCCGGCAACCGGGGGAGAGAACGCGGCCGCCGGCACCCGGAGCAGGTAAGCGCGGCCCCGGTAGGGCCCGGCCCGGGGGGGTGGCGGCGGGGGTCCCCGGTGTCCCGAGGCTTTCTCTACCTGTTGTGCCGAGCCCCACCTGGTTCCCATTACATTGCGGTGCTGCCTTTTTTTTTTTTTTTTTTTTCCCCCCTTTTTTTGGGGTCTATTAAAGCGAACGGGGACATAAAAGGCCAGCGGGACGGGATGAACCGGAGCCCTCGGCGGTCTCCGACGGCCTCGTCCGGGAGGGAAAGAGCGAGGAGAGGAGCGGGCCCGGGGCGCTGCCCGGCCGCTGGAGACCGGGAAACGAAGAGGAGCGCCCGGGGGAAGCGCCGCGTCCTGCCTGAGCCCGGCGGCGGCCCCGAGCCGGGACCCCCCGGACCCTGCCGCTCCCGGCCCGGAGCTGCCGTCGGGCGTCGGTCGCTGCCGGTGAGGCCCGGCCCGGGCGGCGGCCGGCCGCATCCCCCCGAGGGCCGGGGCCGCTTTTCCATCCCCGTTGCTTGAACTCAGCCCGCTGCCGGCCCCGCCGTCCTGGCCGGGATCCCCGCTCCCCTCGGGCTTGCCGGGGTCGAGGCCCCCCGGGCCGTGGCGGTCTGTGTGCTCTAACAGGGCCATGTCGCGACAGCGGGAGCGTGTCGGCGATAAGGGGGCCCGGAGGCACCGAGGGCAGCCCGCCCGGCGCATCCCCGGGGCCGACGGCAGGGTCGGGCTCCGTGCGGGGGCAGAAAGGAGGAAAGAAGAGGGGTGGGGGAGGAACGGCCCCGGCTCCCACCTCCACCCCGCAACTCCCGGTACCTGCAGCCCCGGCCGGGTAGAAGGGCTTCCCACTGACGGCTACGGCGAGGGGGCCCGGGCTGGCGGCCCCCAAGTACCGGGGCTCTGCCTTGTCCGGCGGGCAGCGGGGGCTGAGCGGCGGCGGGTGCCGGGGGGGTCCCGGCAGCCCGGCCACGAAGGGGCCGGGTGTCCTCGGTGGCCCCGGGGGGGGCCCGGCCCGGCGGCCCGGGGGAAAGGCCGGGCAGCCCCTCGCCTCCATGCCGCAGGTTGGAGGGGCCGGGACGGCCGCGGGGAGCGGATTTTGTGCGGGGCTGGGGAGGAGGGGGGGTGTGGGGCTGGAAGGGAGGGCTCGCCCGGCACCCCCGGCACACTCACACCCACCCACCCCAGCCCACTGCACCGCTCAGGTCACGTGCGCCCTCCCACCCGCTCCGTTAACCCTCTAATCCCGGCGCCCCCCAGCCCCGGGCGCCCCGATCCCCGTCCCGGGGCTGCGGGCACAAACCCGCTCCGTGCCTGGCCGGGGGCTGCGGGCTCTGGTCCTCCCCGCTCGCCGCTCCCCGGGGTCTTTGGGCTACAGGAAACGCCTTGGACCCTTCTTTGATTCAAAGCCTCAACCCCAACCCCTGGGAGCAGCTCCAAGTCCCAGGCAGGGGGATAAACCTCTGCCCTCAGTCTTCCAGACGCCCGTTGGGTTTTTTCCCCTTCCCAGGCCGCGTGAGGCTGTCTGCGGCCTTCCCCTCCTCGGGGCTGCGGCTGAGGCCTGGGCAGGCTGGGTCAGGGAAGATGCTGACCCCAGGGCATGGCACTGGCTCTGCCAAGGCCAGACCCATGGCTCCGTGTCCTCCGTGTCTGTGTCTGCCCTTGGAGTAGCCCTGTGGGGCTGAGCACCACTGTGCCCCCAGCCTGGCTTTGCAGAGCTCCCAGCTCCCTTCTCTGCCATGGGGATGGCGAGGGGTGAGGGTTCGCCTGGGCTCGCTCCTCTTCCATCCTCTCTCTCCTCCCTTTCTGCTCCTCTGCATCAGAGCCACTTCGGCTGCACCCTGGGGCCCCGGCATTTGGATTTGGGGGCTGGGGACAGGTTTTATACAGCTTTGGGGGTGGTTAAGTGCAAAATGATCGGGTCAGGTTTGGCGATTCAAAGGCTGGGTGTTACAGCAGGGAAGATCAATGTCAAAGAGAGAGGAGCTTAGGTAACAGACGCAGAGAAACGAGCAGATAGCCAAGCTGCAGGATGGTGTTTTGTGCCTCCATTTGCTGTTTTCCCATATGCGTGGCACACAGCACAGCTTTCTGCTAATCCTGGGACATTGCTCTGTGCTAGGATCTCAAATAAATACAATAAAATCTGTGGGTATCAGGGTAGTAGGGCAGGGGATGAACTGCTTTGGAGTAGCAAAAATAGGTGGAGAAGAACCAGGTGGGTCACAGACATGATAAACAGCCAAACAACAGCATGACAGTGACAAATAATGTTGTACAGCACGCTATTGCTTTTATTGGCGGTGCTGAGGCAGTATAGGTGTGCTTTGTTAGCCCGTGGCACAAATCTGAAATCAAAAGGCAATCTTGCTTTGAAGATTATGATAAAAATATAATGTAATCCCTATGTCTCATCCGCAGCTGCAGGATTGATGCGGTGGTGTCAGGCCGTCGTAAAGCCCCGTGTTATCGCAGGAACACAGGTCCGCAGCGTGCGCTGTAAATCACGGAGGGGTATTGCAGCCCCTGGGGAGGGAAGCTGAAAAGCAAGGAAAGCAGTTGTGGGGCTGCGATGCGGGGCCCCGGCTCGTTCTGGTCCTTACCCCCCCCCCCCCAGATGCCTGTGACGGCTCCCTCTGCATCCTGCTCTGCTCGCAGCGCTGCCCAACACTTTCCCTTTGCAGCAGCTGGAGCTGCCGAGATTTTCCCCGTTAGACTGTCCTCAGCTCGCTGCGTGTTGTAAATTATTGCTAAATAGGGACTTTAAGTCCTCTGGCATGTGACAAGTCATTAAGTGTTATTAAACATAGCATAACTCCTGTAAAGGCTTATTTGTTTCAAAGAACCTCTCCCAGTTTTACTGCTGGCATTTAGAGACTTTTAATAGCAGAGGGATGAGTCTATCCATGTGTGCTGCTGGTGGGGGGGGGCGGCAGGGCCAGGTTTCTGCCTGCGGGTTTCTGTCCTTCTGGGCTGGATCCATGGGGGCCCTCCTGGGCAGGTGGAAGGCTCTTGGGAGCTGCTTGGTGTAGAGCTAGCAGGGATTTGGAGGATCTGGGTGCTGAAGGCAGTGGTGGGGGGAGAGGTTTGTGAGCTTTTTGGGGTATTTGTTGTGCAGATGGCAGCCTGTGGAGGTGCTGCTGGGTTCTGTCCCATCTACCCAGCCAGTAGGGCTGACCCAGGGCTCCTGGGGTCTCCTGGGCCCACCACCACCCCTCTGCCCTGGGCTTTCTTGTCTGTGGAGCCAGACCGCGGTGCCTCATCGTCCTGGCTTGGTGCACGGATGGGCTGGGTGCTTTGAGATCAGGGGAAAGGCTGCAGGGGAGGGTAACGTGGCGGTCTGCTTGTGGCCCTCCTTGTGGCCTGGGGCTCTGCCCTTGGCACTGTGCACGGGTGTTGGGACAGGACTGAGCAGGAGAGGGAGGTCACCACGGGGCTCAGGGGGTTCATTTGTCACAAACCAGAGTATTTGTGGAAGGATGATCGTGACCCTTCAGGGAGAAACTTTTTGCACTTAGCATCCAAATGACACCTCTGCAAGTAGACATGCCACTGGTTCTGCTCTTGGATGGAAAAGTCCCTTTGTGTCCCAATTTTGTCTATTTACACATGTGCTACCAAATGAACCATGGCAAAAGATCTGCAAAGTGCAGCAGGAGGATTCCAGTGGGATGCTTGGAGTGAAAACATTTTTTGTTTTCGGTTTCTCTCTTTCTGTCTCAGAAGAGGATTTTTTTTCCTCTTTGCATCCCATTGGCTTTCCCAACCATCTCAAGCCATCTCAGAGCTGCCTTGCCTCCCTGGAGATCACAAGATGTCACTGAAGTGCTCGGCAGGAGTCCGGGAGGGTTTGCATAGCTCTGTGGTTTGTAGGAATATCCCTGCACAGCCAAGACTTTGTAAAGCTACCAAGAGCCTTGGAAAAGCTCGCACGGCATGGAGCAGTCCCTACTGCGCAGGACCAGGAATGTGTTCTCTGCCTCTCGCCCTTCCTGCCTCCTGCAGGATTTGGGGTCCCTGCCTCAAAACCAATGCTGGGATGTGCCAAGGTGCTGGGCTGCACCAGCCTCCACCGGGGCATACCCAGTGCCCAAATCACCCCAGGTGCCTAGGGTTCAGCAGATGGAGGCCACAGGAGGTAAGGGCCAGCCCCAGCCCCTTGGCAGCCCTCAGCCAGAGCCAATTCCACTTTCTGCCCCTCTCTGCAGCACTGCGAGCAAGCAAAGGGCAAGCAGAGCAGCAGGCAGCGCCGAGGGGGGGCAGCGGCCCTTGCTTTGACCAATGGGCTTTGTCTCAGGGTTTTTGAATTTTTTTTTTTTTTTTTTTTTCTTTCTTTCCTGAGAAATCTGCAGTTTGGGAGGAAAGCACTTCCTGGGAGCCTGCTGAGAACCAGCCACGACTTCCTCTGGAAAGCACAGGGGAGCTCAGCTCAGCGCGGCTCTGTGCTCGGCTTCAGGGTTAGGGCAGGGCTGGGTGCAGGGGCGACTGCCCTCCTGATGCCATTGGGGCACCAAAGCCCAGCCCGTGGCATCCCCGGCTGTGCTGGGCAATTGCAGACTAAGCCTGCAGCAGGGCTTGGAGGCTGCTGTGCAGCCCTGATTCGCCTCTCCATGTCTGCCGTGTGTGGACAAAAGGAGCTGGGATGTGCCGCAGACCTCTGCCTGTAGTGGCAAGGACACGTGTTGTGGGGAGTCCCAAGAGGTTATTCCCTCGACCGAGGAAGACGCGGGACTTGGCCATACCGGCTGCCTGCCTCCCCAGCCGGGGCTCCTCCAGGCTCCGCACCCCAGGGCAGGAACCTTCTCCTGGTCCCCAGGGGGATTCACCCGCTGGGCTCAGCGTGGTCTGGTGCGGGGCTGGGGCACGTCCCTGCCTCCCACCCCCGGGACACGGGGAGCGACCTCAGCCCGGGGGGAGCAGCTGGGCACCGACGTGTGCCCCGAGCACTGTGGCAGAGTGCGGCCAGGCAGGGCTCTGCTCCGTGCAGGGCTCCTCATCACGCTCCTCCCCATCCTTTCCGTTGGGTTGTATGGCAAAGGTCTTTGCCTCTGGTCGGGTGGTTATTTCATTATGGATCTCATTTTGCTTTGTTTGAGTCAGCAGTAGCACGGGACAGGGGCATTTTCCATATTCCCAGGCAGCCTGATGCCAGCCTTGAGCAGCAAAGGAATCCATTTATGTGCTCACATATTTTTCTAAAGCTGCAGCAGTACCGTGGGTTCAACCCTCAGCCTTTGCCTGTCTGCATATCCCTGCTTTCCTCACAAATACCCCAGAAAATCCCCCAATTTCTGTTGCCTGATTCATTGCAGAGCTTTGTCTGCAGCCAAAGTTCGATCTTGCTCAGGAATGTGCGTGGTGATGGCAGGAAAATGACTTTATTAATTCACCTGGGGAAATCTTCCTTGCTGCTCACGATCCTGGTTTGCGTTAGGGTGAGTGGGGGACAGAGCCCCTCGGCCTGACCCTGCCGGAAATCCATCGGTTCCACCGAGCTGGAGCCAGATTTGCCGTTTAATGAGGCTGGCGAAGTAGAAAATGGTCCCGTTCCCAGGTCTCACAAAGGAAAAGCGCGGACACAAGCATATCCCCGCGTGTAGGAACAACGCACAAAGGCAACGGCAGCCTCCGTGCCACACGCGCTTTACGCAAATACCTCTATGCACACGCGTATTTATAGCCCGATACAGGCGCAGATAATTCAACTGCATGAAAAGGAGTATCGCAGACGTGCACACAGGGCGTTTCTCTATCACTGTGTTACCAGCACATGGACAGCAAAATCGTGCAAGCATGCATCTAGATGGCGGAGACACAGATGAGCGTGTGGCAGTTGCACCCACACAATGGCAGAAATACCGAGATTTGTACAAACATTTTGTGATCGTATTTCCGATATAACCCAGCCCTGCCTGGCTGGATTACAGCCCTGTAGAAATAGCCAAGGAGTGATATCTGTGTGCTGCAATAGCACGTGCGTGCCCTCAGCGCTGGCAATGGGGGGAATTTTTCAGGCAAATTGTGGCTTTGTTGAGAGTACAGCTCTGGGCGAGTTTTTCATCATCGTTACCGAAATTTCTAAGTTACTGTGTTGTCCCGGCAGCGGCTTGAGTTCTTACTCCAGAACAACATTCGGTGTCAAAGCGTGCCTTAAATTAACGATAGCAATAACAATCAAGGCAACAAAACCCATGAAAATGAACTGCATGGCTGTGAATGGGATTAAACACGGCACGAAAGCCAAGCTGAACTGCTTTTGTTGTCGTTTGCATTTCACGGAGATAGATTGAGGGGAAGAAAAAAGCAGCGGTATTATTTTGGCTTGACTCAGAGCAGAGTAAAATCTAGCCATTTTCTGTAGCTGCCAAATAATAATAAAAAAAAACAAAACACAAGTGTTTACAAAGTGCTTCGGGGATGCAGTGGCCTTTAGAGGAGCTGCAGGAGTAAATCAGCTTAATTCCCCCTGGCTCAGCGTGGCCGGGCTGCTTTAAACGTGCGCAGGACCTGGCCCTCTTACAAGCGAGAAGCCAGGCTGGATTCACGCCGGCTGGTTGGATTTCCCTGGCTGCTGCGTTAGCGGGGCTGTTCGGTGCTGTAAGCTCGGTTCGATGCCGGAGCAGAGCCTCCCCCCGCAGGGACACGTCCCCTCCGTCCGCCCCCGGGCTGGCAGCGCCGTGCTGTAACAAGGAGAGATTCGTACTTCGTGCACCAGACACGGGAGGTTTCCAGGTTGCCCTGGGCAGTGCTCTGGGGTGCCAAGTTCAGGCTTGATTTTTCTCAGAGCTGCTCCAAATACATATAAAATAAAATAAAAAAGAAAAATGCAGCCTGGAAGTGGCGGCAGCCAGGGTTTAGGGGAGATGCTAGGCTCAACATGCTCTGGTTGGGTTTGGGGCATTAATCCTGTTGAAAGTCGTGGAAATAGTACTTTCAATTCCTAAATTCCGACAGCATTTGCAAAATCAGAAATGCATCTAGGGATTAAATTGAATTTATTCCAGTTTGACTCTGCTGGGAAGTGGCCGGACTCTGGCAGGATTCAAGAGTGCCGATTTTTACTTCTAGCTTTAGAATATCACAGCATAAGTTTGAAATAAGGACACTGAACAAGCAGTATCACTTAGAATTAACAAATACATAACTGGGAGCTGGATATGGCCCTGATCTAACACAGCAGCTGGTTAAATGGGTCTAAATCGGAGTAACTCTGTGCCAGGGCTCTTGCAGATTTCAGTCTGGCTGTGTGTCCCCGCAGGGGTTTATTCCCCTTTGTGGAGGGCTGGGCTCACCCGACTGCAGTTATTTTGCATTTATATGGGGTGACTGTAGGCAGAATTGATCCCTTACCTGGAAAGTCACCCGAAAAATAGTGCAGACACACACACACACACAAAAAAAAGGGAGATTTTTTTTTTCCCTTTTTTCCCCCACTGTCTGTGCAGTGAGAAAGGACTGAACTGGCTCTGATGCCAGGACAGACCAGGAATAAACCTGAGCCCTTCCAGAAATCAGCTTTGTAGGAGCAAATGCACTCGGCTTGAACTTCTCCTGCATGCTCGGTGTTCGGGGAGCAGCTCCCAAACTTCGCCATGAGGCACCCCCTGATCTGCACCCGGAGCCGGATCCGCGCCGTGCTGGGACGCTCCCTCCTTGGTGGCTCAGTCAAACCCGCTGGGGAGAACCCCAAACCCCCCAGGAGTCGCCAGCCATTCTTGGAGCTTGGCCAGACAAAGCTCTTCCCCTCCCCGCGGGACTGATGGATTTATTAATCTCATCCCCTAATGAGCCACTTCCAAAGCCCAGTAAATTATACGCACCAGGACGGATGAAACCTTGCTCCATAAATCAGATCTGAGGCTGACAAGTGCTCCCTGCATCATTATCCTGGTGAGTGGTGTTTCGGAGATCCCAGGTATCGCCGCCTGCCTTGCAAATCCCAATAAATCTGGGAGTAATCATTCCCGACAGAGAGCCAGAAAAGCACCGGAAAACATTTTCTTCCCTTAAAATGTAAGTGGAAAATTTATTGCAGGGAAAGGAAAAGTCCACAACAAACAGGGATGCGAGAAACCCCCGGGGCCGGGTTGGCATCGCCTTGCACTTACTGGGGCAGATCTGGAGCAGCCCCTAGAAATTAGAGGAGATTTTTTTTGGGGGGGAGAAAACAAGAGGAAAAATGAAGCTATGTGTCTCCAACCATGTCCCGAAAGGACAAGGAAATCTAAGCGGAGCCAACGCGCTGCAGTCTGCTGCCTTCTGGTTTGTGTTTAGCCTTTGGAAAAAAAAAAAAATACCCCCCTTGCAAACCTCCCCCTTCCTTAAGGGGAAGATTTATTTTATGAACTGGCCGACACCTGAAAGCAATCGGTGTTGGGTGGGGGTGGGGGGGAGCCATCCCCGGGGGCTCGGCGGGGAGCCTGGGCAGAGCCGTATTTTCTCGCCGCTGTCGCTCCCGTTTAGGTGTGAGCCCCGCTGCCAGCTGGGACCTGCTGGGACAGGCAGACGGACACGGTGTGGAGCGAGGGGCTGCACGGTGCTGTGTGCACGCGGGAGCCTCTGAGTCTCCGCATGTCGAGCTGCAGTTCAGCAGGGGGGGCAGAGGTTCCCCTCTCAGACAGGGAAACTGAGGCACGGGGCACCAGCAGTGGTCGTTTGCTGTAGTAAGGGTTGAAGACACCCCCCCATTCCTCCATCTGGCGTCTTCGTGACGGGTTGGTGGTGCTGGGCTGTGCTTACAGCCAGAGGAAGCTGGGGACTGAGGCCGGCCTCGAGGAGCCTCGGAGAGTCCCATCTTTGTGCAGATGCACCGGGGGTGATGATGCCCGGGGCTCTTCCTCCCCTCCTCGTCCTGTGCTTTCTCCCGGCTGCACGCTGTGCAGAGGGTGAGCGCTTTTCCAGCAGGCACGTCGGCAGGCATTTCGTGCTTCTGTCATCAAATTGTGTGTGTCAGGACTTCAAGAAGCGGGGTGGCGGTGATCCCTGTACCTGTCAGGGTGAATGAAAGGTGACAACGCCAAGCGAACACCAGATGGGCTGTCAAGGCTTCGTGCTTCCCACCCCAGTTTCGCCGCCTGCCTGCCCTGTCTCCCAGCCTTGAGCTGCTGCCTGATTTAAGGTGAGCGAGGACCCGCTGGGGTGGGAATGGGAAGGAGCTGGGAGCCAGCTGGGAGCAGGCAAAGGGGAAATCCTAGTGCCCTGTGGCTCCGAGCATGGGTTGGGTTGTCTCCAAGCTGCTACAGGCTGGGATGGCTGGAGAGAGGAGGATGAGGTCTGAGAACGAGGCAGAATTGGGTAAGAGCTGAGTCCAGCAGTGTTTGAGCTTTGCTGCCATAGGAGATTGCTTCTAGCATCTGGTTATTTGGGCCAGGAGGGCGAGGCTGGCCAGGCTGGACACCCATCACCTCACTTGGCCGTGGAGAAACACATCCCTTGGTGCCAGGAACTGTGTTTAACCTCAGGAGACCTCGGTCTTGTAAAGCAAATGCTGCTTCTGGCTTTCTCTGGGGGATTTGTGCAGAAACACTGCCCTGTTCCTGCAGAGCTCTGGAGGGGTCCAGCACCCGAACCTCATCCATGTCAATGATGCAAACCAAACCAAACCAAATGAAACCAAACCGACCCAGCTCAACCCAATCCAGTGGTGCTGGGAGGGACATAGTGCAGGTTCATGGAGCTGAGTGGCCACCACCACCAGCGGGGCCAGCCCCATGGTTATGTTGCTCAAATCCACTTTGGGCAATGGTACCTGAACCATCCCACCCCAGTGCCCTTAATTCTCCTGTGGATGGGACAATGGGGGCATGCTGGGGTGGTGGGGAGGGTTGCCTTCCCCTCTGTTGCCTTGTCTGTAGGACTGGGGATACGGCATAGTTGCTGTCTCCTGGGTTTCTTCCCACCTTCTTCCATCAGTGCCTCATCTCCAGACCCCCAGCGTCTCGGTGCTCTGTCCTCGGCGTGACCTCCCCTACCTGACCCAGACAGCAAAAGGTTTCCTTCTCGCTCGGCCAACTCTGATAAGGGGAACCAGAAACAGCTTTGACCTTTCAACTGCAAATCTCCCTGAGAGGAGCTGCAGGCTGTTCCATGCCTCAAAGGTCCCTTGATAGGAAACAAAACCACGCCACTGAACTTTTAATCAGTTTCACCCCCAGAAATTCTCAGGCACCCAAGGAAAGCTCAGCTGGATATCACTGGGAGGTTGTATCCCTGCCGAGGAACAAGGCCAGCATGTACGACTCACACGAGCGGTGCCCTGGGTTAACCACGTGCTTGGTGTTGGGCGTGCGCTCCCTCCTTCCCCCGCGACTTCCAGTTCAGCCTTGTGATTTCAGCAGACGCACGATGCAAATCTCCTTCCTTGCTCGTTCTCTCAGCCCAAAGCAGCGTGGGCCAGCTTGCCGCCTGTAACGGAGGCGTGTTGCTCTCCAGACTGTTGCAGCTATAGGAAGGTGATGGCTGGAGGTGTTGGAGCTCATTAATTGCTCTAAGAAAGCTAATTGGCATCAACACAACAGCGGGAGATGTGGCGGCGCTGAGGACAGCAGAGCTGCTTCGTTTCCATGACTTGAGCTTCTCTTTCTCCTTGCGTTGGGCGTTTATCAAGAGCAGCACCCATGCATGAAACGGGGCTGTCTGGGTGATGGGGAGCCCGAGTGTCCCGCAGAATCAGGCCCTAAGCACCAGCAGGCACCCTATCTTTCCCCGATATTAAACCTACTTTTCCCCTGCTGTTGGTTAACTGCATTAATGGGATCTGAACTGGTTCAAAGCCTTTGGAACAGCAGGGGGGGAAGCTCAGAGCAATCAGTGGAGGCGACCCCTGCCAAATTGGAGTAAAAGATGTCTTCCTCCCATTCCTGAAATAACCCACAGCATTTTCACATTAAAACTCTGAGCCCAGAGTAGCTGGGGAGGAAGAAACTGTGAGGATCAGCCCTTTCTTAGCCCCTTACCTGAGGGAGCATGGATAATGATCCGGCAGCTCATCCTGTTAGTGGAGAGGATGCTCTGGGAGGTATCACCAGGGCTGGGGCTTGGAGAACCTGGGTCCCAGGATGTGCAGTCTGTGGGAAAGCCCTCAGATCCAGGTGATCTGAGGGCAAGTTAGCGTTTTAGGGGACCGGGTCATAGTAAAAATTATGATGGGATCTGATCACTACATTCCTCGTTCAGTGATAAAATGAGATCAGCAGAATCAGGCTGTTTGGGGAAATGCATTGACTTGTTGTTGGCTTTTTTTGATGTTGCTTCTTCTCAGTCATAGAATCATAGAATATCCCGAGTTGGAAGGGACCTGCAAGGACCAACTCCTGGCACCACACAGGTCTACCCAGAATTTCAGACCATGAAATTCGATGGGGGCTCCCCCTGAAAGTCCCCAGAACTGGAGCAAGGTGAAGGGAAGGGAGTGTGGCTGCCCCACTCCTGGGGGACCCCTCACTGCTGCTGGGAGCATGTGGCCAGGAGCACGTGGCCGGTGGAAGAGGTACCAGGTGAATCCCTGTCCCATGGTGTCCTCAAATATGCTGCAAGGGGAAGGGGCCACGAGGGGACCCCGGTGTCGTGGGGAGCTGGGGATGGAGCTTGGAGGGATGTGGGTGTTGGTGCTGGGGTCTTGGGGAACGAGGTTTATAGGGGCAGAGGGTCTCGGAGTACCATGGGTGCAGCTCAGGTGACCACCTTCTCTATGTCTAAAGCTGCTCACTGGGGCAATGCGGGTCCCAGCACACCCCTTGCTGCTCTCAGGCTGATGGAGTGACCCTGTCAGCAGGATCCAGGCTGCCCCAGCAGCTCCTCTTGGCTCCCCTCCTTCCTTCCCTTCTCCCGAGGGCATGTGTGACCCAGGAGCACGTGTGACCTGGGGGCCAGTGCTGCCCTGTCCCCAGGACAAGCTTTAATGGGTCCCACCTGGCTCCCAGGCACGGTGTGCTGGGCTCGCTCCTCCAGGGAACTGAATGCAGTAACTTCACCCAGGGCAGGGGCTCAGTGTGGCTTTCCTCAGCATTAACCCTGTTTCCTCTGCACACGGAGGAGTCACGGCTATTAGCTGGGGCTGCCGGCACCAGAGGGGATGCAGAATGTCCCTCTCTGTGCCTCTGCCCTGGATAATGCAGCCTTATAGCTCAGGGAGCTGAGCTGAGGCTGCCTCATCCTCACCACCCAACCCAAACCATGCATGGGGACCTGGTGATCCCGCCAGAGGATAAAATTGCGCAGGAAGGTTAATTGGCAGCAGGGAACAATGACATTGCTGCACCTTTCTTTGCTGTCCAGGTTTCTGTAGTGCTGTCTGATTTGCTCCCACCCTCTCTACCTCACTGCCAGCTCTGGCAAGAGCAGGGCACCAAGAGAGGAGACTCGGGGGGTTTAGCAGCGTCTCCGCGAGCCCCTGCCCCATGCAGCATCCCGCGGCCCCTGGCACAGAGGCAGTGCTGGTGAGCTGCGTGCGGGAGCACTTTTCCTCAGAGGGGGGCATGGAGCCTCTTGCCCCCCCCCCCATCCTTGCTTGCAGTAATCTCATTAACTCATTGAATTCAAACGGGGCAGCCTGCGGCAGTGTGTGACACGCTAACCCTGTTGAGGCCATGATGTCTTGTGGGCTGAAATCCTTCCTTTCATTGATTCCAGCAGGGACATCCCTGGGCCCTTGCCTGCGCATGGAGGATTAATTCCCCTCGCATTAATGTGAACACTTCTGGGTGAGAGCGCGGCAGCCTTTTACTCACCACCCCAGGCAGTGATTTATTCTCGGAAGGAGCAGAGGGTTGGATCTAGCTCCAAAGTGTGTGTGTGGGGGGGGCAAATAGCAGCAGAAATACCCTCCCTGGATGGTAACGGGGCAGGAAGAGCATTTGCTACAGGAAGAAAAATGCAGCTATTCTGCAGGACATTGTCCATTCCATAGGTGCAGGAGCAACACGAACCCCGCCACCCCACGTCCCACCACCCCTTTGCTTGGACATCTCCCCTCAACAGACCTGGCGTGCCCTCCCTGCCCGCGGCGAGCACGGGGCGGCTCTGTGGGACGCGTGGAGCAGCTGCCAGTGGGATGAAGGCTTTTTGCAGGGGGCCAGCTGCATCACACCCGCTGCCGGCTCCAGCTTCTGCCAGCCACGCAGGAATGTGCAGGGGCACCTGGAGGCAGAGCCCGTGTTTGTTGTTTCAATAAATAGGGAGCAGACAGACCCGGTGTGGGGGAAGCTCTCCTCCTCTTCCTCCTCCTCCTCTTCCTCCTCCAAGGGGATCAATCCCTCCTGAGTGGCTGCCAGTCACTGTCGTCGGCTGTCCTGAGTCAGGGTGACTGACAGCAGGTGGGGCTCCTGTTAACTTGCTGCTGCCTGCTCTTTTCTTGGTGTGGGGCAAGGGTTGAGGGCTGAGTGCTGCTGCAGGGGTAATGGTGCATGGGGCTGGGCTCCCTGCAAACATCTCTGCTTCCTTCTCATTGTAGGAGAGGATGAGGAGGGGTTTGTACCATGCTGGCTGCAGCAGGCTGGTGACTCTCTCTGTGTCCCCTCCCTAGATTGCCCCAGGTCTTGTGTACCTGCCCCATTTAACGTACCCATCCCATTTAATGTACCCATCCCAGCATCTGCATGGAGTGCAGATCCCCAAATGAACAATTCCCAGGATAAATCCTAATTGCCCCACTTGGGTGTACCCCGATGTGTTCTATCCAGCCCACAGGGTTGGTGCCCCAAATGGGGCTGGGCTCGGTGCCTGTCCCAGCAGCAGCAGGGACAGTGGGTGACTTCAGTCTGAAGGCTTCAGCCTCCAAATGCTTTGTGGGCTCCCATGTCCTCCCATCAGCACCAATTTCCTGCAGGCCCCCATGATAAGAGGCTGATCCTTAGTCATGGAAATTCGATGCCCTGGTGTCAGGGAATGAAATCCTGAGGGACTGTGGAAACACAGCTGAGAATGAGCAGATCTTGCTGCTTTCCCTCGGCCCCTCTGCCAAAGAAACGAATGGGCTGGAGGATGTGTATGGTCTTAGTGCCGCTCCCCAGCACTGAGGCTGGCGTGCATTGCCCTAATTTGTGCTGGTGGTGCTGTTCTCAGTGTGGTTAAAAGCTGCTGGACATGAAAGCATCCAGGAAATAACTGGGTATTCATTGTGGTTTAACTTCATCCCTTTTTAAGGCTTTGCTCTGGTCCCTTTACCTTGCCTCTGAAGAGCCAGGGACTCATGGGTCCCACCTGCTCCCTGGTGAGATTTGAGACAAGAATTGCAGACAAAAGCTATGTTTTCCTGTCCCTCTTCACCTCCCATCATCCCATCTGGGGTCTGGCCTGACCATGTTTGAAAGGAGGGAGCAAGCCCTAAAATCTCTTCCTTAAACTGCCCACATTGGGTCAGTGCTGTGGATTTTGCTAGATGAAGATGCTGGCTGGATACTGGATTTATGGGCTCGGAGGCAATGGCTCACAGCCCTGCATCTTGGTGCTCTCTGCACAGCATGAACCAGAGGAGCTGAGCAATTCTGGCTTATTTGCTCCCATCCTTCATCAGCCCTGTGCTGGAGCCCAGGTTCTGCCCATTCCCTGACTTCACCTCCATCCCCATATCCCGGTGCTGCCGTGTCCTGTGCCTGCACCATGACATCTCTCTGCTCTGCCAAGTCCGTGGGCTTTGTCCTCCAGCTTGTCTTGAATTTGAGGAAAATTTCTCCCCTTTCAGCTATTCCTGAGCATTTTAACCATGTTTTTCAGCCGCCAGCTGCACCTCCCAGACCTGACCACAGCAGAGAGAAACCATCTCCAGATTTTGCTGTTTCTTTCCCAAGCAGGTACTGATTCAGCTCTGTGCCTGCCCCATCACAGCTGCTGGTCCTGGAGGGCAGAGGGAAGGCATGAGGCTTAGGCAGGACAAACAGCTCTGAAAGTCTGGCTGGCATGATCTGATGTGGATTGAGCCTCCTGTGTGAAGCATCGTTAAACCAGAGCTGTTACATGCCCAGAAATTACACTGATTTAATGGAACTGGTTTCTAGATTGGTTTGTACCGTGTGCCAGATGCGATTGAAATAAACTGATTTCCTTAAGGGGTTCCACGCCTGGGAGGCCGGCTGGGAGCGCTGGCATCGGCCGCTCTGCTGCTGCTGGGTGTTTGCCTGCGCTGCGTGGTCCCTTTGTACCCTGGAGGGCTGTGGGCACAGGACGGGGACAGCAGCACCAGGCAGATTTTCTTGCCTGCCCAACCTAGAGTTTGTACAACGTGGGGCCCCATCCGCACTGCGAGGGACAGCCGGGGTCTGCACGAGGACCTGGTGAGTTATTTGTGGGACCAGGCGGGGAATTTGGGACCCGCATCCCCTTGGTGCCTGGGCTCAGGAACGTGGGCAGTGCACGTGAGTGCAGAGCCGAGACTGTTTCAGGAGCAATCCCAGCTCAGCAGCCAAAATCCTCCTTTTCCCACCCAAATAAAGCCTCAGCCAGGAAAGGGGCCGTTTCCAGGGCAACGCAGATGCCTGGCGGCTTCGCTTTGCCGCCAGCCGCCCCCCCTCGCCCCCCTCCGCTGCGGCAGCGGGCTGCGGGCTCGGCTCCGGGCTCGGCTCCGGGCTCGGCTCCGGGCGGAGAGGCGGCACCGCCACCTAGCGACAGGGGGCCGGGGGCTGCGGGGCCACCCCCTGCCCTGCGGGAGCTGGGCTTTGTCCCCGCTGGAGGGGAGGCTGCTTTCTCTCTGCTGCGAGGACGGAGGTTTTCCTCCTGCCCCCACGCCGCAGCACCGGCTCCGGGGGGCAGCTGGCAGCGTAAAGCTGGAGAAACTGGGAGGGAAATGGTTTCTCCAGCCCTGACCGTCCGGAGGGCGAGTGCGTGGTGCTGCGGCTTTATGGATCTCTGGGTCAGGGGGTTAAAACCCTGCCTTGTCCAAAGGAGCTGGCGGGGACGAGCTGTCTGTGCACCCCAATTCCCTCCAGTGGTTTGGACATGCCACAGCCTCCTGGAGTATCTCTCCACCTTCCCTCATCAGCACAGGGAAAGTATTTAGTGCCTTTAATGTAATTAACACATTGCAATCCCAAACTGCTAGCAGCTGCCCAGCCCCGTAATTCATCCTTCCACCCAGCCATTAATGCCTCCCTCTGGGCAATCATAAAGCAGCCCTGACCTGGCAGAAAAATGCTGCGAAACCAAGCCCTGCGCTTAGGGAAAAGGAAGAAATGGGGCAGCAGACCTGTATACGTTAAAATAATTAACACACTACGATGCCAAACCTCTGGTAGCTGCCTGGCTCTGTAATTCATCCTTCCACCCAGCTGTTAAAGTTAAGAGACTGCCTTTTGGTGCACACGTGTGTGCAAATGTGCACGTGCTGCCTGCACCCCCCTGTGCCAAGGGGAGCTTGTTCTGCGGCCCTGGGCTCGTCAGTGGTTCCTTGCTGCTGTGCTGTCCCTGTCCCCTCTTTTTGGAGGTGATTTCCCTTCCAGCACCATCTCCCTGGCTGTGTCTCGCTCCTCAGTTTGCCACCCTGAGTTATGGCAGTCGCTGTATGATTATACGCCTCCGTTCTGTAATTACCTTTGCTCACAGTAATTGTGTAATTGGAAGAGGCAATTACCTAGTGAAATGAGATAGGAAGAGGGGCTGGCTTGATCTCCCAGCATTTGTGGGATGTTGTCTTGGCCACATCCTGCTCACGCTCTTCCCAGTCACCCTGTGAGGCTCAAAATCCTCACCTGTGGGGTTTGTTCCAGTAGCAGCGGCTCCCCCCTGACCGTGGCCTCTCCCTCCAGTTGCCTCTTTACCTGCTTTCCCGCAGTGTTTCCTATTGTGGGGTCACAAAGCATCTCCCTCGCTGCCTGTCCTCCTGTGATGGTGCCCCAGCCTTGGGCAGAGCCTGCTCACCAGTCCATGTAAAATAAACGTCCCCTGGGCTGCTGGGGAGCAGACGGCAAGGTCCCTGGGGGATGGACAGGGCAGGGAGGGCAGTGCCAGGATTTGCTCCAAGATTAAAGCTCTGACTTCTTTCAGCCGCTGTTTTTCCTCATTAGTGCCCTAAGCTGATTGTGTTAAGCCACTTGGTGAGTGATCACTTTCGATGTATCTTCCCACTTTTCTCAAATCCCCTCTGCTGCCCTCAACCTATTGCCTCTGCCCGTGCCCCCAGGACCACTTGCAGCTTTTGGCTTTGCTGGTTTTACCCTGTGGTGCTGGCAAAGGGCTCAGAGCCCGAGCACCCACACAGAGGCTGGAGAGAACCAGCCAGGCCAGCACACAGGGCTGCAGCTCGCTCTAGTCTTGGGGCTAAATATGAAGCTTGCCCAAGGAGGGAAATGAAAGCCCAGGCACGGTGTTTCCTCTGCAGCAGTGCTGAGCCTGAGTGCAAAACCCCAGGCGAGGGGCGTGCAGCTCTGAGTGCCTCAGCAAGCAGCCACCACTGCAGCCTGGGGTGCTTTGGGTCATTTGAGGTGAGATGGGTGCAATTTGGGGGGTGAAAGACTTGGTGGCACTCACTGGGGTGCGTGCTGGTCCCCTGGATACCACCCTGGTCCCTGCTGCCCAGCTTGCCCCTCCGACACGGGGAGCTGGGCTGCCTTCATGGCAAACTCTTTCCCTCTGAACTCCTAAACCCCAGCAGTTTTGCAGGATAAAGGTAAGCCGTGCTATGAGACAACAAAGGGCAGTCAGCACCCCCAGCGGGGAGGCACTGGGACAATTGTCTGCCCCCTGGGATCCTGCTGCAATAGCCCCCAGTGCCGGGAGCTGCAGCTGGAGCACCCGGTCCCTGCGGCACCAGCAGCTGGTGATCGCAGGCACACATCAGGCTCATCTGGTCCGCATTAGAGATGGGCATCGCGCAGGCACCGACAAAGGGCTTGGGTCCCTCAGGGAGCCTGGGGACCTTCGAGGACAGCCCTGAGGGAGGTGATGCCTGGCCTCCTAAATCACTGCTGGCCACAAAGCCAACGGGAGAGCAAATGCTGCACCATGTGAGTAGATTCCTGCGGTGTGGCCAATGGGCAGCTTGCTTTTTGCATATGTGATGAAGGAATAATTAACAGCTGGGTTTTCCCTCCCATGCTGATCCCCCAAATGGGGGATAAAAGGGCTGTGCAGAGCACAATGGCTTGTTGTTACCCTTTTGTTATGGTAAGGCTGAGACAAAGACCTTGTGGGTCCCTCACTAGGGTGGGGTCCCCCCAGGGTGGGCTGCAGCACAGCAGGGGTTGGTGGCCTTAGCCACCAGCAAAGTGCTGGCCCCATGGTGGGGGGGCTCCAGTCTAGGGAGAGAAATCCCATAGGGAGAAGGACAGGGGGTGCCCAAATTGTGGCTGGAGAGTTTTGTGTGTGCTCGTGCTGGCTGATGTGGGAGCCGTGGGAACCCCCAGGGCTGGGGTAAGGGGCTGAGTTGGGGACAGGCAGGAAGGCAGTGCTGGGGAGGGCGAGGGGGGCACTGGGAGGTGCAAATGGTTTCAAAGGAGCTGC
The DNA here is from genome assembly GCA_011075105.1 of Heteronetta atricapilla. NCBI lineage: Eukaryota > Metazoa > Chordata > Aves > Anseriformes > Anatidae > Heteronetta > Heteronetta atricapilla. Next base: position 439,774 of record CM021756.1, on the reverse strand, counting down.
TTGGGGGGGGTGGGGAGCAATTATAGCACAGAATAGAACTTGGCAGCCCCAGGTATGTGTCCCCTGCCAGGCCTGTGTGCTTGAATTGAGGCTCATTAAAAAGCCCCCAAGGCTTTTTAATGCCCCAAGGGGTACCAGCCTCGTGGTGTAAAGCTCCCAGCTTCTCCAAGCAGATTTTCCTTCCCCCAGGCAGCTCCAGGCTGGCTTTGAGCCTCAGGAGTCAGTTGCTGAAGGTCCCTGACCCTTGTGGGTGCTTTGGTGGAGGAGCCCTGGCTGGCCCTGTCCTGGGCACAGACGCCACCTCCATCTGTCTGTCCCAGGCTGGGTCCATCCTGCCCCATCCCACATGTCTCCTGAGGGCTGGGCTGGTGCTGGGGACCAGCTCCCGTCGGTGACAGCTCCCACAGCAAAGCCGAGGCAGTGGAGCTGAAACGAGCCCAAGGAATTGCAAGTGCCCGCGGCAGATGGTCGGCGCAGTCTGTCTCCCTGCCACCGCCTCCTCATTCTTCCCTTTCCCCAGTCTCTCCTCCAGCTCATCTTATTCTTGTTTTTGCTGACTTCTTCCCACGGACTTTCCAGACCTTCCTCAAGGTAGGACCCCACCATCCCCTGCACACCAGCCCCTATTTCCAGCCCAAAGGGAGGCTCAGTGTGCAAAGCCAAAGGCTCATCTGCTGAGCTTGGGTGTTTGGAAGAGGAAATCCTCATCTTCATGGGGAAATGAAGGTGTGATGGGGGCTGGGACCTTCTGGGTTCCCCGTGATGGAACTGGGCACAGAGCCCTGGTGTCTGGGGACACCCTGGCCCCAGGGCGTTGCCAATTGCCCCCTTTCCCAGCTGCAGAGAGTCCGTGCTACGTGCTCTGTGCCATTAGCTCCAGCTTTGAGCATCTTCTTGAAGGGGCTGTAAATTCTAGGTAATGAAGAGGAGGGGAGGTTAAAATACCCATTAAATCATCCTCAGCAAATGTCTCCCATCAGGTCCAGGATCCTTCTGCATCCTGCTGCCCTCCCCACCTCCTGCTCTGCCCAGGGCTGAGGCATGCAGGTGTTGCAGCCGAAACCGGGCCACAAGCACTCGCCTCCGATGGGAATGGGGCTTGAAAGGCTTTGCAATCCCTGTGCCAGCCCCCTCCCAGACACGAACATCCCCCGACCCCCTCCGGGGACCCCCATGTGGCCACATTCCTCTGCGGTCCCTTTCTCAGAGGCGGTGGCCACGTCAGTCAGCAGAGGTTGAGCCCTGCAGCGGGGACGATGGGATTTGTCCCGGCTCAGAAAGATTCATTGTTTTTTAGGGTTGATTTCTCTGTTTGTTTGTCTCTTCCCCCCCCTCTGGGGTCTGTTTCGTGTTGCCAGTTTTGTTGTGCATCCAAAGCTCCCCTCGGGTGGCAGTGTTTGGGCCTGACCCGGACAATGCAGCGCGCTGCTGTCTTGGCAGTGGCCCTGGGTGCTGACAGCCATGGGGCAGCGGGGGGGACGGGATGGGGACCGGCAGGCGGTGGGGCCTGGAGGAGCTCCTGCATGGAGGCGGAGGAAGCCCTGGGAGGTCTCTGGGTTGCTGGGTTTGAGGTGCATTCCTGGGGGTGGCATGGAGCACAGACACTGTTCTGGGCTGCACCCATCGGGCAGGGGATCTCTGCACCATGCAGCTGGCACAGAAAGCTCTGGGAACCAGGGAGAAGAAGAAGTGAGAAACACAGGGGGAGCAGGGAGGTGTGAAGCCAGAGCCCACATCACGGCCAGCCGTGCTGCAGCCAGGGTTGCATCCCATCATACTGCACAGCCGGCTGAGCCGCCTCCTGCTGTCAGCCCTGTCCCGGTGAGGTTTGGGAAGGAAAATCCCCCTCTCCCGGCTCCTTGCAAAGCTGCAGCAAACACAGCCTCACCGCAGGGTGCTCATGACATGAGCCTGCATCTTTGGCTGGGGCAGCGTGGCCGTGCTGGACCTGCACAGCTCAGCCCAGGGGTGCTACCCAGGCAGAAGTGCTCCTGAAAGCTCTCCTGAGCCCCATTCCTCTTTCTCACCCTGCTGCAGCTGGGCTGGGTCCGTGCCGCAACCAGCCCTGTTGTGCTGCTCTATGAGACAGAAGAATCAACCCTGGGGGGGCTAACGGGGGAAGATGCCTTCGCTTGTGCCAGCTATAGAGGGGCAGCCCGGCTGTCCCTGATGGGCGCGGGCTCCTCTGCACCGAGGCGGGGAGCAGCGGCCCCGCAGGCAGCTGTCTCGCTGGGTGGATGGGAGCTGCCGTATGAAAGGGCTGGCGATGGGAGCTCAGCGGGGAGAGTACGGGATGGCATCCAGACTCCTCTCTCCAGCAGTGTTTCACATACCTTGGGGCCTGTGCTGTCCTTAAAGCACAGTGAAACCCCGCACGCTGGGAGCTCGGAGGGTTGGGGGGCACGAGGGAGGAGAGGCTTGCCCAAACCCGCTTGTCTTCATGTGGATGATCATTTCCAGCTGGGGCGCTGGGATGTTTTTTTTATCAGCTGCTTTAGTCCTCTCAGTGACCTCTCCCAGCCCCACGACCTCCTGCTTTTCCCCCTCCACCAGTCCCTCCCAGCTCTGCCTTACCTCGGATAGGGTGTGAGATGTCCTGCCATGGGTGAGGTGGAGAAATGCCCATCTGGGTTTATGGCCAAGGGATTCAGAGACAAATCAGGGTGTGCCTGGGGTCTGGGATAAGGAAATAGCCCCTCAGCCAGACATTTTGGGCCTTCTTTGGGGTGGGGATGCCAAGGTAGGCAGTGGGTAACCCCAAGCTGGGATGGATGCTCTTGACCTTGGGCACCCCTGAGGAAGGACACGGAGGCACTCATGTGACTGGTGTTGGCACTGAGATCCAGTGGGATTTAAGACAGAGCTGCGGGTAAAAATTCCCAGGAGGAGGAAAAATAGCTCTGATCTTTGCCCTGTGCTGCTCTCCATCGTTCCTGGTGCTACCCAAACAGCCCAGGTGGGAGGTGACCTGCAGCTCAGATGATGATGATCTCCTGAGGCTGTTTCTGGGACAAGATGTGTGAGCAAAAAAGCTCAGTGTGTACCTGCACTGCAGTGCTGTGAAAGGTGCCCCAGGTGCAGGAACAATGCAGTGGCTACACTGCTCCATCCCTGCTTGCCTCCATGTCCTCAGATGGCCGTATCCTGCTCCCATCCAGGATGGGAGGTGGTCGGGGCCTTTCCCTCTTGCTCCTTGGCAGGGCAGGACTCACCTCATTTGGGGCTGGGGCCAGTCCAGGAGGGTGGCTGGGATGGAGGGGATGGGGTCTGGCTCCTCATGGGGCTTGTTGGGATGTGTGGAGGAAGTTTCACTTGTACCCAGCTCTGAAAGCAAGGCTCAAGCAGGGTACACCCAGCACCACCAGGCTGGATCCATCTCCTGAAGCTTCCCCATTCACCCTTTGGGGCCAATGGGTGGTTCGTGCCATGAGTCTGAGTGCCAGGTGAACAGGCCACCTCAGCCTGTGTTTTTCCACATTTCCTTGTTCTCCCAAAAGATTAAATATCACCTCTCTCCTCCCCATCTCTGTTCAGCTGCTGAGGGGTGACCTGGCTGTGCAGCACTAAAAGAAAACAGCGGGTCGGTGTGTCGGTGATGCTGCAGGAAGAGCCCCAGTGTGGGAAGCTGAAGGTGAGATTTGGGGACCATTTTTTTCTGGAAACATATAGAAAGCAGCATCCTGGGGAGATGGGGAAGAAGGCGTGACGTCAAAGGCAGCACTTAAAATACACCCAGGGCAAAATCACACGACAGCTGGTGCGACACAAGCTGGCGGGCTCCATGCACGGAGCCCTGCAGGAACCTGCGGGATGCGGTGGGAAACGTCTGAAGCTGGCAGCTCTGCTTTCACCACTCCCTGGGTCCCCCCATGACCCAGAAGTGGCTGTGCCAGGCTGGGGACAGTGGGGAGGGACACCAGTGGCAACAGTTGTGGGTACGGCAGATGGCCAGCTCGCTCCCAGCTGCTCCCTGCCAGCTGCGGCATCGCAGCCCCAGGCAGTTCCTGGGTGACTTCTGGTGACAGTAGCTACTGGTGGGCACTGGCTGGGTGGCATCTGGCTGCTGCTCGTTATCTGGGAGGGGAGGGTGCCGGGAGCCAAGCTGCTGGGGGTTGTTTCCCTGGGGGGATGAGGTCCAGCTGGGTTGTGGTGGTGCGGGGGCTGTGCTCAGGGCATTCTTTTTTTTCCTCCAGGGGATGCACATGGGGGTGTAAACCCCACACTTTTGGGCAATTTTAGCTCTCCATGGCAGGCAGGTTGCATGGCTGAAATGAGCGTAGGAGGAATGAGACAGGTTGTGGTCCTTGCAGCATCAGGCACAGCCATGGCAAATGCCCTCCCCTCCGGGCTGTGTCCTCTCACACCATGTCCTTTGGGATTTGGGGAGGGGACGCATCTCCTCTCAAAGGAGCCAGCCCAAAGGCAGGCTGAGGTCTCTGTTCCCTTGGGAATGTGCCCCGCAGCCAGCAGCGTCCTTGCTGGGAGATCTGAGGATGAACAGCCCTTTGAAGAGATTTGTTTTCATTTCCAAGGACAAAACATCCAAGGACCCCATGGGTCCGGGAGCCACAAGCACTGCTGAGACTGTCCCAGATCCCCTGAGCAGCCTCTGAGCTGGATCCGGCCACGAGGTAGGGCTTGTGAGGGCCTGCGAGGGACAACACCTGGGTGCTGGGTACCTGCCCATAAACCCACCTGTGGGGCTGGCTGGGGCCTGGAGGGCTGGGGCTGAAAGCAGCAGCAGCAGAGCTCCAGGAGAAGCCCCCCCAAACCCTCCCAAAGCCCAGCTGCAATCACTCCCGGCCCCTCTCTAACTGACCTCCAAACCCACCTGGGAGCTGAGCCCGATGCTCCAAGGGGGTGGGAAACTGCAGCTCCCCACCCGCCTCCTGCTGCCCACAGCGCGCCGCTGACGGGCCCGGCACTCACAAATTCCCCCTCCGTTGCACAATGCAAACTCGGCCGCATCTGATCCGATGGGAGCTAAGCATGTGAAGAAAATTAAGACCAGAAAGCAGGAGCAGCAGCGCTTTAAAGAGCGTTGTCCTGCTGCTAGGAGCATTCGCCTAGGGGCAGCGAGACATGGTTCTCATTCCTGCGCCTGTGCTGGTGTTTATTATTTTTCCTTCCATTGTGCAGTCCCCTTTATTCCCTGCATGCCTCTCCCCCAGGGCTGAGTGAATCAGCGTGCTTTCCTTCTTCCACCCAGCCATGGGTTATTGCCTTTCTTCCCCCCCCCCCTTCTTTTTTTCAGACATGATCTACAGGCTAAAAAGAGTCAGTCCGGCTCCCCAGCAATCTGCAGCCCTGGGGGAAAACAGCCAACAGGTGAGCACAGAGGGGCAAGGGGAGAGTTTTATTGAGATCCCTAATAAATAGCGTTTATTTCTTCTAAAGGTCATTTTTTTCCCCATGTTTCTTGATGTTTCCAGCAGGGGCTGACTGGCATTCATCCATTGTATAGGGACACAACACCCTGCAGGATCAGCAGCCTGCTTTTGGGTAGCAAAAGTGTGAGGCCTGGGTGTGGGAGCCCTGGAAGTGCCACCATGCCTGTGCTGGCCCAGGTGTGACAGTCACTGGCCTAAATGTGTCCCCGGCCCAGGGATGGGCAGGGACAAGCCCTAGGGGAAATGTCACCTGCTGGGGCTGTGCTGGCCCTGCCATGATGACACTTAGACTAATCACAGCCATGCCTGGCACCTCTGATGCCTTCTTTTACATCCCAACATCTCCAATTCCTGTAGCACAGGAGCTCATCATTTTGTAAGAGGTGTTTGAGCGTCTCCATGAGGGGTGAAGGACAGATCTCAGCTGTGGCACCTGGAACCTTGAGCAAGTCCCTTCAGGCGTTATGAGGCAGGCTGGGTTTTACAAAATGAGTTGGGATCCTTGGGTGGAAAATGCTATATAAGAGCTTAAAATTCCTCTGCTCTGAGCCAGGACGGGCGCTCCTTTCCAGGCTCTGTCCCTTTCCCTCTGTGTTAGCAGTGCTGGACCATGAATGAGCCATGACAGGCTGTGGCTTTGCAGGCAAATACATGTTTAGAAACTGGAGGGCATTTTCACCTTAGATTATTATCACTTGGATGTAGGTTGGCTTGACAGCTTAGGTGGAAAACCATCTTCTGAGTGTACCAGCAGCTCCACACTCACTTGCCCCACTGATCCCATCTGTGTGCGCCCTGCTTTGGGCAAAAACTCCTCCCCATGTTGGCAGCACCCTCATGGTGCTCCAGACTCCGGGGGCCAATGTGGGAGCGAGTCACTGTGCTCCCTGCAGGTGTCTGTCTGTGCTCAGCTGTCGGCCCTCCCTTCCCATAGCTCTGCCTGTGCGTTTTGCAGGTGCTGCTGCCTGCTGCGTACCCGCCACGGCGCTTTGGAACTGCGGGCTCTGCTGCATCCCTGGTGGGGAGGGCTGCTCGTCGTCACATGCTCCTGTTAAACCTCCTGTATTTTTCCTCCCCCGAATCTGCAACTTTCATCCTCTAAAGCAGCTTGGCAGTGCCTCCCCTGTGCCAGCCCCCTCCCCTGGGCCAGTCTTATGAATGAATGGTTGGTGGCCCTGTGATGCTATTGCCATGGTGACAGATGGCAGCCGAAAATGCAGGGATCAGGGTCACATGAGAGCAGCGGTAAATTCAGGCGGTTATTTATAGGCTGCTGCTCAAGCGTTTATGGAAATGCGTCTATCTTGGACCACGATATCAGCCCTTCGCTGGCTCTCCGGGGCACTGCTCTTCCAGGAGAGACATTACTCATGCACATGCTCTGCTTTCATCCAGCCTGCTCCCATCGCCCATGCTGGCTGCTCAGGCTGGTGGCGGAAAAGTACAGGGCTTTGGTTTTTTTTCTGAGTCTGAGTCTCAGGATCAGCCTCCGCCTGGTCCCTGCTGCTGTGAAAGGCGAGACAAATGCAGCCGGAGCCAGAGCTTCTTGCCTCTGCCTGTGGCATCTTCTGCTCTCATCACTGGCACCGTCCACAGTGTGACAGCTTGGGCAGCACCATGTGGCTTGGAAATAAGCCAAATTTTTGCTTGATTTGGTCCTGAGTGTGTTCATGAGTCCACATTCAGCCTTGCCTGGTCATTTTTTTTTTTTTTTCATTATAGTTTTGATCCAGCTGGAGACCTTTTTTTTTGCCTCAGTTTACCAACCAGCAATACATTTTGGTGGTTGTGTAGCCAGCCAAATGGATTTCTTTAAATCCTCAGGCATGGATTTATCCCACCTCGAGGTGTCATTGAACCATCCGTGATCCCAGCTCAAGCCTCACTCCTGCGTCACGCTGAGATGTGCAAGGTCAGGGAGCTGAATGGCTGGTGCAGAGCCCCTTACAGTTGCTTGATTCTCCTTTGCCTGAGACCTTCTTAACAAGACCATCTGATCTGCCTTTGTTCAGCCTCTGGCTGTGCAGAGAGCTGCAGCTGCTGGTGCAAGTGGTCCTGGCTCGGCCGCTCCCCTTCCCCAGCCCTGCCAAGCGAAGCCAGCACCCCTTGCCCCGTGGAGGCAGAAACAAATCCCCATCGTCTGCAGTCAGGAAGGTTCCCTCTCACCTGCAGACAGCAGGGCCTTTCTTCCCATTGCCGGGCTCTTCCCAGTGCGTGTGACGAGCTGTGGTACAGCTGCACGGGTGTGGCTGTCACTCTGCGCCCAGCTGGGACCTGGTGGCTTTGGGGTTCCCCCATAGGCAGAGAGCCGAATGCCTGGTGGCTCTGCACAGCCAGGCTGGGGGGGCATCCTGACCTGGTGGCACTGTCTCAGCCATTGCCTGTCCCCTGCATGTGCCCATAGGAGGGGGCTCGTGGTGTCATCCAGCCACGCAGATGCCACACTGCCGTTGGTGTGGCACCTTCAGCTCCAACCTCCTCACCCCTGCCAAGGTGCACCAGCCCTCGTGAGAGGTGTAGGGACATCGCAGTGAGCAGCTGCTGGGGATTTTGCACAGTAGTAAAACACAAACAAAACCCAAATCTCCTTCTGCCTTGTTCCTGCTCAGGATGGGTAAGGGTGCAGATCTAATGAGGTATGGCCTTGCTTCTCCCGGGGGACAGGAGGAAGAGTTATGACCATTGCTCTCAGGAGCTGGATCTCTGTGCAGGTGCTGGCTGCGCTCCCAAGTACCTGGGAGGATTGATCATTTTGTGCCCAATAGGCTGGAAAGGAAAACAGGTCCAGAGGCTAGAGAAGTGTATAACCATTGAAATCCAGGGGCTGGAGGAAGCGTGTCTTTGGGCTGGAGGTCTGTATCCTCTGTGGTTTTTCTCCCAAATGTGTTTTTCCTTCTGCCAGGGTTTTTCACAGGCTCCAGGAGATGGATACTGGTACCAATACCCCTGCACCAGAAACACAATAGTGGGAGAAAAGTGTTCAGGCTACACCACTGGGGTTTGGATGGGGTGAATTTGGGTCTTCAGGACTTCCCATAGACCTTAATCATTTCCATCATGTGCTGAACAAGCAATGAACTCTATTGAATACTCCTTTTCCCCGCCAGTAAACCAACCTAACAGCCCTCTGGCCTTTCTGATGAACCCAATTAGATGCTTTCTGATGGCAGGTCTCTCCGCAGCACTGAATAAAGGGTGAGGGCTGTTGTCCAGAGGTGTGCCTGGGGCTTTCTGTTTGACATGCTGCAGCCTCAAAGCAGCCTAAAGGGCTGTGGTAAATTAATCCTGCGAAAGAGGTTGGGTTTGAAGTTTGGTTGTCCCAAAGAGCTGCTTGGGTACATGTATCTATGTCTTCATCCTAATAAAATACCTGGAGTCACTGTATCCCACCATGGATAGGTGGGAGATGGACTGGGGGAGTTGGATCACTGGGTGGGACCCTTCTGTTTGCAGAATTTCATCCTCAGCATTAAAGGTGGAGTAATAAGTGCTGCTGCCTCATCCCCAAACCTGGCTTAGCCCCCAGCGCAGCCCTGCTCCAGGCTGTGCTGCTCCTGGGATGGGCTCTGGGGTGAGAGGCAGCTTCAGTTTAGCTGGAGAAGACGTGGTGTCCTCTGAGCCCAGCTCTGGCTCTGTGGCCCCTGAGTGCCACTGGGCTTTGGGTGAGCCCTGAGCCTCGCTGCCTTCCGCAGACGGGCTCCAGATGAGCACCTGAGTTATGGGGAGCAAAATTCGGGTCCTGACCGCTCTTCCTGCCATTCTCCCCTGCGTGCTCTGAGGCAAAGCAGCGACCCCAGTGCACCGAGTTCTTGGAGGAGAGGGGTGACCAAAACCCACCTCCCACCCCAAAGCGGTGCCCAGGGCAGAGTCACGGCGGCGGCCGGGACAGCGCCTCCGGGGCTGCTCCTCTCGGCGTTACAGCGGAGGTCGTGCCTTTCCCTGCGGCACCAAGGTGGGCAGAAGCGAACCCGCCTCTCCTGCCGGGACCCGACGCTCTCTTTTTCTTTTTTACGCAAGAGCCCCCTCGGAGAGGTGGGGGGGCCGGCCCGCCACCCCGGCTTTGACGTGCAGCCCTGGTGACTCAAGCCTGCGTCAGGGGCTGCGTGTCCCTCATTATTTATTTATTTTAGTGTGCTTTTTTTTATTTTTTATTTTTATTTCTGAGCCGAGAGGAGTTGCCTCCCCTCGGGCGAAGGGGAAGCGGGGCCGAGCCGGGCCGAGCCGAGCGCGCATCCGCGGGGCGGCGGCGAGGGGCGGCCGGCGGCAGCAGCAGCAGCGGCAGCAGCCGCCCGGTGCCGCGCAGCTTCCCTCGGCCGCGGGGTGCGGAGGCGGCGGCGGCGGCGGCTCCCCCGGTGGCCTCGCAGGTGCCCGGTCCCGCCGCCGGCCGGGCAGGGGGGGGACCCCGGTGAATTTCTCCGGCCCCCCCCGGTCAATCTGTGCCGGGAATTCGCTCCGCTTCCTGCCGCGCCGGGTCGGTTTCAGCCGCAGCGCAGAGGTAAGGATGCTCCCCCCGGGCCCCGCTCCCCGCCGGCCACTGGCTGTTTTAATCATCCCCCCCCACCCCAGCTGTCGGTTTTTTTT
>CM021756.1:193683-429703 GCA_011075105.1 Heteronetta atricapilla | reverse complement strand
GGGGGGGGGGGGATGCCTGAGCCTGGAGGCATCAGGCACGGCCCTGCGGCTGCTGGCATCGAGGGCTGGGGGAAACCTTCAGAGGCAAGCCGGGGAAGTGGGGAGGGGGGGGAGGGTAACCAGGGGGTGGCACCGGCCACCTGGTGTGGGTTGGTGGGGGGCTTATTCCCCCCAGCCACTGCCCGAGGGTGGGTAGAAATGCAGCCACCAGGCTGACCTTGACAATAACACTGGGAGAAGAGAAAGCACTTGGTTACAATGAATATTTAATTCTCAGCCACCAAAGTGTTGGGGCTTTGTTTTTCGTTTTTTTTTTTTTTTTTTTTTTTTTTTTTTTTTTAATTAGTACTTTCTGAATGTAGGTGGATTCTTTTGAGGCAGAAAAATGAGGGCTGGGGTCCTGGTTTCATGCAATTCTCTGTATTGGGTGTGGGGAGTCCTTATTTGCTTCTCTGCATTTATTGCATTGCTGGGTATGCCCATATTGTGTGTTTTGGGCTGGCATCTCGACCAGGTGCAGATTTGCATCGTTCTGGGAACGTGGGGCTTAAACCAGCTGAGAAATCAGGTCCCAGCTCTTTGTAAAGGACACAGAAAATGAAATTGTTCTGCTTCTTGGATCCTGCCTTGTGTCAGAGGCAACTGAGGTTTGAATCCGTCAGGAGCTGATGCAACTATTTCTGGTTTTGGTAGGAAAAAACCTGAGATGCCAGGCAGCTGAGCTATTCTCGGGAGGGCGCAGAGTTTCTTGTGAATCTCTCTCTAGAGGTGTTGGGACTAGGTCAGGGAAGCTGGATGGTGGCTTGATTGCAGCTCAGCTGCTCGGAAGTGAAATAAAATTTGGGTCTGTCTGTCCTCCAGGATAAATTGGAGAGATGGCTCCACAGAAATCAATAGGAATAAATGGGTTTGGTTTAAATCTAGAGTGACTTGAGTGCCACTTCAGGCTTGCACAGAGCAGGGAATCTGGAGTCAGAGCAGAGCCAAGCCAGGTGAGAGTCACGAGGATTAAATTTACCCCAGATCAGGCACAGACCTACGCACATCCAGACTAAACCATTGCCTTGGGTGGAGGGGCTCCGATTTTACCCCATTCTGTGCTGCATTTGGATTTGTTTACAAACATGGATGCTTCATGAACTACAGAGCAGAGTCTGCAGAGGGATTTGGACGCTGCCCATTTGCTGCCTTTCAGGATAAACCTGGGCTGCTTTTGGGTTCAGTCACTAACCTTCAGCCAGATCGGGTGAGTTAAGAGGGAGCACTGAGAGCTCACTGGAAGAAGATCATCTTGTGAGCCTGGTGGAGCCCTGAAGGAATCATATGATGGTTGGCTTTGATACGGTGTCACACTGCTGCAGCTGATGTGTGTTTTCATGATACTAAATGAGACATGAAAGGAGACCAAATCCAAAGAATCAATGGGCTCATACACTTCCTGGCAAACCAGGCGCCGAGGCTCCCCCTCCTCCAGTGTTGTTGTGTCTGTCTCATGACCCATCTGCAAAACTGCCCCTTCTGAGGGTTTCTGGCACCCACGGAAGAAAAGAGCTGCGCCAGACCCACAGCCTGCTGCTGGTAGGAGACCAGAGCTGGGGGCTCTGGGGAGCGCACCCACCTCCAGGACGAGCAGGTGGCAAGTGGTGGCCGGGCTGTGGTAGCCACCCCTCTGCCTGCCTTTAAGGGAGCTGGGGACTATTTATAACATCTGGACACTCTGGCTGTCGAACGGCACTTGGGTAGGTGTAAGACAGAAGCGGAGGCAGCTCTGATTCATCCGTGAATGTGAATCGATCCTGTGTCATGGTGCTAAAGTGGGTCTGAACGTTCGCACAGGAAGGACGGCGCAGAGCATCCCGCTCCTCCGGCAGGGAAGTTCCTGGTGCGCGCCGCCGAGCTGCTTACAAACGTCTGCTGGGGTGGAAGCCTGCTGTCCTGCAAATCTCCTCGCGTGTGTGTGTGGTCCTCGGCTACCCTGTGCTGTCGCCTGTGCTCACGCTGTCCCTGTCTGAATTTTGCACCTCCTCACGTGCGGGTGTGAGCGGTGAGCACCGTGGGACCCCCGCGATGTGGGACTGCGAGCAGTGCGGATGGTGTGACTGAGTCACCGTGTGTCATCTCTGCGGGGTGGCAAGAGCCTGGCGCTAATTAGCAGGGATTGTTTAAGGAAGGGGAGAGAGGGAACAGCCCTAATGAGCCCAGATGGCAAAAAACTTCCCTGTGGAGCCAGTGAGGATGAGCAGGGGAGAGGAAGATCCAAGCTGGAGCTCTGAATTTCCTGGTTTGTAAGCAAGCCTTGGCACTGAATAGCTTTAAGATGGAGGCAGTTCTTCCTGGCCTCTACTCATGGCAGGAGGTTTGCTTGAAGGAGACTGCAGAAGGGCCCCTGGAGCAGGGCTGGGGGGGGCTCAGGGCTGAGGTGTTTCCCTACGGGGCAAAAGTCTCTTCCTGGGGCTTCGCTGTGGAGTTCAGATGTTGCCTGGAGGGTCCTGCCCCTGGTTTCTTGCGGCCACAGGCCCTGCACTGCGATGCCTCACAAGAGAAGCAGTTTGCAGATGTGATCTTGCTCCCAGCTGGGCTGCGCTCCCAGCCTCGGGCAGCGGCATGGGGCAGGCAGGGTCCTGGAGCTGCTTTTCTCATGGTTTGGTCTCAAAGCTGGGACATGCACCCCAAGTTCCTTCCCTTTGCTCCTTGTCTTTGCAGGGTACAGGGAGAAGATGGGAGAGGTGTCTGCTCTGTCCTTCTACCTCTCCTTCCTGGGCCCGTTGGCTCCCTGGGTGACCTTGGATTTGTCCCTTCCCTGCTTCAGCCTCCCCATCAGCACCAAAAAGCCCAGCCCTCGGTGCAAGGTTTCCCTGTCCCCGTGCATGTCTGTGAGGAAAGCGAGCTGCAAACAGATGCTCAGATCTTGCATCCTGAACCAGAGAATGGCATTCCACCTCCTGCAATTCCTCTGTGCCCTGGACCCTTTGCTCTCCCTTTTCCTAGCTCTGCGATCATGCTGGAGCAAGCTGGACCTTCCTAGGTCTGGAGATCCAGGGGCTGTGCTGGGAACATAATCTCCTCTCCCTTAGGAGCTGCTGGGGTCTTGTCTGGGAGCAGCAGAAGGAGCAAAGGTGGTGGGGTAGGGAAGGACCAGCAGAGTCCCCATGGTTTAAATGTTATTTTGAATTCACCAAATCCCAGTCTGTTTTTTTTCTTCTTTCCCTCTTCCTGCTCTGTCTCTGGGAGAGGAGAAACAGGCACTAGTGCTGACCCCCGAACAAACTGGTGCCTTGCCTGGCCCCTCTCCGAGCACCCACGCTGGGGGCATCAGCGTGGGTCGTGTCTGGGAGAGGCACCCGGCCCTGCAGCGCAGGGCAGCTCTTGCAGCTGTGGGCTCTGGAAGGCCCCAGACTTCCGTCTAAAGAAGGAAAAATGCACCGTTAAGAAAATTAAGGTCATAGGGGCTTTGTAAACAAGCTGAATTTCCATCTGCCAGTGACAAGGGGTTTCTATCTTTCTTAAGCTCAGAAAGCTCCTGGTTGTCAGCTGATCTGCGTCGTCTTTCTTGCATCATAGTTATTATTTTGGGAAATGATTTTTTTTTTTTTTAAATTAAATTCCTCATTCAATCAAATAAATGTGCAGAAATACCTTTCTCATATGGATTCGAACTGCACTTTCCAGTCTGAGGGGTGCAGGCCTTGGGGCTGATGTAACATCCTGAGGAAATTAATAGCAAGGGCCCTGCTGTCCCCTGGATTGGGTCCTGGTGCCGTGCGGGGCAGCTGGTTCTTACCCTAGACCTGTGAGAAAAGCTCAGCACCCATTTGGATCCCCAAATCCTTTTGGAATGCTGCTCTTTCAAGGAGCTGAGAGCCTTTGTGGCTTTGGAGGTGCTTGAATCCTCCTTTTCCAGGACCACTGTGTCCTGATGCCCTCCTCCTGAGGATAACACTGACCTGAAGTGAGGGGGGGAGAGGCAGAGACCCAGAGAGGTGCTGGGGGTTTGCCCTGTCCCCATCGTGCTGGCCTGGCTTCAGGCTCTCTTCCTGGAGCTGGGCATCTCCCAGGCTTTGCTCTAGGGGGTTGAGTTGTCCCAGGAGAGCCACGGGACGCTGAGCTTTGGGACTTGGCCAGCGGATCCTAGGTCTTCTAGGCTCAGTCCCTAATGAAAGAAGAGACTTTAGCCCCCAAGGCTAAGTCCTCCTGAAGGCTGAGTCACCCTTGGAAGGAGCTGAGCAGGCAGGGAGCAGCAAACTACTCATAGGCAGTTCAGCTGGGTGCCTAAATTCAAGGTCCACATTCATCTGTGCAGAATTTGATCCAAAATCGATGGAAATCCCGGCAATTTCCTGACTGTCGGATGAGACCTTCTCTGCCCTCTGTTCCTGGTACCAGCAGCTGCCAGCCCCTGGCCAGGGACTGAGGACGCTCTGCCACGGGCAGCGGCGTGCGGTAATTGCTGCTGCCGAGCTGTGAACAGCTTAGGTGAATGGCTCTTGTTAGGAAATTAAACATTGCTGGACCAGGCTGGAAAGAATAATTCAATCGGCTTCTCCGGAGGAGCTGATCCAGCCAAGGCGGTGGAGCCGATGCTGTTGCCTGGCAACGGATGCAGCTTTCAGCTGAAAATAGCTTTTGTAATAGGAACGGGGCCTGGCAGATGGGGAACTTTCCTCAGGGTGAGAAAGCAGCAAGGTGAGGCTGAGGGAGGCTGAGGTGTCCTGCTGTGGCTGACGCTTCGCTCCCCTCTGGCACCAGGACCGCTGGCTGGGGATCGGCTTTGCTGCCTGGCCTGGGCCCCTGCTCTGAAAGGGTTCAGGACTGTGAGATTTGCTTGGGGCTGAGTCAAAAAGTCGGGTGTTTCTGAGAAGGGAAGAAGAGCTGGGGGCAGCTGAGGGAAAACATGGGGGGGGGGCTTCTTCCTGCTCGGGATGGAGAGCATGAGGTCTGTCCCATACTGCTCATCCCGGTGGAGATCAGCTGCCTGTGCTGAGGGTCACCGACCCCAGGGATGGATTGTTTGTGCAGTGTCACTGTCAGGATGCCACATGGGTGCTGCACCAGCCTTGAGCCACCGGTGAGGGTGAAATGACCCCATGACCAGCTCGGGGCAGGATGGGTCCCTAACACTATTGCTTTTCCAGGGACTGGTGGCCATCCTGAGGTCCCTAGAAAGCTGAGATGGACAAGAGAGAAAAAGAGCAAGTGTGGCCTTTGGGAGAATCATTTTTCCAAGACTTGGGGGATTTGTAGTGGGTTTTCTCCATCTTCTCTCCAGCTGATGAAGCTCCATGGTTCCAGCTGGGGCAGGAACACCCAGTCTGGCCCCAGTTCTTCTAGTATGGCTAAGAAACAAACTGGTGTAACTGGTTGAAGTGCACGGATCCTGTAGCATGGCCACTATGGCCCACAGTGAAGGCTGGGAAGGCAGAGGGGCTGGGATGATCGATGGCTTTGTGCTAGCCATCGCTGTTTTGCAGATTTTATCTGTTGTAAAGCTGCCCAGGAAGTTTTAGCTGCAGGTTCCCAGGCTTTTAAGCTGCTCCTGATAATGTCCAGGGAGGATGTTTGTCACTGTCACCTGCACGCTTTTGAGCCCTCGCAGGGCTGAGGCCAGGCTTGGCTGAGGGGCAGGGAGCAGAGACGGGGGCAGAGCCCTTGCTGGTGATGGATGCAGGATGGCAGAGCGGGGACCAGCCGGTGCTGCTGGCCAGGAATGGGGTTGTTAGAGGATAAAAGGTGTCTCTGTCACCTGCCACCATCCCCCTGTGCCTGGGGAAGGTCCCTCCTGAGGGTCTAGGAGGCTCTTCTCTATGCATGAAGAACCAGGGGAGTGCTCCCTGTTAGCACCCCCCAGCTACATGGGGGTGATGGAGACCCTGCTGTGCCTTGGGGCAAAACCACCTCCCTCTCTGTTGACCTCTTCCCCGTGCAGGTCCTGCTGATGAAGAGGAGGTGAGCCCTGAGGTGTAGCTTGCACAAGTGTGTGCCCTGTGGGACATTTATCTTCTCCTCTTGCCCCATCCTGCCCCCTGGGGCCACACGGAGCCGTCCCGATGCCGAAGAACAGCAAGGTGACGCAGCGGGAGCACAGCAACGAGCATGTCACTGAGTCAGTGGCCGACCTGCTGGCTCATGAGGAGCCTGTGGACTACAAACGCAGTGTCCTCAACGTGACGGGGGAGGCCTGGGACAAGCAGAAGGATGGGGAGGAGGAGCTGGATGCGGAGAACCGACCGGCGTGGAACAGCAAGCTGCAGTACATCCTGGCACAGATTGGCTACTCCGTGGGGCTAGGCAACGTCTGGCGCTTCCCCTACCTGTGCCAGAAGAATGGAGGAGGTGAGAGATGAGGCAGGGATGGGCTCAGGTCCTGGGTGGGTTTAGGCATGGTCCTGCCTCCATCGGGGTGCGGATTGCTGGGCAAGGAGGGAGCAATGCTGTTTGTTTGGGCTCTGAAGGAGGAAAGGGGCAGCTGGGAGAGCTGGAAGAGCCTGGTGTGGGTGCTGCTCCCTGCAGTGTGTGTTGGTGCAGTGATGCAGGAACCCCCAGGGCAGCCTCTTCTGAAAGGGTGCTCGACCTCCTGCCCTGAGGACAAGACAAGTCCCAGGCCAGGAAACCAGGATTTCTCGCTACATCCCGGATTCCTTCTGGGGCAATTTGGAAGCTAGGGGGGAAAAAAAGAGGAGAGCATCCCTCTGCTTCCCTGTCCAAAATCTGTATTGTGTAGGCTCCTGCCCCTCCACAAATCCAACTTCCAGCCAGCTCAGGAGCAGACAGGTCTCCTGCAGCTGTGCTGAGCGCCAGCGCTGCTCGTGGCACTGATGGGAGGGTGGGTTGCTTGTCCGTAGTCCAGATCCCACCCCGAGGCCTCTCCACCGCAGCACCAACCTTTGCAGTGACGGGAGGTGTCCCCTGCAGAGCAGCATTTAACGGAGCCAGGATCAGCCCAGCTTTCTGCTTTGCTTTCACCTCGCGCTCACCGTATTCCTGGCACTGCATTGTGCAACGTGCCCCCAGCCCCAGCAAGCCCGCAGTGCCCTCAATAATTAAAACATCTCTGGTGTCATCTTTGCGATGAGTCAGCCTCCCAGGTGGACCCATGCTGTCAGGGCTGCCCGCACCCCCAGGCCTGTCCTGGCTGAGGCACTGTGTCTGCGGCCAGCCCCTGCCCCTCTGCATGTCCCCAGCAGCTGGTCCCTGTGGCGAGGGGACACCCACAGCTCCCAGTGCCCTGCTTTGTTTCCAAGCAGGAGGTGCACGGCTGGGTTTTGGTGCAGCACGGCTTTGCGTGATGCAGCTGCGGTATTGCAAAGCTTGGGGGGCTCTTGCACGTTGTCTCAGGTTGCAGCACTCATCTGCAGGTGTGCGGGGCTTGAGCACATGCATTGGCTGCATTGCACGTGCTGGCACACGTGTGCATCACTTGCAGCAGGACGGGTTTTGTGCGTGGCCTGAGGAGGCTGGAGGCTAAGCCTGGGGCGAATGCAGGGCTGGGATAGATTGATGGGACACTGCTGCCTGGAGTAGAGTTCTCACATCTGTTATTTCCTGGTTTTCTTGATTAAATGGGATCAGGACCTAGCTTAGGGCAGGAGGTTATAAACCAGGCTTCTCTTAACCCATCCATGCCTCAGTTTCCACATTGCCACAACAGCCAGTAATTACCTGTAATTAGTGCAAGGAATGAAATTTTCTCAGCTTACTCTGAGGGTCTCTGGCATCCTGGGGTTTTAGCCTCGTCCACCTCAAGTGCTGGCAAATGGGAGGGGCAGCGCATGCTCCCGGGCTGGGGTGATTCCTAATCAGAATCACCTAGCAGAGCCAGAGCTGAATTTGCTGACGGTGTTTGGGGAGCACTAAGCAGCTGCTTTTCAGTCAAAAGGCTGCATGGGATGTGATGTCAGGATGGGGAATTGTATCTCCGACAGCTGTGAGAACTGCTGTGGTGGAGATGAGTGTGCTGGGTTTGAACCCGACCGCTTGGCCACATCCTGCACAGCAGGGGTCACAGCAGGAAAATCTCTGATGTTGGAGAAATTTGCCTCCAAACTTGTCCATCTCTTTCTTGCTCTGTCTGCTGATGGGTTGGGGTGCAGATGCACTGGAGGGTGTTGTGAAGATGGGAAGCTCGTGCTTGTTCCCAGGGTCCAGCTCTGTGCTGCACTCTGACTTTTCTTTCACCCCCCTAATCACCCTGGGTGGCTGCATCTTGATTTACCTCCTCCCTGTGTTTGTAACGTCCATCCCTAACCCGCTGCGAGGGCACTTGTCCTGCGAACAGAGCACGCTGCAGCCTCGTGGCACTGTCGTGGGTTGTTTTGCAGCGCTGCTGCTTGGTGGAGCATCAGCACCAGGTCCTGCCCTGGCCCAGGGCTGATGCCTGTCACCGGGGCTTAAATCCAGCCGGGAGCCTGCCCACAGCGCCTGGGCTCCAGCATGTGCTTTGCAGCCACGTGCTCCAAGCTCCATCCCGCAGCCCCTGGCAGCAGGCTGGAGTAATTCATCAGCCAGGCGCTGCAGCGTGAGTCATCGCATCCTTTACGGCCATTTGGTTATGCTTCATGAACTGCTAATTTCTCTCTGGTCTCCTCAATTAGGCAGAGATTAACCGCCTTTCTATTTTGAGCTATTTCTACCCCTACCAGAGGACCTCGCTGTGCAGGGTGGCACGTGGCGTGGACAGTGTTGCCGCGGGGCTGTTGCAGTGCAGGGGGTTCGGTTGTGCTCAGGCGTGTGTGCAGGCAGGACCTGTTGGTTTCCTGGTGTGTCCTGAGGTCTGCACGGGCGTGGTGTGCTGTGGGGGTGTATCCTGCATGTACCCACACTGTCGGGGATGTTGCCCTGTTCCCTTCTGTGCACGTGTGTTTGTTACTGCAAATGAATGGACCAGACGGAGCCTGTCCGAGCTCTGCCTTTCCCTCCCTGCCTGTCCGTCCTTGGCTGCACGAGAGCAGGCAGAGACGGGTCCTTGATGAGCTTTCTCCCCCCTGCCAGGTGCCTACCTGGTCCCGTACCTGGTCCTTCTCATCATCATTGGGCTCCCCTTGTTCTTCCTGGAGCTGGCGGTGGGGCAGCGGATCCGCCGGGGCAGCATCGGTGTCTGGAATTACATCTGTCCCCGCCTTGGGGGCATCGGCTATGCCAGCTGCCTGGTGAGTGCACCCATGGGCCCCCTCCAGCCCCCACCTCAGGGTGTGCGGGACGCTTAGCAATCTGCAAAGTGGGGGGTGGCCTGGAGGAGCCCAGTCTGGGCATTTGAGAGGTTGATGGCAGCATTTGCAGCTCCATCCGTGGGTCCAGGGCTGGTTTGGGTACAAGCCCGTCCCTGTTCCCCTTTGGTCACTGCCCCGTGACTTCACACCGTGTCCTCCTTACTCCCCCCAGGTCTGCTTTTTTGTTGGTCTCTATTACAATGTCATCATCGGCTGGAGCATCTTTTACTTCTTCAAGTCCTTCCAGTACCCTCTTCCCTGGAGCGAGTGCCCCATCGCCAGGAACGGCTCGGTGGCTGGTGAGGATGGGGGAGGTACAGCTGGGAGGGACAGTTCCAGGGGAAGGGGGGGGGGGGGCTGCAGGACACTGGGGACCCCTGATGTCTGCATCTATTGGAGGCTGGGGACACTGGAGGCTGGGGAGTCTCCTGGGGACATGGATTGGATGGGAGAAGGCACCACTGGGTCCTCTGCAGTCCCGGTGCCTTGGCCCCATGGAGATGTTTCCTCGGATCAGACAAGTCCTGGCCATGCTTCCAGCCAGATTCTTTCCCCGTGGCTGGGGTTTGATGCCTGTTCAAGGACCCAGAGTTTGAGTCTCCAGGCTGCCTTGGTGCTTGGGGCCAGGATCTGACCTGGGCTGTGCAGGAAACTGAGCTGGGGTCGTCTGGCTGCTTCGTCAGTGCCCAACCGAGACTCTGGTGGAAGTAGTGGTGCTCAATAGCATCTGAGCACCTCCTTGGGATGATCTGGGAAGTTTTATAGTAAATGCAAATGTCTTCAACTGTATTTAACATCTTGTTTTTGACGTGACAATGGCTTTATGCCCTATTCCCTTTCTCCTGCTAAAAATCAGCGCTGTTATCCTGTCCCTCAGTTCCCAGGGATACCTACCTTCCCTGGCCAGCTCTAGCAGGTCTTTGACATTAATTGATGTTCATCCCCTAAAAGACAAGGGATGACTCTCCCCCACCCCCTCACTCTCTGGTGCCTCTGTCCACTTGCAGTTGTGGAGGCTGAATGTGAGAGGAGCTCAGCCACCACCTACTTCTGGTACCGGGAGGCCCTGGACATCTCCAACTCCATCTCAGAGAGCGGGGGACTCAACTGGAAGATGACCCTGTGCCTACTGGTGGCCTGGAGTCTTGTTGGCTTGGCCATGATCAAGGGCATCCAGTCCTCAGGGAAGGTGGGTATCTGCAGTCCATCCTCCAGACCAGGCTTTTCCTATTGCATGAAGGCAGAAACCTCCAGGTCCACACTCTCCTGCCCTGCTCTGGGGTACCTGGGGGATGCCGTGTTCTTTGGGATGATCACACCTGCTCCAGAGCTGGCGACATCTCCTAGGAGCCCAGAATGAGATCAGAGAGGGTCCCAGGGGAGGGGTTTCATCCAGCAGCAATGCCACCGCAAGCCCGCCAAAGCACCTGTCCAGGTCCCTGTGTTTGGGGGCCGTCAGATGTCTGGACCATCCAAATGGATGCTCTGAGCAGCATGAGCCTTGTAACTGAAAGAGGTGTGGAAGATCTGAATGAGGCAGCAGCTCCTTCCCTTGCAGATCCCATAGGCAGCTTCACCCCTAGGACACGGGCGGGAGCAGAGCCTTCCTCCATGGGGGAAGCACTGGGACTGCACACCAGAAGCAGGGCAGGGAGGGAAGCATTGGGAGAGGGATGCTGAGACATTGCTGGAGTTGTTGTATTAAGGAAGGCTGTGAAAGCAGTGGGGTCAGGTGCAGAAGGGTACGGTCCCCCTGGGACCCTCAAACATCCTCATTTCCAGATGTGCTCTGCAAAACATCTGGCATGTTAGCAGGTAGCACAGGGCAAGGAGACTGCTGCCTGCAGCACTGAGAGCTGCGGGATGGGAGTAGGGCACAGGAGTGGGGCCAGGGCAGCACGTCCCCCTGCTGAGGGTGAAGCCCCAACCACATCTGCTCTGCCTGCAGCTCTGGGCTAATGCTGGGGAAGAGAATGGGGTGGGGAGGCAGAGCTGGCCTTCCCTAGCGCTTGTCTGACACTGGCAGTTGTGTTCCAGGGATTTTCTGAGCCAGTGCTGACATCTCTGCATTCAGCAGCCCCGGCAGATTTTCCTTCTGTCTCCTAAGTGTGTCCAAGCACTTTGCAGATCCACCCAGGCTTCAGCATTTGTAATGTCCTGCCTTGGGCCATGCACCCCCTTCTCACCCCTGTTGTGCTGTCCTGTGGATGGATGGGGAGGGAGCTGAGCACGGAGGGCAGTAAATGAGGTTGTGCCCATGCTGCATCCCTCTTGCCCCAGGTGATGTATTTCAGCTCGCTCTTCCCCTACGTGGTGCTGGTTTGCTTCCTGGTGCGGGGACTTCTGCTGCGCGGGGCGGTGGATGGGATCATGCACATGTTCACACCCAAGGTAAGAACCCCGTGCCCAGGTTCTCCTCTGGGCTGGTCACACCAGCTTGGTTTGCAGGGGGGAGGTTTAGCTGCCCCAGGGGCTGCAGTCACGTCCCTGTACCCCACCGCACACCCTCACTGTGCCCATGTGCTCTGGTGCAAGCGAGTGCGGCGTCCTCACCTCTGAGGCTGGGTAGCAGCTGCCTGCAGAGGGCTCCTTTACCCTTCACACACACATCATTTCACAGAACCCCACTTTTCCTCTATGATCCCCACCTCAAAAAATAGAGCATCAACCCCAGGTGACCTCGCAGGTCCCGATGAGTCCTCCAGGAGGTGTTAGCAGCAGCCTGAACACAGCCAGGACTTGCAGACTGCCATCCCAGTTCTGCTTCGAGCCTTGGCATCACTCCTGTTGCCTTCAGGTGTCCAGGCACAGGGTGGGCAAGAGGGGTCCCCTAGGTGATGTATTTAAGGACTCCATGAGGTGATACTGGCTGGCAGCAAAATCTCCACTGGTGTTATGCAATTAACCAACTAATTAATTAATTAAGCAGAGACGTAGACGAATCAGTTGAGCCAGGGAGGCTGTCACAATATATTAATTGTGATCTCTTGATGAATGGTGCTCGGAGGCCCCCAGAAGGGCAGGGGGATGATGTCCAGGGGACGGGCAGTTACCAGCCCCCCAGCCCAGCCGCTGGGTTCCAAACGCTCCAGGCCATGGAGGTGGGCAATGACAGGCAGGATGCGGCCCCGTTGCTGTGCAGCATGTGGCTCCCTTGGCGGGGGAACTGGGATCCTGGGTGGTCTGTGGTCCACATCTTTGCTTGCCCTTCTCCATGTCTCAGTTTCCTTCTGTGTGGGAAAAAGGACCCCCACGTGCTGTGTAACGCAGAACCTGACTGTGGCAGCACAAAGCCAGCCCATGTCTGCTCCAGAGCCAGCCCAGGGTGCAGGCACAGCAGCCTTTTAGTTTAGCTCTAGCTCCACGAGGATGAGTTATGGCACCACCAAACCACCTATTTTCTTCTTCTGTGTCCCCGCCAAGCTGGACAAAATGCTGGACCCCCAGGTGTGGCGGGAGGCAGCCACGCAGGTTTTCTTTGCCTTGGGCCTGGGCTTTGGGGGGGTCATCGCCTTCTCCAGCTACAACAAGCAGGACAACAACTGCCACTTCGATGCCACGCTCGTCTCCTTCATCAACTTCTTCACTTCTGTCCTGGCCACCCTGGTTGTGTTTGCTGTGCTGGGCTTCAAGGCCAACATCATGAACGAGAAATGTGTGGTGGAGTAGGTGGATTTGCTTTCTGTCTCTCTGGGGTGGGGAAGTCTGTGCTCCTGCCAGCTGGGATGGGTCTGAGGCAATGGAGTAAGTGATCTAGAACTGGGTAATGTTGTGTTTTGGGGGACCTAACTTTCTATGGTCAAGACCTGGATCTCCAGAGATGTCCCATTGTAGCTGAGGGCATGAATTCTTCTAGCTCCATAAGGCAGTTGGGCATTTAGCTCCTCCAGCCTAAAATTCAGCCATGAGGCAGGCTGTTAGTCTGCACGTTATTGGTGAGTCCATGGCTGTTCGCATCACCTGGGTTTCTACACGTGGTAGGGTCTCCTTGTCTGCAAGAATTAAAGGAGCTACTGTGCTGTACCCCAAAACAGCTGGAGGAAGGTGGATTTGTGCACCTCGTGTTGTTGTTAGACAGTGAGCTGGGCTCTGCTCTCTCTTAGGAACGCTGAGAAGATATTGGGCTACCTGAACACCAACGTGCTAAGCCACGACCTCATCCCTCCCCACGTGAACTTCTCCCACCTCACAGCCAAGGACTACAACGAGATGTACAGGGTGATCATGACAGTGAAAGAGGGGCACTTCAAAGAGCTGGGCTTGGATGCCTGCCTGCTGGAGGATGAACTCGACAAGGTACCCGGTGGCATTCCTAACAGGAGAAGCAGGTCGCCTTGTCCATTGCCAGTCCCAGGTAGGAGCTACTTTATTTGGGTCGCTCCTGGCACATGGATCTGGAGAAACTGTTTTTGTAGACCCTCCACAGGGATGGGAATTCCCATTCCCTGTGGTCTTCCCAGTGCACAGGGATCTTTCCTGGGGTGCAGAAATTGTCTGCCCATAGTGAGTCCAACAGGCACATTGTCACTTCCAGGCTGGGGTGCAGGAGTGGATTTTTCTTTCCTTCAGCAGTTGTTCAGTGGGACAAGAGAGCCCTGAGGCCTGCAGGGGCTTGCAGGCTTTGTCTCTGACATGCTTCTTCTCTCCTTTTGGCCTCTCTCCCTCAAACAGTCAGTGCAAGGAACTGGGCTGGCCTTCATTGCCTTCACAGAAGCCATGACCCACTTTCCAGCCTCACCATTTTGGTCTGTCATGTTCTTCTTGATGCTGATAAACTTGGGGCTGGGCAGCATGATTGGGACCATGTCAGGCATCACTACGCCCATCATCGACACCTTCAAGGTGCGGAAGGAAGTGTTCACAGGTGAGGTCTTCTGCATCGTCCTGGGGAAGGGGTGGAGGGTCCCCAGTGCTCTGGGGGTCATTCCAGAAGAGCATGGATGTGGTGGAGGTGTACCGGGTCCTGTTAACAGAGGGAATGGGCCCCCTGGTTCCACAAGGGAAGGTCTTGCTTCCCCTTCGGGTGCTCTGCTGACCGTGCCTGTTTGCTCCCTGCAGTCGGCTGCTGCATCTTCGCCTTTGTGGTCGGCCTGATCTTCGTGCAGCGCTCTGGGAATTACTTTGTCACCATGTTTGATGATTACTCAGCCACGCTGCCGCTCACGGTTGTAGTGATCCTGGAGAACATCGCTGTGGCCTGGATATATGGCACCAAGAAGTAAGGCTTTTGCACAGGGAAAAGAATATCTGTGCTGTAACTCCTGGCTTAAACAAACAAACAAACAAAACCCCTACTTTCCAGCTGTTTCCTGTAGGACTTTTTCCCAGGAGGCAAGCTCTGGGAACAAATACCCTGACAGCTGTTACAGAGGAGGGATGTTTGTTCACTGCTGTCTAGGATCAATCCTCTGCCTGTCCCTAGGTGTAACACAGCCCCAGGAACACGTCCTTCTAGCGGGTATCTAGCTTTGGTTATGGTGCTCTCTTACTTGATAGTAAGCTTTTGTCCGAGGCTCCTGGGTCACTCCCTAGGGCACCTTGTCTGCCCCAGTGCTGGCCGGAGCAAGGGAGCCTCAGGCTAATGTCAGGAGACCTTTTCCTGGAGAGGTTCCCAACCAGTGCTACGGGTTTGAAGGACACTGAGACACTTGCCTTGATCAGCTGGGCTCTTGTTCAGGCTCTGCCTTGAGCACAACCCACAACAGGGTCTCCTGGGAGGGAGTTTCTCTATTGAAAGCGGGAGCAGTGTGGTTCCATCTCTTTCCCTTGGCAGGTTCATGCAGGAACTGACAGAAATGCTGGGTTTCCGGCCCTATCAGTTCTACTACTACACGTGGAAGTACGTCTCTCCCATCTGTATGGCTGTTCTCATGACTGCCAGCATCATCCAGCTGGGAGTCAGTCCCCCGGGCTACAGCGCCTGGATCAGAGAGGAGGTGAGCACAGCCCTGGCCCCCCACTGCTGCCCCCCCCGGGCCTGGACTGAGCAGGGGGGGCTGAGGGCTGCAGACCACCCTGCTCTTCCCTCCTCTGCTCGTCTCTCCTCCTGCTGCGGGATGTCCTGTCTGAGGCTGCTTGTCTTCTGCAGGCAGTCAGGTTTGTCAATGCTGCCCAGAAGTCTCGAGCTCTGACCACAGGCTTAAGGCTTGGTTCCACAGCTACCCTCTGTGTGCAGGACCATGCCCTTTTTTCCTGTTTTTGACTTTCTTTCTGCTAGTTTCATGTGATGCCCCTGAAGATGAAGTCTGGCAGGAGGCAGGAGGGACTGCCTAGCACGTAGGATATATTGCACCTGATGTGCATCACCTTTGCTGTAACAATCCCTTGACACTGACCTCTCTCTCTTTCAGGCTGCAGAGAAGTTCCTTTTTTACCCAACCTGGGCCATGGCTATTCTCATTTCTCTGATCATCCTGGCATCCCTCCCTCTGCCTCTGGTTTTCATCCTCCGGCAGTTCCACCTCGTGTCGGATGGCTCCAACACACTTTCGGTCACCTACAAGAAGGGCCGGATGATGAAGGACATCTCCAACTTGGAAGACAATGATGAGACCCGCTTCATCCTGAGCAAAGTGCCCAGCGAGACCCCATCCCCCATGCCCACACACCGCTCCTACCTGGGTCCGGGGAGCAACTCCCCCATGGAAATGAGCAGTGCCCCCAACGGACGATACGGGAGCGGGTACTTAATGGCCAGCACCCCTGAATCCGAACTGTGACAGCTGCCTGCCCACCACCCCCGTCGAGAGAGGACGTCACTGGGGAGTGGATCCTGGCTTTCCAGGCAATGGGAAAATTAATAAAGACAAGACAAAGAAGAAACCCCTCTTAAAATCGTAACCCAAAGCAGCCATTTCCAAGATGACATCGGGAAGAATGGATTGCGGGAGGGGCAGGACTCCTCCGACAACCCTGTGCTGAATGGCAGGACCTCCGGGGCTTGCCTTCGGGGAAGGGAGGAGGAACAAGAGGTGATGCAGGACCTCTCTGAGGGTCCTTCTCTTGCAGCCCAAATCTGAAGCAAAGAACCTCTCTTTCTAAGCAGTTGATGGTTGGAAAAGGTGTCAGGTGGAAAGCCAAGCATGCTTCCTCCTGCAACCCAGTGCTCTGCCCTCCCTGTCCATTGTCCTTCAGCCGGGAGGAGTCAGGGCCTTATTCCAACGAGCACAATTAACCATCGATGTTCATAGCACAAAAGGGTGCTGTTGTTGTTGCCATCGTTGTTGTTGTTGTATCTCCTGTAGTTTTTATAGCTGTGAACACACCCAGATAACCCCAACATTTTGACCAGGGTTGGCAGGGAGCAATGTGGGGCTGGCTGAGTCATTTTGGTGTGTGGGACTGCAGCTGGTGGATCCTTGGTGTCTGTTTTGTTACCACCAGCATGGTGACGGTGTCTGCGGGTTGTTTTGAGACATGGAGATATCATGTCCATGGGACAACGTGGACAGCATGCTCTGTGGTTGGGTGGTTATTGTGCTGAGAGGCAGCAGGACCTCTGAAGTGAGTGATTTTAGATGTGTGAACATGTGTGAGGTCTGGACCAGGGTTACAGTGATGGGTGTCAGGAGTATTCTCCTGGAATGACTCCTGACGTGGGATGCTCTGTTGAGCCAAAATCCCTGGCGTGGGATCGTCTCCTGTTGCCGCTTACTTTAGATGTCCCAGTGGGACAAGCAGAGCTGTGGGGCAGCCAGTCCTACCACAGTTCCTGGTAGCTCTCAGGAAACCACCCCCCTAATTTACTTCCCTTGCACCCACCAGCTGAGGTGAGCTGGGCAGTGATTATCTCTGGACGTGTCTTCACCTCTCAGAGCATCGAGCCGGTGCCTGCATTGCCTCGCTGCTGCACCTCTGCAGGGGCTCACCAGCCTTTGGAAAGGGGTAACCAGCTTTTTGGGACAGCAGATGGAATCACAGAATCACAGAATTTCTAGGTTGGAAGAGACCTCAAGATCATCAAGTCCAACCTCTGAAATGGAGGACATGTCTTCTGAGCTGCAATGACCAGAAGTTGGTGCCGGGTCCCAGTGTCCCTACTAGCTCTTGATCCAGGCTGGTGAGCTCCTGTGAGAGCCCAGGAGCCTCTATCATGCCCATCCATGTTATGGGGACCAGATGCAGGTGATGCTATGTTGTTTCTCCCCAAGCTGTCTAGGAAAGTTTGGGGCCTCCCAGCTCAGAGTTTTTCCCACTGGGACTGATGTTTGTTTCCCTGAAGCATAAATATAGCCAAGCGTTTCTGTCAAGGGTACCAGTATTATGTGGCCTTTTCCTCCTTTCCCGGTGGGTACAGGGGAGAAGCAGCCTGCTCGATGCCCTCTCTCCCTCTCAGCATATTGCTACAGTCTCAAAAGCTGAGGGAGCTCCTTAGCTTCAGTCCTGCTGGACTTAGATGATGTGTGGTAGTATTTCAAGCTAGTTTGAAGGCCAAGTTCGTGGTTGCTTGTCCACGAGCCCTTCTCTCCTCTGCTTTCCTATCCATAGATTTTCTTCCACCTTGATTCTCCTTTTGGCTGAGAGTCAAAGGCAGACAGTGTCTGCCCTGTTTGCCACATCCTTGACTTCTCCTGGCACTCCAGGGTGCACAACATTCCCCACAGTGACGTTTCTCTTGTGGATCGTAATCCTTTATTTATAGTCCTTCTCCTTTTTGTCATGAGCTCAGCTGGTGGCTTGGGGGCTCTGTCGGGGAGATTAGCACAGGACCTTCGTTAGCCATTTTTCCAGGTGGAAATGGAGGCATGGATTGAACCAAAGCAGCTCAGTCTTTGCTGATGGCTCTGAGAAGCACCATCCCCAGGATCAGCCATGTTCTCATTTCTCATCCAGCCTCTTCACCATCCTCTCCACTGTGAGTTTGGTCTTTCCTCCTGCCCCTACAGAGGAACACAGAAATATCCCCACTGCACCACCTCTGAATGGGAGAAGCACAAAACCTATGCATTTCCCCCCAACACCAGGCAAGATGTTCCCTCCCATCTCTTATTTCTCCCTCTGTCCCTGATTTCCTCCTCCTGACCAGCAGAACAGAGGATGAACCAAACCATTGCAAAATGTCACCTTCCTGATGCAGGTCAGACTCATGCCCCTGAGCCCAGGGGATTCCCACTGCAGCTCCCATGGAGTTACTGGGGCAGGACACCTCCCGCAGCCAACGCATGTGGTTCCATCAGCTCCCATGGCACAACGCTCCTCAAACCCTGGGGGGAAGGATCCGGCCCTCCATCTCTCCCATCACTATTCCCAAACCAGCCAGGGAGGCATTTGCTTTC
The DNA here is from genome assembly GCA_011075105.1 of Heteronetta atricapilla. Classification (NCBI taxonomy): domain Eukaryota; kingdom Metazoa; phylum Chordata; class Aves; order Anseriformes; family Anatidae; genus Heteronetta; species Heteronetta atricapilla. The sequence goes on along the minus strand of CM021756.1, from coordinate 411,225 downwards.
CTCCCCTCTTCTTGCAGCGCCAATAAGAGGCAAAGTAAATAAGAAGGTAACAAAAAGCTATATTATATATATATAAAATATATACAGAGAGAGGAGATGGAATAATAACCTAGAGATTCTCTATTTCTATTGTATATTTATTCTGTAAATGTCACTGTAAATGATGTTAAATGACAAAATGTATTCCAAAGTGGCCCACGACCTATTTTCATTCCCAGTGCTGTACAGATCAATTCTCACTGTATATCAGACATATTTTTACCTTCTCATTTCCTGTGCGTGGTGGGTGGCCATCCCTCCCCCCGTGCCCCTCCCCAGCCCCAGGGGGTCCCCTAGCATGGGGACCCCGCAGAGAGGAGGAGGGGGGAGGAAGCCTTTCTTTTTATCTGTGGAAGTACTGTATTTCTGTGTGGTATTTGCTTGGTGTTAGGCACAGGGGTCTGTGGGGGGGTAAGTTTTAGGTGATCCGTGTCGTGGCTGTGTGAGCGTGCGCATGTTCGTCCGTAGATGCTGTGCGTGGGGGTGTGCGTGTGTACGTGTGCGCGTACGTGTTTTGTTCGGGGTCACTTCTTGCTGTTCTTGGCCACTTTTGGAGCCTGTGGTGGGGCTTTCTCCCACCTGCCAGGGCAGGCTCTCCCCTCCACGCACCTTCTTGGGGTCCCGGGGCTATGGATCAGGCCAAACCCCGGTGACTTTTAGCCCTGGCAACCACTTTTTCCACCCCCCCTCCCCAGAGGCACAGGGAATAGCTGCTAGTTGTGAGCACAGGCACTTTTCAGTTTTCATCCAGGCAGTCAGAGCAGGAGGGGGGAACCGCTGCCGCTATTGCTGCCCCCTCCTCTCACTCCCTGCCTGGTTCCCAGCCTGGATCCTGCTGCTCAGAAGGGGACGGTGTCCTCGACAGGAGATGCTGGCTGAATCTGGAGGGGTTGAAGTCCTGACTGGGGAGAGGGGCTTACCCTCCTGCCCCCACGCAGACCCTGGCAGCTCACATTAAAGCCCAGCTCCTCCTGGGAGCTGCTCCCGCTGCCTCCCTCCTGTCCTTGTCCTCCCCTGAGCCTGCGTCTCGCCAGCAGGAATGGGGCACAGGTGGCGGGGCTGGGTGGCCTTGGTGGCACTGCCAGCCCCAGGGGACATGGCCCAGCCTGGGCAGAGACATGGCAGCACACGGGTTGTGGCCGCTTTCCCTGTGGGTAAGCACAAGGCTGGCAAAGCCCTTCTGTACAGGTAAAAGCACAGATCTGGTAGAAACTCGTCCCATGTATCCTTGTAGCCAGTGTATTTAACATGCGTGCCGTGCTGGCCGGACTCAGTGGCAGTTGAGAGAAACCCTGTAAGAGCCGTAATGGAGTCCGATTAAAAGTCTCTTCTTACCAAGTCTCTTCACCTGTTTCCTTTCTTGGGGTGGGCTTTGAGGTCTCTCTGAGGTTTGGGGTTGCAAAGAGCTAAAGCAATGGGCTCCAGGGCTGCCAGCACCCATGGGCATAGGTGTCTCTGTCCTTCCCTGTGCTGTCCAGCCACCCATATCGTCCTTCTGGCTCCCCTTCTCTCTGATCCTATTCCTGTGCTTCCATCAGCCCCTGCAAGGAGCCTGCTCTGGGCATGGCTGCCCACAGGCTCTCCAGGAGCATCACGGAGGTGATCTTCCACACTGGACCAGCTCAACCAGTACACACTAGCATTATGGGGCACATACACTGGTAAGACGTATGTTCCTCTTCCAATGCCCTGCTAACATTGCTGATGTCTCATTCAGAGCACTGCAGGTGCCAGGAGTCTAGGAAGCCACCTTGAAGAAGGACTGGAGCTTTCCAGCAGACCCAAATGACTTCAGCTGCTGGTTATCAGCTTAGTAACAAGCTTGGTGGGAAGCTTCCCTTCTCTTGCAACTTTTGTAGCTTCTTTGGCTTCCCCAGGGCTGATACTGGGGAGCATGGAGAGAGGTAAAAGAATAGAGGCTGGCTGGGACCAGCTGAGATGTGCCAGCAGTGGGGACGCCATCGGGGTTCTTCACTGATGTGAACTGTGCTCGTCCCCTATGCGGCTGCCACCACAGAGGAGCAGGTCAGGTTTTCTGAGCATCTCCAGTGCTGCACTGTCTGGAGATGTTGGTGCAGTGTTGGGGTGAGGACCTGCACTGGGGGCTGGAGGAGCAGCACTGCATGCGGCGGAGGCAGGAGGAGGCACACAGATCCCTCCAGGACCAGGCTCTGGGGCAGCACATCCTGCAGGGCAGTGGCCAGGACAGTGGGACACAGAGGACAGCTCTGGCCCCAGCACAGCCCCATCTGTGGGAGCAGGGATGGAGATGCTCCCAGCTCCTCCCCAGCCCCAGAGACATCCTCAGTGAGGCAGAGCAGAGAGGGATGGAGGAGTATGGGTGCAGAGCCCATCAAATTCAGCTCAGGGTGATGTCCAAGGCCCTGTGGTACCCACTTGTGGCTGCTCACTGCTGTGCTCAGCTCTCAGGCCTCAGCCTGAACCTGTGCTCACTCTGCAGTGTGTGCTGCATGATTACGGACTTGGGAAGAGGCTCAGACCTGGGACACAGGGAGGGGACACACGTTCCTACTGCTGGACCGTGTGTGAGCAGTGGCTGGCTGGAACGAGGGCCTTGTCCCCAGGCCACCCCACAGTGCAGATAGGGAGTCATTTTGATTTATCCCCTTCTCTCTCAGGCAGGGACATATTGCAGCTATCTGCAAAAGCAAACCCAGGAGAAAAAAAAAAAAAAAAAAAAAAAGACAAACAGCAGCAGGTGATGATGCATCTTTGGGATTGCAGTTACTGCATGAGCTGGATGAGCTGCTGCCATGGAAAAGCCCCAGGCCAGGAGGGTGAGAGCGGGGCAGGCTTCAGCTTTGTTCACTCTGGGGAGTCCCAGGGCTGAAAGTGAGTTGGGGGGAGATGGGGGCAGAAACATCCAGCTTCTGAGGCGGGGGCTTCATGCAAAACCTGCCTAAAACAAACTGCAAAGGGTGATTCTGGCCCACCTGGGGCTGGAAAAAAGCCCTGGAGAAACATGGTAAATTTGAGCCACATGTGTACTTTAAAAAGACAACCTATTACAGATTCCCCGTGACAGTGAGGCACAGAGCCTGGCAGGAGGCAGAGGAGGGTGCCACTGGATCAGGGGCTGATTTCTGGGTGTCCCACCTCAGAACATCCCTGGACTGGAGTGTGGACATGGGGTGGGTAGAGACACAGTGCAGGGGTGCCCCTGTGAATGAGTAGAGTCTCGCCGTGGGTCTCTGAGTGGCGCTGGAAGAAATCCATAGCTGTGATCCCAGCTCTTGCAGACAGGGAAACCGAGGCACGGCACGCGGCCAGGAGCTGCTCGCAGCCATCCAGACGGCAGACGAAGGCGACTGGAGCACCTCTGCTGCTCCCGCTCCAGCCCCAGCCTCCTCCAGCCCCAGCCTCCTCCAGCCCCGAAATTGCTTTGGCGGAGCAAAATTGCATCAGCGACGCCACGGATGGAGCCAGATTCGCCGCCGGCCCCAGCCGCCCTCCGCCGCCCGCTTTCCCTGCGCGGCAGCCCCGCCAGGTGGCACTTGTGTCACAGCGGCCGGGGACACGAAGCGGGGGCGGGCCTGGGGCTGGGGACGAGCCGTGTCCCCCCCGAGGCAGAGGTGGGGGGGGGACGGGGAGGCAAACTCGGGGTGCGCAACCTGCTCTCCCCAGGGAGCGCAGCCCCGCTGCCCGTGCCCGGCCGCCGAGGAGCAAGTTTAGCTGAAAAATTCACCCCGACAGCGGAGCACGGCAGAGACGTGCCTTGCCCACAGCCTGCAGCAGGTTCTCTGCGAAAACCCACTTCCGAGAGAGCATCTTGAAAGGTTGTGTGGGCTCGCACCCTGGGGAGCTGCTCTGCGGCAGCAGCATCCAGGGGTGCTGTGGGTACCACCGCCCCCTGCCCAGAAGCTGGCCTGCCCCATCAAAAGCACGAAGGCAAGAGGGCTGAGACCTTGGGGCAAAGTGTTTTTCTAGTAATAGGATCCTAGTCTTGAAGTACATGGTGTGGTTGGTTTGTCCCTCTCTGCCCCAGAGCTGGATTGTCTCCCTAAACTGAGATGCATTTCCCTGTCCTCTCCTTCAGGTCGTGCAGCCCTCCAAGCACCCCACAGGCTGTCATGCCAGTCTTTGGGTGCCAAGCTGGGGATGTGCCCCTTTCACTGGGCTGTGGGCCCTGTGACAGTGCAGAGACCAGTGGGGGGAACCTGGGAACCCCTTACCTCATCCTTGGGACCCACCCAAGGGCTCTGGCTTTTCAGGTTGGAGCTGATCCTCCATGAAATCTGCCAGATCCTACTAATCCTTCCCTTACCGGGAGGTTGTCTGTCAGCCTTGCAGTGGTGATGAAGGAGGTCCCTGCAGAAGTGACTCCCTCTCTCTCCAAAAAGACCCTTATTCATCAAGCTCTTGCTATTTTTTCTCTCTCTCTCCTTTTTTTTTTTTTTTTTCATGGACATTAAAAATCTGAAGGCATATTTAGAGAGCAGACAGCTTTGGGCGGGTGTTGCTGGCTAAAAGATCCTTTCCTTCCCCAGATACAACCCATTTGTCTGCCTGGCCACCCCCTCCTGCCCCAGGAGTGGCCGTGCTTGGGTGCACGGCGATCTCTTGGGATGAAAGTCGCTGTATAAAATATTAGCATCAGGTCGCAGCTTTCCTTCCTCCTGGCCAAACTCACATTACTGACGATGAGGAGCTGAGCTGTGATGCCTGGCCGGTGATGCAAGGCTCGATTTTTCCAGCACGGCTTTCCCTCGGGCTCCGTGCTCCCCTGCTGGTGCAGCCCCGGGTGGTTTGGGTGTGGAGCCGTGCCAGCCTCCACCCGCTCAGGATCCGGCCCTGGAAGCTGTCGAGTTGCAGCTACAGTTGGAGCAGGGCTTTCTTGGTGGTAAGATTTTAAGCGCGGCTCTGATGTCTCTCATGACTTTTGGGTGGAGTGTCTGCCCCAGCACCCCTGGCAGGGGGTGATCATGTCACTGAGGGGACAAACCCGGGCAGGGGGTGAGGAGGGGGCTCAGGACCCCATGGGGACCCTCTGCAGAGCCCAGGATGGTGCAGATTGGTGTGGGATGGGGCAGCGCTCCCCACTCGCTGTCCCCTCACTCTGCACCGAGGACTCCCTTACCAGGTGCTGACCCATTGCTCAGTTGTGTCTCCCTGCCTCCCCCCCCCCCCCAGTAACAAGCCTATGTTGGGCTCTGATCCCACTTATAACCCCAAAGCACCCACCTGCAGCCCCTTCCACCCCCCCCCCCCCCAGTGCCAGTGCTGGAGTAAACAGTGCTGACAGGACCTGGTCCCTGGGGTCTTTGCCTTGGTGACAGGCTTGTCCCTCTTCAGCTCCTCCCCAGCCCCAGGAGAAGAAGCTGAGCTTCACCGGGGGTGGAAGAGCCTTAGGGGAAGGGCCTTGGGGCTGGGGGGTGATGCCCTGCGTCCTGTGCTGTGCCCAGTCCCAGCACCCATGGGCACAGCTCCGGGGAAGGGACAAATTTCATGCGGGAGCCGAAGCAGGGCAGAGGGATGCTCGGGGAGAGGGTCGTGGGAGGGAAGGGCCGGGGCTGACTGGTGCTGCCGGGCTCCCATCCGCACCTAGGGTCGGTCTCTCCTGACCTCTCGGTGAGCGAGGGATTGCGAGCCAGGGAGGGATGGGATCTGCTCGAGCCTCTGCCAAGAGCTGGCTCCAGATCCGCAGGCAGCTCTGGGCTGCATTTCCCCTCCGGCGCGAAGCGGAGCTGGGGTGTCCGGGGCTCCCTCCGCACTGACACAGAGCCCCCCGAGCCTCGCTGCGCACCGCGCCCCGCGGGGAGGTGAGCCGGCGGCTGGGGGGCTGCCGCGGGGATGGGGGGGAGCGGAAGGGATGGAGGGACGGGCGGACGGACCGACGGACGGATGGGTGTGATGGGGGGGTGGATGGCTGGGAGGATGGAGGGAGGGATGCGGGGATGGAGGAGCGTGGCGGGAGGGAGGGAGGGAAGGAGGGCAGCAGCGGGGGGTGCCGGCGGCAGCGGGGGGCCGTGGGGCCGGGCGCTGGGGCGGGGGGGTCCCCGGCCCCCCGGCGGGGCGGCGCCGGCTCTTGTAACCCCGCCGCTCGCTCCCAGCCCTATAAAATCCCCGGGCGGAGGCGCTTCCCCGCCGAGCCCCGGAGCTGCCCTCGCCGCCTCCCCGGCCGAGCCGAGCCGAGCTGAGCTGGGCGGCAGCCTCCGGGGCGCAACAGGCCCCCCCCGGGCCGGCCACGCGGGAGCACCCCCCAGCCCCCCGCCGCCGGCGCAGCCCCCTCTGAAGGGCAGGACCCGCTTGGGGGGGGGGGGGGGGGGGGCCCCCCCCCCCCCCCCCGCCCCCCCCGGCACGCCCCGCAGCCCCCCCCCGCCCCCCCCCCCCCCACTTGTTGCTGCCCGGCGGGGCTGGGCTGCCTGCGGGCGGAGGGCGGTTTTATTCCGGGGGGGTGGTTTTGGAGGGGGTGGAGGTTGCAGCCTCCCCTGCCGGCCCCCGGCAGCCAGCGGTGTCCGGCTCGGCTCCAGCCTGCTCCCCCTCGCCCGGCTCTGGGGCTGGCGGAGGCCGGAGTGAAGGCTGAGCCCCCCGTTTTCCCCTCCCCAGTCCCATCGCTGCTCCCCTCGCCCGCCTCCGCCGACCCCCAGCTCCTCGCCCCGAGGAAGGGTGCGCGAAGCGTGCGTCTCCCATCCACCGAAATCTATGATCAGCTCGGTGTGTGTCTCCTCCTACCGTGGACGCAAGTCGGGGAACAAACCACCTTCCAAAACATGCCTGAAGGAAGAGATGGGCAAAGGGGAAGACTCGGACAAGATCACCATCAATGTAGGGGGCACCCGGCATGAGACCTACAAAAGCACCCTGCGGACTTTGCCGGGCACCCGTCTGGCCTGGCTCGCTGACCCCGATGCCCAGAGCAACTTTGACTTTGACGGTAAAAGCAATGAATTCTTCTTTGACCGCCACCCTGGGATCTTCTCCTATGTGCTCAACTACTACCGCACCGGCAAGCTGCACTGCCCGGCCGACATCTGCGGGCCCCTCTTCGAGGAGGAGCTGACCTACTGGGGCATCGATGAGACCGACGTGGAGCCCTGCTGCTGGATGACCTACCGCCAACACCGCGATGCTGAAGAGGCGCTGGACATCTTCGAGAGTCCCGAGCCTGGTGGAGGGGCTGGTGGAGAGGAGCCTGAAGAGGAAGGGGGTAGGGAGATGGCCCTTCAACGCCTGGGCATGGAGGACAGGCTGCCAGGGGCGGCAGGGGCTGCCGGAGGGGGTGGCTGCTGTCGGAATTGGCAGCCCAGGATGTGGGCACTCTTTGAGGATCCCTATTCATCCAAGGCAGCAAGGGTAAGCTCCCAAAAAGTGCTGGCGGATGGGGATGGGGCCGTGCTGGGGATACCTTCATCTCCCCATCTCCGTGGGTGAGATGGACTCTCCACTGGGTGTCCCCTTACTGCCATGGGGCATGTTGGCCACCTCCCATCCTATGGGAAGCCTCTTCTGTCATCTCCCTGTCCCCTCCCAAAGCACTGCACAAGGGCTGAGACTGGGGGACACTTTCACACCCTTGGGTGCTGCCAGGCACCTCCTGGCCTGTCATGGAGGTGAGGGATTGTCTGGGAGAGCCTTTGGCAGGGCTGAGTCCTGGTGGAGTTTTAGGATGCTCTAGGACAGGCAGGACCGTCTAGTTTCCTCTTCCTCGTATGCGTGCACACACCAAAAGCAATGGTAATGACACAGGACAGGGCCTATGCCCTGGCAAGTGTGTCAGCGGGTAGGGAAATACTAGAATTGGGTCCTGAAGCAAACGGGATCCACACATTTGTCCCCAAGGAGCTCATACCCCTCTTCAGGCCCAAAAGATGCCCTCTCCATCCCTGCCAACACCCTTGTCCCTGCACCCATGCCCACCACCATCACCATGTCGATGCAGCCCACAGGCGACATACGGTCCCCATCAGCAAATTGAGCACAGGCTTGCAGCTGTGGTTCTCACACAGAAACACACCTTCACACACCCCTCTCAGAATCATATAATCACAGAATGGTTTGGGTTGGAAGGAACCTTAAAGACCATCTAGTTCCAGCCCCCCTGCCATGGGCAGGGACACTTCACCCTAGACCAGGTTGCTCAAAGCCTCATCCAATGTGGGCTTCCAGTGATGGGGCATCCATAGCTTCTCAGGGCAACCTGCTCCAGTGTCTCACCAGCCCCATAGTAAAGGACTTCTTTCTATCCAATCTAAAACTTCCCTCTTTTAGTTTAAACCATTAGCCCTTGTCCTATCCCTACACCCCCTGACAAAGAATCCCTCCCGATCTTTCCTGTAGCCCTCTTTAATTAGTGGACAGCCACTGTAAGGTCTCCCTGCAGCCTTCCCTTCTCCAAGCTGAACAACCCCAACTCTCTCAGTCTGTCTTCATAAAAAAAGTGCTCCAGTCTCTGATAATCCTCATGAGCCTCCTCTGGACTTGTTCTAATAGGACCTTGCCTTTCTTGTGCTGGGGGCCCTAGAGCTGAACGCAGGGCTCCAGGTGGGGTCTCACAAGAACAGAGCAGAGGGGGACAATCCTGTCCATCACCCTGCTGGCCACACTGCTTTTGGTGCAGCCCAGGGTATGGTTGCCTTTCTGGGCCGCAAGCACATATTGCTGGCTTGCATTCAGTTTTTCATCCCCCAGTACCCCAGGGCCTTCTCTTCAAAGGACACTCTCTTTCTGCTCATCGCCCAGCCTGTGTTTGTGTTTGGGATTGCCCCGGCTCAGGTGCAGGCCCTTGCACTTGGCCTTGTTGCACCTCATGAGGTTTGCCCAGGCCCACCTCTCAGTCCTGTCCAGGTCTCTCTGGACGGCAGCCCTTCCCTCCGGTGTGTTGACCACACCATGCAGCTCGGTCTCATCAGCAAACTTGCTGAGGGTGCACTCAGTCCCACTGTCCATGTCACTGACAAAGATGCCAAACAGTGCCGGTCCCAGTACTGACCCCTGAGGAACACAGTTCATCACTGGTCTCCACCTGGACATCAAGCTGTTGACCGCAACTCTTTGAGTGTGACCACCCAGCCAGTTCCTTACCCACTGAGTGGTCCAGCCATCAAATCTGTTTCTTGACTTTAGAGACAATTATATTATGGGGGACAGGGCCAAGTGCTTTGCACAAGTCCAGGTAGGTGATGTCAGTTGCTCTTCCCCTATCCACCAGTGCTGTAACCCCATTGTAGAATGCCACCAGATTTGTCAGGCACAATCTGTCCTTAGTGAAGCCACGTTGGCTGTCACCTCCTTACTTTCCATGTGCCTTAGCAGAGTTTCCAGGAGGATCTGCTCCATGACCTTGCCAGACACAGAGGTGAGACTGACTGCCTGTAGTTCCCTTAGTTCCCCGGGTCTCCCTTTTTTCCTTTTTAAAAATGGCAGTGATATTCTCCCTCTTCCAGTCACTGGGAGCTTCACTGGACTGCCGTGACTTCTCAGATATTACGGACAGTGGCTTAGCAAATTCATTCCACCAGTTCCCTCGGGACTTGCAGAGGTATCTCATCAGGTCCCATGGACTTGTGCACCTTCAGGTTCCTCAGATGCTCTCGCACCTGCTCTTCCCCTTCACTCTCAAGAGTGGCTCTTCACTCTTGCAGTCCCTGCCTTTGGATTCGGTGACTTGGGCGGTGTGACTCTACATCCATGCGCATCTCTGGGGACTCAGTACAGCATGTACGCACACTGTGAGCACATGAAGGTGCTAACACCCACCTCATGACCCCTTTGCACATGCAGACAGTCCCTATCCATAGACACCAATGTTCCTGGGACATGTTCCCTATAACCAGGAACATCTTTGGGCTTCCAGCCCAGCCACTATCTTGCATGGGTGTCTCCTTTCGCAAATACTCTTAGATCATCCCCAAAGTGCTGCCCACTGACCCTCAGACACCTGCCCACGCAGTTCCAGAGCCATCCAGTCCCATCCATGCACATCCCCCCCTGTAACGCCCAGCTTTGAAATCTGCCACACACGCACACATACATGCAGCATTTGGGATCTAAATGAATTCTGGATGCCTTTAGAGGTGTAAAAAACATCAATGGTAAGAAATCCTGCAGGCATTTCACACCCACCAGCAGCTCAAAGGGCAGGGGTTCGGTTTCTCAAGGAGGTGTTTTTGCAGCTAACCTAAGAACAACACATGCACACACACAAAAATGTTCGGGCAGCAAGAGCTTTACTTGTTTTAAAAGGGGTACCTGATCCTTTCCCCATCTTCGAGGCTCATTGCCTCTGAGAGATGTTCTGAGCGTTGAAATGCTTCAAATAAAACACAGAACAAAGCAAAACAAGCAAGCAAGAAAACAAACAAACAAAAAAACAACCAAGAAGAATAATTCAATTCAGATTTTTCATATTATTTGCTTCTGCTTTTAATGCGTGCTGAGGCTGCTCTCGGAAAGGCATTCGCTAAGCAGAAGCGGCGGGAGTGGAGGCAGCAGGGAGGGCTGTGGTGTGAGCTCTGACTGGGGAGATAACGGTGGGCTAGAGTGGGACCAGGCTGCACTGGGAGCTCCCCGCTTCCTTCTTTTTTGCCTCTCTAGGATAAGGGCTCGGCTTAGCACTGCTGTGGGGATGGCCACCTTCAAGCCGCTCCAGCAGTGATGCTCTCAGGCTCTCCTGCATCATATTTCCCATGCTGAGATATCAGTGTGGCTTTGCAACAGCTTAGGAAAAATGCTTTGGCAGAAGGGGAAACTGAGGCACATGGAGGTGCACCCGACCCAACTGACAACAACCTGTCTAGTGCACCCAGTTATTGGTGCACTAGTTGGGTGCACTGGTGGACTATGGTGTCACTGGTTTGGTGTCACTGCCTGGCACAAGGATGCTCTAAGACCCACGAGCACCTCTGCAGGTGCAGTGTCCAATGAGCCACCCCATTTGGGAGTGGCTGAAGTGGGACTTTTTTCTGCTGCCCCATTTCAGAGTTTCTCTGCTCTTTTTCAGAGCAGAAGCAGAGGATCAGTGCTGACCATCAGCATTTGGCCTGGGGATGCGCTGGGCCCTCCCCAGGGCAGCTTTGGAGCAGGAGATCCTGCGGGTGCTCACTCTTGGAGCATTGGTCTGGTGCATCTTGCCAAATCTTTGGCATCAGCAGGAAGGAGAGCCATCCCAGGTTGAGTGCATGAAAACCCTGCCTAGATCTTGTGACAGCAGTGACTAAGAGTCTCAGGGTTGATTTTCTCTGGTCCTTGCTCCTCCCCAACCCCAGAGCAGCCCCTCGGGCCCTGACTCAGTTGGCTTGTGTCTATTTCCATCTTCCCTTCTTTCCAGCATCTCTGTCCCTGAACCACCACTGCAACCTGGCAACTGCATGAGTGTGTGGTTAGAAATTCCCCCCCCCACGTTTTGAACTGCTCTTCCTTGTAGTGTCAATGTCCATGGGTTCATTGCCTGCTTTATCTAATCCAGTCTCAGAGGTGCCAGTGAAAATATGGTGCCTGGTGTAGTTGCTGTCCCAGCTCAGTGTAAAACTCTGTTGTTCCCCATTGGAAGCTGCTGTGTTTCTGGTGTTTGGTCTGCTTCCAGGCTCAGCTCATGTGTAGCTCCTATTTTTTTTTTCCCTTTGCAGCTAAACCTGACCTCACATCCATTGGGAATTCCAGACTAGGGCCACCCTGTAGGGTTGTGTTTTTAGGAACACCCATCCCAAACTGTAGAGACTATGTTGGGCCACCGTTCAGATCATCGGCAGATCCTGGAGAACTTGTTTGGTGGGACTTTTAGTGCCGTATTGGTTACTGCTAGGTATAGGCATGAATTTTATGTTATTTTAAAGATATTTTTGGGGGCAAGACAGAGGTTAGAGCTGATATAAGATGTCTCAGGTCAGATCTTCAGCTGACACAGAACTGGGGCAGCACTGTCGGCTTTGGAGGGGGAACAGTGGTTGGCACTGGCCGTGAACGTGACTCTCCTATTTTTAGAGGAAGCTGTTGCACCTGGGGCTAAATCAGCTCTCACCTCCACAGTTCACACAGCAGGGCTGTTTCATTGCCTGCGTGTTTGCTCCTTTGGGGGAGTGGCAGCAGGGTCTTGTTATCTTTCTTGGTAATCTTTTTTCCTACTTTGCTTTGAGCCTAAGTTTTTAATCTTTATGTGTCCTTGAGATTATCCTTATGGGCAAACTCCAGAATGTTACTCAGGACCCAGCTGAAAATTAGATTATTTTGGCCATGCCACCACCTGTGTAGACACTCTTGTCTGGTTAAAATGGCCTCAGTTTAAGATTCCACTTTGATTTGGTCGGATTTGCTTCCCCAGTTGTGCAGGGTTGGGCGCAACTGGCTGACAAGAGAGGCCTCCCAGCGTGTGGTCCAGCATGCTTTGGTCTGGGGGGTACGAAGCATCTCAGCACATCCCTGGGCAGGTGTCCATCATGGGGTGGGGGAGAATCACCTTCCAGAGACTTCTCCCTCGATTAGAGTCTGGCTTAAACTTCACACCTAACTTCTGGAGGGATGATTCTCCTACATTGGACCCGCACAGGCTTGCCCTTGGGGACACCCCGTGAGGATGCTCTCACGTTACTGCCAGTGTCTGGGGCTGCTTTTTTCTCCAGCGTGACTCAGGCTGTCTCCACTGCTGAATCACTCCAGCCGAGGACCTGGGTTGTTGTCTCCAGCAGGCTCGTGGCACGGCTGCCTGCTGAACGCAGCCAGACAGCTGGTCTGATGGCAACATGAGCCGCGAAGCACTGCGAGCCCAGTGTGGGCAGCCTGTGTTAGCAGCAAAGGTTCTGCTCCTGAGAAACCAAAGCAACCGTGCTTCTGAACTGGAGGGAGGTAGAAGGAAGGTTTTTCTGCTCAAGAGGCTTTTTTCAGGGGCTCTTGCAAACAGATGCTCTGGGGAATGGACTCATCATGAGCTCATCCTGTTGGGGAGGAGAGGGCTGAGCAGGATTGATGGGGGGGACGACAAAGGGTTTTCTGTGACACAGCAGCGTGCTGCTGGCCCCTCCTAGCTCACACCTGAAGCGAAGTGGCATCGTGATGTGGGGAGCAGACGAAGGTCTCTCATGTTGGAGAGAGGGAAGCAATGGGAGCCACCGGCATGTCACTGGGTTTGAGCATAAGTACGATGCTGGGCTGAGCTCTGCCAACTGCTCTCCGTGTTCTGCCCTCCCAGTTCCTGGGGCTGCCTGTGAGAACAATACCCAGCACTGACCCTGAGGGTGTATTGAGGGGGCAAAAGGTCCTCTGGTCCACGCCAAGACCTCCCATTAGAGTCATAGAATCTAAAGAATATCCTGGGTTGAAAGGGACTTACAAGAATATCTCAGCTGGGGGATTTTGGATGAGTGTGGGGGAAAGCTCTTTGAATTAGTCCTCTGAAAGTTGCCTTTCATGTGTGTTCCTTTTCACATGCTCAAGTGGACGCTTGCTCCAAACACAGGCTGCTGCAGGCCTCCCTTCATTCCCATCCCTGTCATCTCCAGCACATCTCCAGCCACAGCTGGGGCCCAGCACACCTTCCTGCATCCATATCACAGCACTTGGAGAAAAGTCCTGGACCGATGACTCCAGACTCTGAGGTTTGCTGGCAACTGATGGGAGAGGTCCAGGGAATGCTCCCCATTCTCCATCCTTGGTCTTGAGGAAGCAGGGACTGAGTGGATGGCAAGCAGCACAGCTCCTGGGGTGTTTGGAGCCTCATTTTTGTCAGATGAGGCCTTCTCCCATCCCTGCTGGTGCTGTTCACTTGCAGGGATTAAAAGAGATGTACCAAACACAGGTGACACCAGAAGTGTCCCTCAGCCTGCCCTGCAGTTACAGTCATCGTGTTACATAAAATTACTGCTCTCCCCCACCAGTTGACCCAAATCTTCCTACGTATTCCCAGGAAGTTCAGCTAATGGCCCATGTGATTTAACTTTTGCAGGTAGTTGCTTTTGCCTCGCTTTTCTTCATCCTGGTCTCCATCACAACCTTCTGCCTGGAGACACACGAGGCCTTCAACATCAATGTCAACGTGACGGAGACCCTCGTGGTTGGCAACACCACGACAATCCTGCTGACGCATAAGGTGGAGACAGAGCCCATCCTCACCTACATCGAAGGGGTCTGTGTCCTGTGGTTCACCCTCGAGTTCTTGGTTCGCATCATCTGCTGTCCAGATAAGCTTCTCTTCATTAAAAACCTGCTCAACATCATTGACTTTGTGGCCATCTTGCCCTTCTACCTGGAGGTAGGTCTTAGTGGCCTGTCCTCCAAAGCTGCCCGGGATGTGCTGGGCTTCCTGCGGGTGGTTCGTTTCGTCCGGATCCTCAGGATCTTCAAGCTGACACGGCACTTTGTGGGCCTCCGGGTGCTGGGCCACACGCTCCGGGCTAGCACTAATGAATTCCTGCTCCTCATCATCTTCCTTGCCTTGGGGGTCTTGATTTTCGCCACCATGATCTACTATGCTGAGCGGATCGGAGCTAAGACGTCCGACTCCAGTGGAAGCGACCCAACTCACTTTAAGAACATCCCCATTGGGTTCTGGTGGGCTGTGGTCACGATGACGACCCTGGGCTATGGCGATATGTACCCCAAGACCTGGTCAGGCATGGTGGTGGGGGCTCTCTGTGCATTGGCAGGGGTGCTCACCATCGCCATGCCTGTGCCTGTCATTGTCAATAACTTTGGGATGTACTATTCCCTGGCCATGGCCAAGCAGAAGCTGCCAAAGAAGAAGAAAAAGCATATACCCCGTCCGGCCCCACTGGACTCCCCTACCTACTGCAAATCTGAGGAGAACTCCCCCCGCAACAGCACCCAGAGCGACACCTGCCCCTTGGCAGTAGAGGAAGGGGTGGCTGAGCGGAAACGGTCAGGTGAGACCCCTAAGGTTGGGCAGAGGGAGCGGGAGACCTCTGGGAGCCCCCAAGGCTATGTCTGTGTTCCCGTGTCCCAGAGTCCCTGGGGATTTCCCCACTGCAGGATGTGGCTCCTGGCTCTCGGGGTGACGAGCTCATGGTGCAGAATGGGCCGGGACACCTGGGTGCTGGGTGCTGTGTTGGTGGACCAGGATGCTGAAGATCAGGACCCTCCACCTGAGGTGGGCATGGCCCCAGGGGAAGGGCCATATTCTGCTCTCCAGAAATGCACTAAGCCCCCTCGGTGTGATTCAGGGTGTCCCTACCTTGTTCAGCTTGACAGAGATTGGACCATTGGCTTAATTCCCATCTGAGTTTGGCAAAGTCCTTGGGGTAGATTTTTTTTTTTTTTAATTTACTTTTTACTTCCCACGACTGTAAATCAGGGCCAGCTTCACCAAAATGGATAAATCCATAGATATACCCTGGGGTCTAACCTCACCTTCCCATTGACCTTCTAGTAGATATGGCACTCCTGCATGGCAAACCCAATGCTGCTCAGGCAGCAGCAAAATCAGCCTCTGTGCATTTTTTATTTGTTCTCATGTACGGAACTGAAGTCTGGGACTTTTCCAGTCTTTTTCTTTGGGTCAGGAGAGAGCTCTGAGCCCAGCTGCAGGCAGCTGTTGGTGGGCAGCATTGCTTGGGCTGGGCTTGGTGGATTGAGGGGGCCTCTCCATGGTGTCTCTGCTTGCCACAGAGGCTGCTTTGCCCTTCTCACCTGCTTGCTGCCGCAGAGCAGCCAGCTTTGCAGCAAGGAAAGGGGAGGGACCATGACAGGGCTGTGTCCTACATGGTGTCCACTAAGTCAGCCCTGAGCAGTGGCCCTTCACCTGTGGGGACACAGGGAGATCCCAATGCCCTGTATGGGTGCTTTCCCTTATAAATGTCCTTTCCAAGTACCTGTGCAGCCCATCTGCCCCAGGAGACTCATCAGGGGGGAGCAGCAGGAGGAGCTGTTCTGCAGGAGCAGATCAGCCCCATCCCTCCAACCCTACACTGATTCAGGAGCTTGGGACAGGTTCTCCCCAGGCACAGCATCTCAGCTAACAAACCACCATCAGATGACATAAATTAGCACTTTACCACCACCCAGAACAGCCTCAATCTCAACTGATGTGAATTTAAAAGAGCTAATTCCCACCAGCTGTGGGGATGGTTTTCAGACACCGGGGTGTTTCTTCCCTGGCCAGCCCTGCTTGGCTTTGTGCAGGGTATATAACCCTCAGCAGGAGTAAGAGATGCTGTTTGCTGCTTGGGTTTAAAACTCAGCGTGGTCCTTCTTCCCTAGTTAGCTGGGACATGCCTGAAGTTTTGGGGGTTGCTCTCAGCCTTCTGCAATCTGGTCTTCTGCATCCCTGCGTGGTCTAATCAATCCCCTCTGGCCACCCTGAGCACGTCATCCTGTGGGTTTATCAGCTGCTGATGGGTGTCTGCCACCTTCTTGCAGACTCCAAGCAGAACGGCGAGGCCAACGTGGTGCTGTCGGACGAGGAGCAGCCACTGTCACCATCTGATGAGGAGAAGCGGCCCATGCGGCGCTCTAGCACCCGGGATAAGAACAAGAAATCCTCCACGTGCTTCCTCCTGGCCACCGGTGACTTCTCCTGCACAGCGGATGGAGGCATCCAGAAAGGTATGGCTGGTGCTGGAGGTATGGGCTGGGGAAGGCCAGATGGAGGAGGGAGGTGGAGGTTTACTGCATCTGTCCAAGACTGTGGCTCATCTCCATCTGCCCAGCTGGCTGTTGTTCTCCATTCCCCCAAAACCACTTGCCTTCCTGCCTTTCCCTCTGCTTCATCCCTGTCCACCACATCTCTCTATGCTAGCTCTACCCTTTTTGTTTTCTCCTCCCCTGTGTCCTCCTCCCCTGGCTGCTACCATCAGGGATCTGTGACCTTATGCTGGTCACGCTGCCCTCCTTAGGGACAGTCCTGTCCCTTTGCTGCCCAGTGCTCTGGCTCTTCTCCTCTCTCAGACTCTGATCCCTGGTCCTCACCCACCCATCTCAGGGTGGAGTTGAGAGGATGCCTCTCCTGAGATCGTGGCTGAGGCAGGTCAAAAGGTTTTCAGTAAGCAGAAGAGCTCATGGGCTTTTCTTTTTCTCTCCTTCTCTGATGTCTTTTGGTGGGTTTGAGCGTGGGGAACCGCGATGTGTCAACTGCTGCCTTGCCAAAAGCACCAGGTTGCCAGAAAGGCTGTCTCCTCCGGGTTTGGAAAGTGAGCTTTGTGAAGTGTTGAGGTTTTCTATGGGAAACTGTGGGGGAGACCAGTCAGGAAAACACAAAACTCATCTACTTGTGACAAAATGACTGTCTTCTTCAGTTGGGGGCCTTTGCACTGCCCTCCAGTCTTTGGAGCCCCCTTCCCAGCACCCCAGCCCCCAGGAGGATGCACCCATTGCCCACCTTGAGCTGCAGGATCTGTCTGCTCCCTCATTTGCTAGGTTAACTCTTAGAACATAGCTCAGTTCTTCAGTTCTGCAGTTTTCTTGCTCATTTGTACATCTAAGGTGGCGTGGGAAGATGCAGCTGCAGGTCTGACCTACTTCTGCCTCCTTGGCACCACCTAATCCTAGTTACTCCCAGTAACTAGTCCTAGCTACTGGGATCAGTGCATTTGACCTGGGACCAGGCAGGAGAAAAGATGATGCCCTGTATCTCTGAGCTGTGCTCTGGGGCCTCTTGGCTTGAGATGTTGGTGCTTTAGAGACACCCCCCACCCCGGGTTTGCTGCTTTAGTGTTGCTTGGGATGGTAAAGACTGGATGGGTTTAGGAAGTAGAAAGGGGTTTGGTTTTGGGTCTGTGACCTCCAACCTACGTGCTCTGGTCCACCTCATGACCCCGGCATTTTTTACATGGGAGGTACCTGCTCTGACATGTGAGGCAGCCTGGCTTGACCCAGGCTTTCCTGGGCCAGGCTCTCTTTCAGCCCTGGAGCTGAGGGTAGGCAACTGGGGGCAATCACAGTAATTATATGAGCAGAAGCAAATTGGTTGTATTGTCCTGGGAAATCAATGATTCCCTTTGATGTTCCTGCTCAACCTTCTCCCTTAAAAAGAGGAGGGGGAAAAAAGCCTTCGTCTTTGGGCATAAGAGTATTTAACAGATATTTGCTTGAAATACTTGTTTCCTGGAAGTACCATTTTCTGTCAAGTTGGTCTTTTCTTTTAATGGCTGCTGACGAGCAGAGGTGTGGGGGCTCTAGTCCTGCCTTGGACCTGGGGACCTTGGACTGAGCTGGAAGGGAAGGGTTGGGAGAGAAGAATGACAGCCCATGCTGGTCTTCATCTTTACAAGATGCTCAAGTCAGGCAATTCTTCAGCTGAAGCGTTTTATCTTCATCCCCCTGAAACCAAGGGAACTACAGGAGATCTAACTGCTGAGGATCCAATGCTGCTCTTGCTGAGCTCCCAAATAACTTTACTGGGTTGCAGAAGGCCAGTTTTTTTTTTTTTTTTTTCCTCCATGCATGGTGGCATCTACAGATATTCAAAAAGGCACTGTAGTGATCTTTCCTGGCTCGTTCTGGTGTCCTTCCTGCAAACATCAGAGTGCTACATACTGTTAAGAACAGATGTGTACATGGCTCACTCTCCAGATAGTTCAGCAAGGTAGGGGAAGAAAGGTAGCTCTGGTGTTTAGAGGAGCCCAAGCAATGTGTGAGACCTTTTGGGAAGAGAAAACCTCAATATCTGCATCCTGCTTGTGCTGTTGGGGATGGATAGGTGGGACTCTGCCCCAGGAGGCCCAACCTGATGTCTTCGCTGGTGAAATGCTCTGGTGTCATCAGGGTTGGGGTGGGCAGCGATGCTCAGAGGGACAGAGCATCCTCCTGTGCTCCTGCCCAAAGGTGCTGGGAGCCGCAGAGGCGCCTCTTCCCTCAGTCCTGATTTATCTCCTGCTGAGGCTGTTTGTTCTGGTACTGGGATGTTGGCAGCTCTGCAAATTGAGATGAGTTTGGTTCTGAGCCCAATTTGCTGATGGCCATCTGTCAGATCCTGGGACAGGTACTGATGTCTGTACAAGCTGTGGAAATCAGGAGATGGGACAACTTCAGGAATATGCTGCAGATCTTGGCATCCATCATGGTTTGAGCCTGATGCCAGTGGTTGGTTTCTCTGGGGCAGCTCGAAGAGAAAAGCTACCCCTGCCCACTACCCCTTGGACATGGGCCCTGGAGAGGACTGGGCTGTACTGCAGCATGGCACCTGCACCATGGCATGTGTCTCTTGTCCCTGTTGCTGCTCATAGTGGTATCACCTTGCTCCCCTGCTGCTGGGGTCTGCTTCACACCCCTTATCTCCCTCCAGCAGTCAGAGCCTGCTCAACAGTTCCTCCAAATGCATCCTACTGGGACACAAATGCTGGCATGGGTCTGTCTTGGCATGTGAGCACCTGCCCTCTGCCTGCATGCGGGCATACGGAGGCAGGATGAATCCAGCACAGCCATGGCCAGCAGCAAGCAAGATGGGTTAAGATGGTAGTGATTGCAACCAGAGCGGACTTCCTAGAGAAGCTACAGGGAATGGGGTTAAATGGAGGGGAGGGGATGTACCCTTCTGGCCAGTCAGGTCTTCCAGCACCTCCCTTCAACAGCACCCAGCATTGTAAAGCAGCTGTTCTTTAGCTTGGCTGCCGGAGCCCAGAGCATCATGCAGCTGATCTTACTCTGTTGCTTGCTATTAGTGCGGGGTCGTGACCAGCATGTGGATGGCACGGTGTGGGATCGAGTGCAGGAATGCTCATGTGAGCATCTGCCAGTGATGCTTCGCTGGGAAGGAGCAGGGACAAACCCACGTTTGCATGGGGACATACGTGCAAGTGTGTGCAACCAGCAGGCGAGTGCCAGGCCACCGTTATAAACACACACGTTTCTGGGCAATGCTGCCTGCTTGCATTACCCCATCCCCATCTGCTGCTGGCTCAAAGCATGTGCGAGCGTGCACGTGTGCTTGTGCGCTGCAAGTGTTCGCAAAGCGGGGAGCACAGCATTGCCAGCCCCGGTGCACAGGCTGCCCTGCTGCTGTTTGTGAGATGCCTCCACACAGCTCCTTGGCAACAAACCTGTTTTTAAAGCAGTCCTGGTGACCTCCATTAGCACCTGTGCGAGTTGCTGGGATAGCAGCTCTGCTAATGAACTGCACCGGTGGCAATTAGCAGAGTATGGCCCTTGGGCGCTTTGCAGCTTGACTTCTTAGTGGCGCCTGGCCTGGAGCTTGGTGGAAAGCCATGACAGCCTTCAGGGCTGAGGGACGTCATCCTGAGCTTGTTCTGAGGTGCTTGTGCATGGCTCTGGGTGTCGGGAATAAAACTGATGGGGAAAATGAGGTGTTAGGCTCGGGGCAGGTTTGCCCTTGGAGTCATGTTTCAGGGAGGCCCTGGAGCGATCAAGCATCTTTATGAGGTGTGGCCCCAAACTGTGGTGCTTAAGACTTAATCAAAACTGGCAGCATGATTTTGGCCCTGGTTCTGTACACCCTTTCACTTTTTTTTTTTTTTTTAAATTCTATAATCTGATCAAGAGGGCAAACAACATCCCTAGAAAGTGCCCAGTCACATCAGTGGGGCTTTGCATTGACAGGGTGGTGGCCAGTAAGGCCCAGCCCTGTAAGGTCTCTCTGCCTCTGTAGTTTGGGTGGTAGACCCATCACTTACCCCGAGCTTTTGGGGACTGGCTGCAGCCAGGCTCGATCACTTCCCAAGGGCGTTTCTCAGGACAGAAAGCAGGCAGAGAAATGTGTGAGCAGCCCAGAGAGCATCAGCACTTCAGGGGAAAGAGCAAAGTTTGCTGAAGGATGAGCCCAGTGCTGTGGTTAGGGAGGTGTTTGGGGGCAAGCAGGCTCTGCATTGTCTGCTTGCTGTAGGTGGGAAACATCCCTTGCTTGTCCCGGCGCTCCCCCCAGCCCAGGGCTGTGCTCACTTTCCTGCTGGCGTGCTGCGTGGATTCAGACCAGTGGCTTCATGCCAAAATGTAAATAAGGAAATTGCTCTTCTGTTTGGAGACTGCTTCTGCTTCCATTGCAGGAACTACAAAAGCTTTGCAGAGTCAACAACAGGTTTAGGCAGGGACCTTGTCCCCTGCCTCTTCCCTGCTGCTGGGGTGCAGGGGGGCTGGCTGATGGGAAGGGGTTGAAAGCTCCCGTGCTGGCTGCTGTGGCTGGGGGAGAGTGGGGGAAGTATGAAAGGGGATAGCATCAGATGTGAAAGTCCCCCAGGTTTCTTTCCCAAAGAAAAGTGACTTTTGACCTGGAAGAACATTTGTTCTGGCTGTTGCTTTTCAATATAAGCTTAAGCAATTTCTGGCTTTTTGGGGGAGTGTGAAGGGTTACCATGCTTAAAGAAACAAATACTCGCTCTTCAGCGCAATTTCTCATGGAAAATCTCAAGCATTTCTACCTGCTCCTCTGCATACAGAAAGGTGTCAGCAGCAGCTTGCTGCTACAACAGCCTTAAAAACCAGAGCCGGGGGAATAACTCCTTCCAAATCTCACATTTGTTTGAATTCTGCTGTTTTCCTGTTTGCTTCAGCCCACAAAATCCCCAGACTCATGCCTCATTCAGAGAAATCTGGGAAACAAAGCTTGAACCCTCCCAGGACCAGTGTTGGGATTACTTGTTGCCCTAACATCGGTGCTGGTGGATGTTTGGCCACTGGTCCAGGAGCACGGATCCTTCCTGACCTCGCTCTTGGGTAGCTCCCACCTTGAAAACAGGGATGGCCATGGGGTGGGGGTGGGAGGAAAGGGGCCAGGGGAGGCAGGGCCCCTTGGGCTGGGTTTCTGGCAGGGAAGCCCCGAGCTGAGTGGGGTGCATACTCTCCAGTCCTGGATCTGGCCAGCCCCCCTTGACTGTGCAGGGAGCCAAGGGGAAGGGAGGGGGGCTCTGAAGCCTGTTAGGATCTGCAGAGACTGGCTGCGCTCAAAGGACCAACTCTGCCCTTTTTGGATTTTTTAGGGGGTTGAAGTCAGGTGAGGGGCTGGGTGATGCCTCCCCTGGCACTCTGTGCTCCTCCCTCCCCAGCTCTAACCTCACCTCTGTCCGTTTTCTTCACAAAGGCTATGGAAAATCCCGGAGCCTAAGCAGCATAGATGGTGTGGCAGGATCCACGGTGGGGTTGGCTCCCCTTGCGTCGCGCTACAGCTCTCCCTGTCCTCTGCGGCGCCCCTGCTCTCCTGTCCCCTCCATCCTCTAAACGCCACCTGGATCCTGCTTTGTTGTGTCAGCCACGTGCTCCCTGTGTCGCTCTGTCCCCCCCACCCCGTGACGCCATGTCCCCAGCAGTGCCCGTGCCCAGGAGACCCGAGCTGGGACGTCCCCATCGCTGAGAAGTGGGCTCTGACCTCCAGCCGAGCGCCGCAGCTGTGCTCCCCCTGCCCGTTTGCAGGACATGCCATGTCTCCATTGACCTCGTCGTCTCGTGTCCGTGTGTTTGGGACAGTTCCCAGGGGGGTGGGAGGGCTGCTCAGGGGCTTTCTTCCCCAGGAAACTTTATTCATCCTAAATAAATTGGGCTAAGGGCATGCAATCCCCTTTGGTGTCAAGCCCTCCTTCCCATGGGCTGTTTGCGCTTGGGCAAAGGAGGTTGAAAACACAAGAAGGACGTGTTGACTCATAAAATTATATATCATCGTGGTGGAAAATGGCTGAGTTCATATCACTTTAGGTTTTCTTTTAAATCAGCCTTGAATTTCTGGAGGCAACAGATGAATAAATCTCTATTCCCTGCCCAGCAGCAGTTCCCCTCTCGTTTTGTGCTTTTCTCTGCCTAAATCACACTCTCTGCTTCCCTCCTTGTGTCTGCTTCTCTGTCTGACCTTGGGGATGGTCCCAGGCCAGTACCCAATGGTTGTGCAGCCCTAAACGCCAGCCCTGAGGGCCTATCGAGGTGGGAGGCTGCAAGGCCCTGGGATGGGTTTGGGGAGCATGTGGAGGCTGGGATAAAGGATCAGTAAAGTGTCGGTGGATGTTCCATAAAGAGCTGGGAGGTGACGGGGAGGGAAATGTGTGTCCGTTGGAGCAGCTGGGGAAGCTGCTGCTGTTGAGCAGTGGGGAAATGGAACTGTTGAGACAAAATGAGGCCCAAATGGATGGGAGAAGTCTTCTTCTGAGATTGGTCCAGGGTGGTGGGGCAGAGCAATCCTACGTCTGATGGGATGGGAGCTGGATGTAACCTGCGTCTGTCCCCCATCCTGGGAGGGTGATGTCTGAACGCTGGACTCCTTGTTGTGTACTGCTGGTTTTTTGCTTGTAAATCAATTTTTAGGAATTTGAATGATCTCAGGTGTCTTCCCAACCTAGAACCAAAGCTGCAGTCCCCTGGATTTTTGGCTTGTTTCTTGCTTGGCTGCTCTGGCTCTGCCTCCTCAAAGCTGGCTGGGTCCCGGGTGGCTGGAAACGGAGCAGTTCTGTGCCGGCAGCCCTGGCCCCGACCCTCATCCCAGCACACTCTCATCCTTTTTCCTTACTGTGAACAAGTCCAGCTTGGGGTAACTGGAGCCTGGGAGCTTTCAGCTAGAGGATGAGGGCCAAAGTTTACCCTTGGGTATGTTTAAAAACCATCAAAAAAAACCACCAACAACAAAAAAAAAACACATGGATCAAGCCAGTTTCCTTCATCACAGCCAAGGCAGTGCTTGTTGGGTGATGCAGAGTGAGGATCCCTGTGGTGCAAGGCTGCTTCCTGAAGTATTTTGGCAGATGCTGTAGCCAGGATGTTTCTGTTCCTTCCTGGGCTCCCTGTGCCTCAATTTCTCTCTGTGTAGAGAAGGGGCTAACAACGAGAGCATCCTGCAGTAACTCTTGTTGCCACCACAGTGTGAGAGATGCTACACAGGGAGAAAGCGAAGTGCCTCTCCCAGTTTATTTTCCTTTCCATCAAGTTGAATGAGCTGACAGGAGGAGCCAGTCAACACATCCCCCTTCATTTGGGAAGAAAGCAGACCCCTGTGAAGCTGACAAGAAAGCCTCACCTTTCATTTTGCTTTCCTTCTCCTGCCCCAGCCCCATCAGCAGATTAGGGAGATTCAAACGAGGGAAGAAGAAAAGAGGAGGAAAAGCTCAGCTCAGTGCTGAGCCGCTCCCTGGGAGCCTGAAGGCAGGACTGGGCAGCAAACAGACCTGGTGCTGGAGTTTAAGGGTGAACGCCGTCTGCTGCTGTCCACCCCAGCTGTCCCGTAGGGTTCCCCCTGTGGTGAGCCACCTCTCACCGGCAGCGCGTGGGCTCGTCGTGTATGGTTTGTGTAGCTGCACTCATTGAATTCCTATAATTAAAGTGCATTCATGCACACAACACTTTGGGTAACTCCACAGGTTTGTGAGTCACGCAAAAGGCATGTGAGGTGCTGCATCCTCCCCATGGAGTGGGCTCCTGTACTTGGAGCAGGAGGAGCTGAAATTTCCCGAGTCCGTGTGAGACAGAAGGTGACCCTCCATGCTTTCCCTGGTCTCTGAATCATAAATGATAAATGGGTAAAACCCAAGGTCACATGCTGGCTTTGGAGATGAGCCAGGCCCCAGAAACCAGCCCTGCATCATGCAGAAAAGCTTTGGGTTTGGAGGCACTTGCAAGCAGGGCATTAACTCCGCACCAGGTATGGCCACAGGTCCAGCGTGGAAAACCCTCAGTGGACGATGAGATTTCTCCCTGGTTTCGTATTAGAGCTGACATGGAGCTGTGCTTTGTAATTTTTAGATTTGGCGTTATGCAACTCAGTGGAAAGCATGACTAATGTGCAAAAGCTCCTCTAAAACAACAGAGCCCCGAATGGGAGACAGAGGCATTTCTGTGGGAGGCACCAAACTGTTGAAAAACCCACTGCATCTTCGCTCTCTTCCCCCCGCCTTCCTCTGAATAAGTGATTTGGAGGATGCAGGAGGGGCAAAAAGAGATGTTATTTTTAGGAGGGGTTTCAGTGGGCTTGGGGGGTGAGTTAGCAGGGGTTAATTGCTCTGATAATATAAGAGGAGCTGTAGCAGCTCAGGAGAGCAGACTGCTAAACCTCTCTGTAGCCCAGAGTCTTATCTCAAACAGCGGCCAAAATTGGCTGCCTGGAGGATAGGATAAGAATAGAGCAAGCGAATACGATACTTCCCCCGAATATCCTCCCAGCCACTTATCTATGTTTAGGGATCTGGAGAAGAGTGCACGTTCCAGCTAAGGCAAAATGCACTGGGAGAAAGCAAGGTTGTTTGATTTATTCTTGACGAACTGAATAAATCAATAGGAGTATGGCTGCCTCTGCCCAAGTCCTAAAACAGCATTTAAAAAATAAACCAGTGTGCGGTGATTGAGCTTGCTGCTGCCCTCCTGGCCCAGAAGGCAGAGCTTTGGCATGCTTTGAGGATGTGGCTGGTGCTGGAAATGCCAAGTTTGCTCCCATCAGAGCTGCTGTCCCCGTCCCAGCAGGGCGCTGTGCTTGAGCACAAGCACCCAGTTCGGTGTGAAGCACTGCAAGCTGCTGCCATGGGCACCACGTGCACGGGGCTCTCACCTGTGTAGGGCATGGCAGCAGGGAGAGCTTTTGTGCCCTGTGCTCCTCTGCCCATTGCAGGTGCAGGTGATGCTCAGTACTGAGGATGGGATCAAAGATGCCTCTTCCTCCCTGTATAGCTCCAGGCTGTTATTTGGAGTGCTTGCATCCATCCGTCCTGTATCCATGTGCATGTCTGTCTGCTGAGACCAGCAAGGCAGCTGTGCAAGGGGCAAAAGCAGCTCATTCTTTGAAGCCAGGGAGCTTTGGGGCAATTCAGCAAGAGTTGCCTCCTGCTCCTCTCTTTTGCATGAGGCCCCACATCACCGTTCTGTGCTGCACAGAGGCTGCGGTGAGAGCCCGGGTTGCGTGCAAAGTATTAATTGTTATTGTTGCAACAACCTCTCTGTTTCTCGGGAGATGCCTGAAAGAGCTGAGAAAATAGAAAGGCCTGTCTGTCAGCTGGGCAGGAGGTTAAAAAGTCAGGAGAGTAATTGCTCTACCCAGAAGCAGCCTGTTTCTGACTTCTCCAGCACTGCCAGGAAAAATCCTTAGTGCTTATTTGATGACAATAAAATTAAAAAAAGGCAACCCTATTCCTTGCCCATGCTGACGAGGAATGTAGAGAGCAGAGGCAGATGCAAAATAAGATGTAGTTGAGCTTAAAAATAGGAGCCTCCAAGCTCCCAGTCTGTTACTTCGTTACCTCCGCTCAGGCAATTGATTCTTGTTAGAACAGTGGTGGCTTCTGGTCCCTGCCAGCAGGCGATGGCCACAGTCCTGCCCCAGTGGGGATGCTCACATCAGTGCTAGGCTCCCATGAGAGCTTGGGCACTTCTTCAGGCAGTGGCAGTGCTCAGTGATGACCCCATGGGGACATTCTGGGGGCTGTCCTGATTGCATGGATGATGTCCGAGGTGGCTTTGCAGAAGAACAGCCCCATTAGGCAGCACCTCCCTGCCCCTTGCAGCAGGGCGGCTGCAGGCTTTTGCTCCACCTTCATGAAAGCCCTGGATTTTTGTGGCTGGTGGAGATGGGCACTGCATGGCAGGAGGGGCAGATGTTTGCTGGGAGGGGTTTCACGCCAGCTTCATGGGGACCGGGGTCCTCTGCCCACTCTGCAACCCCCCCTCACCATTGCAGTGGCAAAAAGAAGAGGGACCTGCAAAGTGGTGTGGGTTGGATGCGGCCTTGGCAGCACCGCCAGCAAACTTGGGGGATTTTGGGGCTAGGTTGTGCCAGGTCTGAGCTGCAGCGGGCCGGTTCATGGTTGGCTGTGAGGGTGAAGGACTGGAAACCTGCTGGTGGTGTGTAATCAAGCTGGGAACGATGAGCCAAGATAGGAGGGTGGATTTCTCGCGGTGGCTTTGTCTGGGGATAGAGATTAAACAAAATTCTATGCTGTTGTTATTTATTTTTAGTCGTGATAATTTCTCTGAGGCTGGGAAGCTGCTTTCCAAGGCAGGTCCCTGGGGGATGTGGGCAGCAGGTCTCAAGCTAGCACACAAAATGGCTTTGAACGGGGAGGAGGAGATGGGAGTTAAAAGCTGAGTCGTGTCCCTGGTAAATCAATAGACCTGACGGGGAATGTTTCTGGCCAGCCACGAGACGTGCAGTGAGCTTTTAGCTGCTCGCAGGAGTAATTGAACCAGGAGCAGCAATATATTTCAGCAGCTGCTTTGTGCATGGCCAGTGCTGTCTTTTCCCAGGGTGTATCAGAATCCACCCCAAATTACTTAATGGAGATGAATCTGGGTCCCCCAAACTGGTTCATCATTTGGGGACAAGCTACCATGGGTTTTAGGGACTGTAATCCCAGGGGTTTTGCTGGGAAGTGGCTGTCTGGGGGCTTGCAAAGACTGTGTGTGGGGAGTGAATGTCCAGGCTCTGCAGTGGTTAGGGAGAGCCCATTCCACAGCAGTGATGCTTGACAGAGGATAAGACCTTTCTTTTGGGGAAACCAAGCTGATTTTGCAGCTGTGGGGGGGAAGCCAGGGTGAAACCAGCCATTGGAGCTCAGCATTGGGTTTTGCAGCAAAACTGCTGGCTGGAAAGGGCAGCTCCGTGGCTTATCGGGTGGATCAGGAGCTGTCTCCCTGTCTGACAGCCCCTCGCCTGGAAACCTGGCACATTGGTAGAGGCAGTGTTGTGACTCAGAGTTCCAATCAATGTTAATTAATTCAATGATAACAAATGAGAGAGAGAGAGGGAGGGAGAGAGAGAAGAAAAAACACTGTGAGATATTAACGTGGTAGGCTTGGCTTTGGGACATCTGGCTTGGGGTTGGATTGGAAACTTTTGGTCACAAGCAGCTTTCTTGCAGTGAAACGACTTTCTTCTGATCTTCATTTTTACTTTCAAAGTTGCCTCAACTCTGGTTCTGGTTTCTCTGGTTTCTCCCAAGAAAGAAAACTAAGGAGAATCCAAGGAGACATGGGAAATGTCTCCACCTTCGGGGGGAGGGGAGGTGGGGGGGGTCTACTCAGAGGCATTTTTAGCAGTTTGGCCTACTTGACTGATATAATAGCAGCCCTTTTTCCCTCCAGAGAAGATTGTTTCACTTCGCAGTTCCTCTGTTTTCTGCACCCTACAAAGTGTTGGTCCCCATGAAGCTTGGTCTCTCTCTCCCTTGCTTTCTCTTTTTCCACAAATAGCTGATGAAAGCAATCTCTAATGGTGTGTTTAATACCTCTGTCTTTAATTGCAGACACCTGCCAAGATGTCCTCTCTTCCAGTTACCCCCAGGGTGAGGTGGTCACCTTCTCCTGAGCCCCGGCTGGATGCAGGCAGCACCCCGGCGAGGGATGTGTGCCCCGAGGGATGCTCTCCCCAAGGCAGAGGGACGTGCACCCCAAAGGATGCTTTCCCTGAGGCAGTGGGACGTGAACCCCGAGGGATGCGTTCCCTGAGGCTAAGGGATGTTTTCCCAAAGGGATGCTCTCCCTGAGGCCAAGGGATGCTCTTCCTAAGGCTAAGTGATGCATCCCACTAGGGATGCTCTGCCCAAGACCAAGGTATGCTCTGCCCAAGGGAGATGCTCTCACCAGTGCCGAGGGATGATCTGCCCAAGGCTCAGGGGTACGTTCCCCCAGGGGTGCTCTCCCTGAGGCCAAGGGATGCTCCCTCCAATGAGCTTTGCCTGCCCAGTGCAGCAACCCGAAGCTCTGGCTGCCCCCTCTGAGTCTGGGGGGCTTGGCAGCCGGTTTCCCTGCCAGAGAGGGGCAGCAGGGCCAGGAGGGGAGGTCGGGGGACTGGGGGCTGCCCCGCTCCCCTGCCTGCTACCAGCCCCTCTGCACACGCTGACCCCTCCTCTTGCCCGTGCTTTCGGATGCATCCCCTGGCCGCTGCTGTCCTGCTGGAGAGACCTGGCCGGAGCCCAGCCTCCGCCACGGAGCCTCGTCAGCTGCTCGCCCCTCGCTCCCGCCCGTGGCTCCATCCATGCTCTGACCATCTCCGTCGTCAATCTAGGGACTCTCCGTGATTTCAGGTGCCATGAGGGGGTTGCTGCACCATCGCCCCCCTGGTGGATGTGCCCCAGGCAGACAAGGGCAGACAGGGTTGGCTGGGGCACGGGGACAGGGACAGGAAGCAATAGCAGTGCCAGATGCGGGTGTCATGGTGGGGTGAGCCCGGCTGGCCTGGAAGGGTCAGTGTCTTTCTAATGCTGTTACATATCTCTGTGATCAAGGCAATACTACTCCCATTTCCTTTGTCCTGTACGCATGCCTCTACCTGTCCAGCCGTACTAGAGTTCTAATAAAGACATCCACGAGCTGAGTCAGCTCCCGTACCCTCCTGCCCTGGTGTTTCCTCTCCATGCGCTGTGAAGCCCCAGGCCCATGTCCCTGGCAGTGAGGATCGCAATTCCAGCAGCTGTGTTGCCTGCATGTTGTGGCCAAGCTCCTTGCTTTCTTGCACAGCTTGGATCAGAGCCCTCTTGGAAAGCCCACGACAGATTGATTTCAACATCCATGCAATCTTCATTTGTTGAAAAAAAGGCACCGCAGAGCTGACAAATGCATTGGCTCTGCCTGCTCTGACTAGCAAAGATGAAATAATTAACATTATGGCCATACTGGTGCCGTCCTTAGGTTTCAGAGTGAATGCTGCATTGAGGTGAAGGGAGTGGTGCTCCCTGTGCTGCCTGGGCAGCAGAACCAAGCAGACAGCGTGAGGCTCGTTTGCAGGTGTACAGCTGCTACTTCACCCTTTTGGAGCTGGGTTGCTGCTGGTGTCACCTGCTGAACAGACGGTTTAAACCCTCTGCCCCCGCAGGTGCTGCGTGAGCCCCCTGAACACTGCAGAGGCCTGGCATGACCACTGCAGTGAGCTGGAGGGGCCTCAGCTGAAGCCCCGTGGAGGAAGATGATGGGATGAATCCCCCTGGGACAACCTGCCCGGGGGCACGAGGTCTGTTATTGGGGCTGGTGGTGCAGGGAGAGAATGGAAGGTTAAAACCAGCGGAACCAAAGAGCTGCTGCTACAAAACCAAAAAGAAAGCAGTCACAAATGTGAGCAATCAGTGGCTGGAAGCCAAACAACAATTACAGAGCGAGCCTTCCTCTGAGGCTGGGAGAGAGATGCTCTGCTTCCCGCTCCGGCTGGAGAGAGCCATTTGCAAACGCACACGGCCGCCGTGCCCCTGAGGGTGCTGAACACTGTGGCCCTTCTCCAGCGCTGAGGTGGCTGCGTGCTGGGATCGATGCCAAGTGCTCGGGTTGTCTGGTCAGGGGTGCTCATTGAAATGATGTCGGCACCTGCATCCCCCTGGGCTGCGCTTGCACAGAGTTTGGAGACTGGGGTGGTGGCAGGAGTGCTCGGAGCATCTTGGTGGTGCACAGGGCACAGGTGCAGCCTGGCCTGTGGGAGGTGGGTTTGGGGACAGGTGGGCACGTGGTGGGCAGATGGTTCAAAGTTGGCTGAAGATGCCCCTGTGGTGTCCCTGGGCAGCAGGACAAGGTCCCTTCTCCAACACGGACAAAGCCTCTTCCCATTGCCAGTCTGTGTCACAGCAGAAATGTACAACCTGTTTCTTGCTGACTCCTGTGCACAAATTAATCAGGAGGCACAAACCTGTGGGTCAGGGACCTGTGGCTGATCCCCAGAGATCAGCAGCACCTTCAGGATGGCTTCATGCTGCTGATTTAGGAGTCTGGATTTTTTTTTCCCATTTCCTTCTAAAACCCTGAAATCCTGTAGGGTCTAGTACTTTCCCTGCGAATCTCAGTACAGCACCATGGAGGAATGGGGACAGCGCATCCCAACAGCTCTGCACCCTGCAGCCCTTTCCATTGCAGCTCTGATGGGGATCCTGATGGGCTCTGGAACATCTGGGCAGGTGAGCAAATGGCACAGGGGGTGTGAAGGGAGGGCAGAGAGCCCAAGGCTGGGAAGCTGAAGGACAACACTGCATCTGGAGCACAACCAGTGACCAAGACACGTGTGTGGTGGGCGAGACATCGGCCAGGTGAGATCCTTCCCCCTGGGCGCCTTGGGGGTCTGAGTGGAGGTGGGCAGATGGGCCAGGGTTGTGCCAGGGGGTGCAGCCCCTTGACCACCCCCCAGCTCTTCCATGGGGCTGGGGCTGTGCACCGGGCTGCTGGGCATGGCCACGGGCACCCCCACTTCTGATGGGCTCCTGCGACCTAACAGGGTCAGGGCAGGTGGAGGGATGGAGATGGGAGAGGCCAGGCCTCTGGGGAGGCTAAAACCCTCTCAGGGGGGCTGATGCTTGGCATGGAGGAGCAACAGCTCCTGGCTGAGCAGAAACGTGGTGGGGAGCGGGAAGGAGGGTTCACTTCTGCTGTCCCCACGAGGAACTGAAACCTTTTGTGAAGAGAGAGCAGGGAAGGGATCCAAATGTCACCTCCCCACCACTGCCACCAGTGGCAGGATGCTCCCCACATCTCCACGAGTTGCTCATCCCAGGAGGAGCCGTCGCTAGCACTGCTGCTCGTTGGGAGCTGCCTGTGATCTCCTGAGCACGGCTGCTCCTCGCAGCAAGGCTTGGATTCGGGCACACTTGGCACAAGTCCCCTCCTGGCCAGCGTTCCTTGGCTCACGGCCCCTCTAGGTACAAACCCAGCACGAGCCAAGCAGGAGGAGGGCGACGAGGGATGGGGAAGGGGTCTGGCACATCCTTACACCCCCTGCTTTCCTTTCACAAATAGCTCCCCGCCCCCCAACTCCCTGAGCATTTTTGACGCTTTCTTTATTTTTGAAGCAAAGAACAGAAGGGGAGGGAAGGCAGGTGGAGCAGGGAGGGGGCACGCAGCAGGGCCTGCAGGCCAGGACATGGCAGGGAGGAAAGATGGGCAGAAAGCCCCAGTCTGGGGGGGGGGGGGAGTGTCTGTGACAGCATTGCTGGCCTTGGGGCTGGGATCAGTTGGCGGGTTCGCTTAAAGGAATTGTAATCATCTGAAGATGGTGCTGTCAATAAAAACAAGCAAGAGGCTCTATGGTGCCTTGCCAGCATGATGAGCGCATTATTTTTAATCTCGGGAAGTGGGGTGGGAGCGGCGTGCGGCCGGGCAGCGGCTGCTGGGGTGCTGGCCGAGGGGCTCCCCCTGCCCCCCTGAGCCCAGAACCTGCTGGGGCCCTGCAGCGGGAAGGGGCTGGGGGTGCTGCAGGGCAAGGTGAGGGGTTGCAAAGGCAGCGAGGGGCTGAAGGACCAGCCTGGGGCAGAGCCCAGGAGAGGGGAGCGTGTGCTGAGCCTCCTGGCTGTCAGCTGATAAATGGGGCTGAGCATCACCAGAGCTTCGTGCTGCTGCCCTGTCCCTGCGACAGGGCTGGAGGTGGTGGAGCCTATTCAGAGCCAATGTCCTTAATCATCACTGGGGGAAAGCTCTAAGAGCCCACCAAAAGAAAAAAAAAAAAAAAAAAAAAAAAAAAAAGAGTGACCTAAAATGTTCTTTTTTCCCTCCTCCTTACTTGCACTCCCGTAACACTGCTGAGAAAGCAGACGGATTGCAGGGAAAGCATTGGGAGGCGATGCCTGGGGACGGCAGGGTGTCCAGGTGCCAGCTCCCCTCCCTGAGCCAGCAGCAAGGAACCCTGTAGCAAATTCTCCTGTCCCCAGAAGTGGATGCCTGGATTATTTATTTACTTTAACTGGGAATTGATTTTTCCTGCTCTGGGCAGTACAAGGCGGGGGGGGGGGGGACCACGACACTTTCCACTACAATGCCCTGTTTATCACCCACCTTAAATCCTCCCACTGTGAGCTGGGGATGGCATTTCTGCCCCTTCTCTGGTTCCGAGTGAAAGCAAAGGATTAAAGCGCCTTCCCCTAGGCCCTAGGAATGCTGGCTGTTTCTCTGTGCCAGGGACAAAAACAGATGCACAAATGCAGTTCCCCCTGAAAAAGCAACTCTACAGCCAGTTGCTGCATTGGATGAGCGTCCTCAGTGCTGCTGGATGTGGGCTCATCCTACTGCTCTGTGCTTTGGGAGCCCTTTGTTTAGAGGGTAGAGCTAATTGGGGTTAGCAGGGTGCTTGTGATGCATGCAGGGGTGTTGCAGGCTGCGGTGGCTTTGGAGGCAAAGGGCAGCATCTGGGGCATAGCTGGGACATTGGGAAACCTGGATTCACTCACAGCTTTCAGCCACGTTTCTGTGGTGCTGAGCAAGCAGGCTTGTGCCTCAGTTTCCTCATCTGGGTGTTGCTTCCCAGGGAATGGTGTGCTGCTGCGAGAAAGCCTTTAAAAAAGAGAGGTGTTTGTGTATTCTGCAAAAAGATGTTCTCGGAGTCAGCTGAGGACAGCCTCAACTAACTGCAGAGAGGAGAGCACGCTCTTGTTTGCCTATTACGGTCCCGGTAATGCTGGGCTGACATGCAGCTCGGGTGCAGTGAGGGCACTGGCAACGTCCACAGCCCCAGTGTCCCCATCCCCAAGGTTTCCATTTGCTGGACCCCAACATCTTTTTTGCAAAGTGATGATGCGAGTGAGAAGGGAAAGCACTGTGCCAGGCTGCCATTCGCCAAGGTCGCCCCCTCCCCATCACACCCTGAAGCCCATTGCTGGGGACAGGTGGCTGCATGCCCCAGCCCACATTTCTGCTACGCGTTGAGCCTGGCATGTCAATTAATGCACTGCACTCCCAGCTGGCTTGGGACCGAGGGCAACCTTGTTTTCTTGCCTTTACCCCTGGAAAGGGGCATTTTGGAGAGGTGAAACAAACCCCCACAGACCCATGTGGTGCAGAGCCTCCCAGCTCCTGTTGATCCTCCTGTTCCATCCCTCGAGCAGGGACTTGCTTCCCATGCTGCACCAAGGGTTGAGACCCCTCCACCACCTCCCCCATCTCCCTTTTTTTAGCTGATTCATGAAATTTCCATGCTGGCAGTGCCATGTTGCTTTAAGCTGTTTACGCGAGCTCAGGAGGCGACAGTGCGCGGGGTATTTTTAGCTCGCCGGGTAGCAGAGCGGGATTAAAATGCAGTCAGTGTTACAGACGCTGGGGCTGAATCAGTATTCCTGCACAAGCCTCTCTGTGCCAGCATCTTCCATTGAGTGTCTGAAAAACCCGAGTTTCCATGGAGACCCAGCTCCAGGGCAACCCGTTTCCTTGTACAAAAGCAGCAGGTAGGGAGCGGGCGCAAGGCACGGCCGAGCTCCGGCTCCAGCAGGCAAATGGTGGCTGGAAGTCCCGATCCCTTCTCATCTGGGATGCAGAGAGGAGGGCATTAGGCTGCAAAACGGTATTAAAAGGTGGATGGGTGCAAGCCAGGCTCTTCATCCTGTCCCATCCCTCTGCTCTGTGTTTTTCTGGGGTTGGATGTGCTTTTTGGGAGGATTTGCAAAGTTGGTGGCGGCTGGCAGAGGCTCTTGGTGTGGGGAGAGGGAGCGATGTGGTGCCCGGGGAAGATGGGTCCAGGTTTGCCCTGCTGGAATGGTGGAAATTTGTCCCCCACCTCCAGCAGTTTGTGTTAAATGAGTTAAATTAGCAAATTCTCTTCCTATGTAGAATGTGCTGATACCCAACGAAGCTGCTTGGGACCATGTGTAGCTGCCGCAACAGAAGCTGAAACCATGCAGTAAAAGCGTGGCGATAATAGCACAAAACAAAGCCCGGGTCTTGGAGTGGCCAGCCCCATCACCAGCTCCTTGCGAGGGACAAGCGGTGGCGTGAGCACGGTGCCGCTTCTGGGCATGGATCGGTGCCCTCCGCGGCTCCAGCGCTCCCGGTGAGGTGCTCGGTGCCGGTGGGCTTCGTGGAGGTGGAGCAGAGGCCTCGCAGCAAGGCCTCAGGCAGACCCAAGGTAGCAGCCCCCTAAGCCACCACAGCCCCTGAGACACGGTTTGGTGTTTTGGTTTTAAAACCAGTCGAGAATAGCCATGGAGGAACAAAGCTGCTCGGTTTTCAAAGCGGAGTTTGTGCTTTCCCATCTTTCACCTAGGAAAAAAATGAAATCCTGTCTGCAGAAAAACGTATTCAGTTTTTTCAAAGCCCTTTTCAATAACAGACAAATAGATGTTTAAAACCTCATGTCCTTGAAATAAAATCTAAGTTGAGAACTTGAATCAAAAAAATGTTCTCATTGGCTTTTTTTTTTTTTTTTTTTTTTTTTTTTTTTTAATTGAAAACCACTTCCATTTTCATTAATAGCTGTTCTGCCATCCCTAGGCTGCACTCAGCGTGCCTGAAACAACAACTGTCCAATGGGTTATTCTCCAGCACTTGGAGCAACAGACATGATGGGCTCTTATCTATGCTCATGGCATACTTAGACAGACTTGCTACTGTGCAGGCTCTGTTCAGAAAATAGTGTGTTTTCCTTTTTCTGGGTAGTAAAATGGAATAAGTCATATTTCAACTCAGCTCCTTGAGTTTGTGTGGTCCTGGAGATTTTCTGTGCCCATGGAGTCAAGGGGATGCTACTAGAGGTACTCCAGCAGCTGAGGCTCTTGCTTCAGCTCTTGTCACTTTTTGTTTTCCCACTGCTTGCTGTTGTTTGGGAGAGGACCCCCATGATGTTGCTGGGGTTCAGCTGGGCAGAAAGGTGAGACCCTGCTGGGTGCTGGGGTAGTGTCACAGGGGTCCTCTGTGTCCCTGGGGTCAGCGTTGTGTGATGAGGCTGTACTCTTTGCCCTGCCAGACGCTCATGGTCACAACAGCCTTTTCTGAACGCACATCTCGAGGCTGCTGCAGGAACACACGTAAATGAATTGTCTCTTATCACTGCCGCCCCGCCAGGCCCCTCCATCGTTAGACACTTGTTTCGTCCTGGGGTGAGCTATTCTTCATCTTTGCTTTCTGCTCACAGACCATGATATTTGCTCAACAGCTGGCAGGAAAATAATAATAATATTTTTAAAAAGCAACACTCCAGATACCTATTGACACTAATATTTCTGTAACACCTAAATTCTCCATCATGCAGAGAATTTTGGGGAAGAGGGGGGCTTTGCTGCTCCATTCGCAGCGCTGCAGCGATGGGAGGCAGGGCTGGTTGGGCCGGGCATGGGATGGGGAGCATCAGAGAGCTGCAGGCTGGAAGCCCTGTGGGAAACGTGGCTCTGTTTGCAGCACGGCGTCGTGCTCTCCTTGTACAGCGGGACCGCGGGAGGCTTGGCCAGGGGAAGAAGGGAGACCCCCAAGAGCACCTTGCAGTAAAGATGCTATGGTTACTTCCAGCCTGGTAAATATAGCCTCCCTCTCTCCAGTTCGCACGCAAAGGGGGAGTCAACCATGTCCGAGCAGCTTTGGAAGGCTGCAGCAGTGTCCCGCAGGGCTGGTGCCAGCATCGTCCCCTTTAAATGCTGCAAATTGTCTCGCTGAGCCCCGTCTCAGTGCAGACCTCCTGTTCCCTCTCCGTGGGACCCTAATGCTCCAGCCTCTGCTTTGCATTTATAGCTGCCGGTTGCAGCTCTTTGTTATTTTCTGATGTTAATTTAAAAAAAGCAGCTGACACTATCTCACTGTTCACGGAAGGAAACTATTTAGGGACACAACCAGTGGGTTTTGGAAAACTTACCATAATGGGAGAGCTGCAGTTCCTTCCAGCCTCACATCTGCCCTGCTTCGCCTGCCAGCTCACCCGGGGCCCTGCTGAACGGGGCGATGCTAATTGGACGTTAACGGCTCTGAAAATGCCTCTGCCAATTTCTGAGCAGAATAACTGGGAGTCAGCTGCAGCCGGGGGCTCTTCGTGCTCCCCAGGCCTTAGTCCCTCTCAGAGAAGGACGTCACATTCCTGTAACTGGTTTAAACGTGTCCTCAGTGCTGACTGGTGAGCCAAAAGCCAGTGTGTGCTGATGGGCTTGGCAGGGCTGGGTTTGGGGGAATAAATGGGCTTTAAGAGCCTGGGCTGAACTGGAGCAACCCCTGCAGAGCAGATGTGGGAAGCAATTAGGGAGAGGCTGGGGGAGACAGACAAGTCCTCTCCGGTCTTAGTGGTGGCTTTGATGGGAAAACCTGGTGTTCCTGTGCAGCAGAATGAGGGCTCCTGCACAGAAAATGTTGGGTATAAATGGAGGATGGATGGTGAGGCCCCCCCGATGCCCCCCATCCTCTGCTAAAGCCCTGGTCGTGGGGCTGCTGCTTGGGTTGCAGGCAGTGTCCACTGTCCCATGATTGCAGTTCATAATCTGGGGCTTCTAAATTTATCTCTTTTTGGTTGGGAGGTGTAGAGAGGAAGGTGTATGGTGGGGAAGGAGGACAGGGAGAGTTTCTCTGGCTCCATTGTCTCCCCACACTTCCTTGCTGCTGTTGTGCTCCAGGTGTCCAGACAGCAGAACAAAACTCTCTGTGACTCCCCTACCTCCCCAGCAGGTACCTTCCAGTCCACCCTACCCCACATCCCACCTCCATGCCCCATTGCTAATTGCATCTCAGGAGCTTCCCAAGGACTGTTTTCTGTTTTCTTCCCTGTGGAGGATGCAGGTGGATGGGTTTCTCCTGGCCTGACTGAAATTCAGATCAGCGGCAGTGAGGCAGCCTCGCTGGCTATCAGCCCCGCTCATCACCGCCCGCAGCCACCGTTCAGAGCAGCTGCTCTGCACAGATCCGACACTGAGTGACCCGCCGGGGCTGGGGGGGGGGCTAATTAGGGTAATGGTGGAGAAAATTGCTGGGGGGAGATGGGAATAATTCAGCCATGTTTGGCACAAGCCCACTGTGCCCAAGGCAGGCTCATGGACACGGGTGGGAGGGCAGCAAGGGGCTGCAAGCCTCCAGCCCTGGCTTCTGCTGTCGATGCACTTTTTAGCCGAGGGCACCTCATTTAACTGCCAGACTCAGCTTTTAAATCCCAAATCAAGGCTGCCAGCCCTTCAGACCATGCTCTGCCACCTCCAGAAGGCTGCATTGGCTTTTTCCTTGGATTATTATTATTTTTGTGGCTAGAAGAGACCATTGTGTTCAGCCACTTTGACTTCCTGCATTAGACAGGCCATGAAATGCTGCGTGGTGCTAAGCTTTATTATTAGCGTTTATTACTGTGGAGGGAACGAGCACAGAAAGCACAACTCCATGGGTGGGTAGCTTTTTAAAGCAATCACCTACGGCCATGCAACCTGTTATGAAAACTCTCTGCATAACCGAGATGGATTTGTTATGTGCATAGGGGATGTGGGTAATTATAGGAATATCTCCGTCTCTTGACAGATAAGATCCCGCCGTGTTTGTTCTGGAAATTACGGGGGTTGGTGCAATTCCTGTGGGTGTTTTCCCCCTCTCAGGGTTGCAGGAGGGGATGGCAGTGGTCGACGATGCTGGCCTGGAACAGGGCTAGCTGCCTGGCTCTCCCAGTGAGCGAGGAGCCGTGCTGGGTTAATACCCAGGTAGGAAACGGCAGTGCTGAACACCAAATGCTTGATGATAGCTTTGCTGATTATCCTCCATGTTCACCAGTGGTCCCTAGCGATGGTTTCGGCCCAGATCTGCCTCCCCACCCCAGCTGGCCCTTGCGGCCCAGCGGAGCTGGGATGTTTCAGCCCTGGCAGGACCTCACTGTGCAAGGGGCTCAGTGGGACAAGATGGGACCTGTGTGGCTGAAGCTTGAGCAGGCTTTGGCTGGGGTGGAAGGCTGAGATGGGGAAGAGCTAGGGGCGTGAAGAAGCCTTGGGCAGAGGCAGAGCTTGAAGGGGAGTTCTGGAAGGTATTCGTGGGTATGTTGCCTGTTGGGCTGACCCCAAGGAACAGAACAGGTGAAGGAAGGGATTTAGCCTGGTGCAGCATAGGGGCTGCAGTCCCTTTGGTCTGTCCATCCCTTCTTCCTCTCAACAGCCTCCCCACCACAGCTGGTTCATCCTTAAATCTGCCTACTCGGTCTCTCTGTCCCCACT
Organism: Heteronetta atricapilla; assembly: GCA_011075105.1. Taxonomy (NCBI): domain Eukaryota; kingdom Metazoa; phylum Chordata; class Aves; order Anseriformes; family Anatidae; genus Heteronetta; species Heteronetta atricapilla. Next base: position 372,553 of record CM021756.1, on the reverse strand, counting down.
ACTGCAGGACAGTTTCTGTCCCTACAATCCTTGGGGCACAAGCTGTGTGTGGCCGTGCCACCACCTCTAACCACCCTCATACCTGCTGCCAGCCAAACCTAGGTGAAGATCTCCAGGGTCTCTGTAATCTAAACTGAGCTGCAAAAGGGCTTGGGGGATGTAGACTTTTGCTGCACCTGGATTTTTTTCTTCCTCTCGCACAGCGAAGCTTGGGACAATGACAGGACCCAAGGAGCCTTTGGGGCTGGATCCTGGCACTGGGGACATTACCTGCTGCTGAAGAAAGGTTGCATGGGGAGGGGGAGGGAAGGGAGAACAGCCTGAACTCATCAAGGCATTCACAGCCTGGCTTCCCTCCTCTCTGATTTTGTTTAAATTAAGCCATCTGCCCACATTAAATGGTAAATTATCTCAGCTGCTGCCTGTCTCCCTGTGGGGAAAGCGGCCGGAGGAGGAGGAGGAGGGGGAGGAGAGAGAGAAGGGGGGATAAAGGCTGCAGATCTGCCCCCCAGCTGGGACCCGGGGTGGGTGATGCTCTTGAGGAGGTTTGTGCTACCTCCCCTTCTGTGTGCTGGAAGTCAGCCCCTGGTAATCCTGGAGCTGGTCACCTTGGTGTGGTCACAGCCCTGTTCCACTGTCCTTGGCGGAGGGGTAGGAATTGGTCCTTAATCCAGCTGATGGAGGAGAGCGAGCTGCAGCACGACCGCCCTCAGCTCGTGTCCTTGGGAGTCCTTCTCTGGGTGGCAGCACAGCGCCTGCCTGAGTGCTGAGCTGAGAGCCCTCGCCGTGAATCTTCGGCTCAGAGTGACGAAGGCATCCAGTGGACCAGGACGGGAAGGGAACGACCAAGACAGGACCTGGTTTGGGTCAGCTTGTATGCTTGTTTTTTTTTTTTTTTTTTTTTTTTTTTTTTTGCAAGTGGTGCTCGCAAAGAGATGGCTTTTCACTGTTGTTGAGCTGGGCAAGACCCTTCTGGTCCTCTGGGGATGTCTGCAGAGATGAAGCCTCTCTGGGTGCTGAGGTGCTGGGTGGGCTTCACCTCCCCTGGCAGCTTGGAGCTGCTCACACCCTGCAGTGGGGCCGCAGGGGTGGATATGGCTTTAAACCAGTCCCCTCTGCTCCTGCCCATGCTGGATGGTGGCAATGTCACCTCCCGGCAATGTGCACGTCTGCCACCTCCCCACAACGTGGTGCACAGTGCTGTGTCAGCACCCCAAAAAGAGCCACCCTCTCCATGCAGCTGGTTGCGTGCAGAAAGGACGTTGGTTTCCATGCCAGCTCCTCGCTGAGACCCAGCTCTCGTCATCACTGTGCTGTGGTGTGCAGCCTGTCCTTGAGCAGGTCCCCGCGGTGGTGCTGGGGACGTGGGTGGTTGGGCACGGCTCGCCATGAGCCATCCTCTGCCCCCAGCACCCTGCAGGGGCCCTTTGCAGGAGGAGGGGAGTATTTGAAGAGGAGGGCTGGGTGTGGGAGATGACCAGTGCTGGGAAAAGGATTGGGGTGACAGAAGTGGGCAAGAAGGAAAAGTAATGTGAGGTAGAGGGGACACTGAGGGCTCCAAACTGCCCTGTTTTGCAGCCTACATACTTGGGTTTCCCTTGGGAGCCAGAGAAGGGATGCGGGGGGTGCTGGTACTTCAAGGAAAGACCTCCCTGCTCTGCAAAGCCCCAGCTGAGGTTGCATCTCCAGTGTTGCTCTATGAGTTGTTCCTGCAGAGTGCCTGTGTCCTGCAGAGCTTCTCCATCCTGCCATGCCCCCAAATGCTGCTGTTAAGCAACAGCAACCTCTGGTTCCACTGAAATGTAAAGGGTGACAGCATCATGCATAGTATTTTGCTGTCCCTCACTTAAAACTGAGTAAACAGTGAGGGAGACCATTTTCTCCCTCTGTCATTCCATCACTCGGCCTCCTGCAGCCACGCTGTTGAAGCGCAGCTGGAGCCAGGGCGAGGCAGTGCAGGGCTGCTCTGCGCTGCGCTGCGTGCCCAGGTCTGGCTTGCAGAAGCTCAGGGTGTCCTGGACCTGCACCAAGAGCATCTGCAAGCAATTCTGCCACAAGCTCTTGGCAGGCAGCTGCAGCCGTCCTGGCTGGTCCGTGGGCATGGCCCAGGGATGTCCCAGCCTCAGCAGCAGCACTGGGGCTGCCTAGCTCTGGGCAGTGGGGAGGCAGTGGTTAGGTCTGGTGTGCAGGTCATGGCACAAAACTCTTTTCACTTGGTGTAATGCGTGGTGAAGCTGTAGGTTCTCCTCATCGCAGTGGTCTCCTGGGGTCAGGCTCCCCTTCCAACAGGCGTTTCAGGGCATCTCAGCCCATTCGTACTTGTCACCAGGTCTGCTGGGTTTTATGCAGTATGTGGGTGCTGCTGAGCTCCTAAGAGAGAAGGATCCTGGATCCATCCTGTGCTGAAATGTGGATGCAACCATTTGTGAAGCATCTCCAAGACTGAAAGCACGTGTGGGCTTTCAAAGGACCTGTGGTAAGAAGTGAGCCATGCGGTTTCCCCTGTTCACATCTCCTATGTCCCACCTCCCAGCCATTATTATTATTTTTCCAGCAAGCAGACAAATATTTGCAGCAGCTCAAGTCTGCCTTTGACTGAGGTGTGAGAAACAGCTGCAGTGCCAAACTCCTGAATGTGTAGCAAGCACCCAGGGAGGCACAGGCTGCACCAGCTCATGCAGTGTAGCTTGCCATGAATGCACCGAGAGTGTCAGCAGTGGTTATTGCATCTTGGCAGAGTGATGGAAACCTGGCAGCCTCTACCCCGGGGTCATTAAACACCAGGGAAAAGCAACTAGAGTCTCAAAGCTTTCTGGAGAGTTTTGGATCAAAACCTAAGCTCTGAGTGTCCTTGGGCTGTGAGATGTCTGTTCCCATGTCCATGCTCCTCCACCTGCCTTGTGGGCTGGTTTGGAGGAGTCTGTGTGGGAAGTCCAGGCTGGACCCCGATGGTTAAATCTCACTGGTGAAATGCAGGCTTCAGAATGGGGCTGCTCACCCAGGATGGTGCAGACGGGTTAAATCCTGCTTCAGGCCTGGGGAGTTTGATTCCCTCCCTGCTTTACTACCTGCTCTCGTCTGCCTTTCCCAGAGGGAGCCTGGTCAGTCTGCACCTCGAGACTGGAGGCACCTGGAAGTGCCTGAGCAGCAGGGGAACTGCTGGAGGAAAGCAAACGGCTCCAGGTGAGGAAATCTGGGGGGGAAGACAGCAATGGAGAGCCACTGAGAGAGAGCAGAGGAGCGTTTCTCCCTTTTCTGCTGGAAGCTGCTGCTTCCGCTAAACCCACCCAAAGGAGTCGGCAAAAATCTAAGAAATGCACAAACTGAAACCGTGGGGGTGAGGGGAGGGAGGGATAGAGCTCAATGCTGGAGTTAATGGCCTGTGAACAGAACTGATGGCATGGGCCATGGGCAGAGCCTGAAGGGCAAATCACACCTGCAGGGAAGATGAACGAGCATTTGCCCGTGATGAACAAGGGCACCTTCTCAAGGGCACCAGCAGGAGGATGGGGCAGGGCACTGCCATGGGGCTGAAAGGGTTAAATAGTTTCTTGGCTTTTTCACTCATTTGTATGCCTCTCCTGGCAGCATTTAGGTGTAATAAATCCACATGTGTGTGTGTGCACACCCAGTGCCCTTCCCTGAGGGCTGCCTCAGAAAATAACCTCTTCCAGCTGCGGGACTGGGAGGCAGCGGCCCCCCGGCTGCAGGGCCGGGTGATTACCCCCAGGTGTCCGAGGGGGGACCCAGGCTGGGAGCCGTGGAATCGCTTGGGCCAGGCGGGGAGAGAGTCAGCGGTGGGGCTGCGGGCAGGGCTGTGAGCGGAGCGTGCCGGGGCCGTGTTTGCTTTTGAGCATGGGCTGAAGGCACCAGGACTACCAGCAGGTCTTGCACTGAGCGGTTTGGTTCCTCTCCTCCGGGCTCGGAGAGGGGCCAAAAGCCCCTTGCGTGCCTGGGCAGGGCTGCAGAGGGGTTTTTCACCCTGGTTGCTCTGGGCTGGACCAGCCCCGGGTGCTGTTCTCCCTCAGCTCTGTCTGCTCTTTGTTGTACTGGCTTTTGTCTGCAGTCAGCCAGGCTCCTCGTCGCCCAGACAGGAGAGATGAAAATGAGCTCTCATCCTCTGCGGAGGAGAGGATCAGGGAGAGAGACGGAGGAAAAGTGAGGGAAATTAAGCAGAAATAGCTTCAGGGGTCATTTAAAAATATCCCCACAGCTCCTTTAAATATATATTTAGCAAGAATTCATAGTCCATGGCTGAGGGAGCTCCAGGCACCAAATGTACAGAACGGTTTTTGATGAAGACCCATGGGATCCAGTGCAGGTTGGAGGGACAGAGACTGCTGGGGTGGAGGAGGGGGAGACGCGGGGCAGGGGTGGCGAGGTGGCTCCCAGCCACCTCCCCGTGCCCACCAACTGCCTCGATCAGCATGCAGCCACGTGCTGGCCCTTTGGGGCTTCCAAAACAAGGTCATCTTCCTTCAGGGTTCATCAGCAGGCCAAATCCAGGGCACCTGCTGTGCAACCACCCAGTCCACCGCGGATTTCCTCCCCGAGGAGTAACTCTGCCTGGGTGAGAGCTGCCCATCTTTGCTCCTTGGGCCACAGCGGCTGGGAATGGCCACAGAGGTTCAGGGCTGAGCCTGGCCCTTCTGGAAGGGAACCGAAGGAGCTGCTGGTGGACCAGGAGGGGTGGACATGCACGGGATTGAAATGGTCCTGAAATGCCTTTGGGGAGAGATACAAGTGCTCAGCATGGTTCCCCCAGGAGGATGGTGTGAAGCTGATGCGTGGCGGGTGACGTGCTGGGACAGCCGGGAGCAGCACAACGTGCTTTGCTTCCGCTCGCCCATTGGCTCTGAGATCCCAAAGTGTTTTTCAGCCCCTAGTGCTTCAGGTGTAGGAAGGCCCCCTTGTTCCTAGGAGCATCTTGGGCTGAAGGAAGGATAAAATCCCAGGTCTGCCCCAGGGCTGCGTGATCTGCCAGAGCCCATGAATTGTTCACTGCTCCTCCAAGTCGCAGAGGATCCTGTTACGCTGTGCAAAAGGATCTCCTTGAGCAGCAAAGCCTTGCCCACAGCTGCCAGCTTGGAAACCCAAGGGCTGGAGGGAACTCACCTCGTGCCTTCCTTCCCAAGGGCCAGCACTGCTCCAATAGCAAAGTCAGGCAGGCTTTTGACTTCGGGGCTCTGCCTGAAGGTTGGTGGGTGTTTCCTTGCAGCCCTGCTTTATGGATTGTCTCCTGCCTGAGTTCCCACCCTATTCAGATTGTAACTGCTCCATGATGACAAATGGGACTGCCAGCCTCTAATTTAAATTGCCATCTTCCCCTCCCGCTAGCAGTGTGGAGGCACAACAAACCTGTGCTGGAGTGCCTGAACTGGGAAGTGCTGGGGGCATTTTGGTGATTTTGAGGGAACTATCTTGGTTGGAGAATCCTCTTTTCCCACCTGTCTAGCGCAGGAAAAGTCCTCTCTGGAAACCCAAAGCATGGGAAAACCAAGGCACAGGAGGTGCTTAGGAGGAGGTGGGAACCAGTGCCTGGGTGACAGCGAAGAGAAACCAGCGTCAGGCTGCCCGTGTGTAGCAAGGGCTGGGGAAGGAGGATAAATGGAAACCAAGTCTGCGTTTTGTGGTCAGCACGTGTCCTCAGACCAGAGGGCTCCCTGGCACCTTCTGGCCTCCTCGCCTGCCGCAGGGGTGATGCCTTTCAGCACAACACCATTTTTACTTGGGAAGGTGTCAGAAGGAGGAACATTTTGTGAAGATTTGGTGTTTTCAACTGTAGGTCTGCAGACAGAGGTGCCCTGAAAGGACAGGCTGCGCTAGAGGAGACGACATGCTGCTCGGCATGCTGCTCTCCACTCCCACCTGTGGAGCATGGCACGGGGAAGATATGACACGGGGCACCCCATAGACTGTAGAGATGGGTGCCTTTGCATGTGTGTGGCAGCATTTGGCACCACAGAGAATGAGGTAAGGATGCTTATGAGGGTGGAGGAGAGGTGCGAGGTGCCTGGGTGCAGGCTGGCTCATGGGGCCGTCTCCGTGGTCCCCCCATGCAGGTGCTGGGCTCTGCAAGCTGCTGCTCAGCTCATCTCTTCCCAGCTGGTTGTGCAAAAGGCTGAGAACTACCTTCTGCCACAGGCTGTGTCCGTGCTTGCCACCCCACTGGGACAGCAGGGAAAGGCCACGGGTCCCAGCAGCTCGGAGCAGGGCTGGCTTTCCACAGCATCCCTTTGCACTCCTTCTCCTTCCACAGCAAGCCACTTATCCTGCAAGCACCTCGCACTTGGTGACGCTATAGCTCGCAGCAGGGGTGGTGGCCTCCCCTGTACGTCCCATCCCTATCCAAGAGGAGTTGTCCCCTGCCCAAATTCCCAAAAGGTGCCTGACTGCCCTGGCTGAGACTGAGCCAGATCTCTGGTGTTTGGGGCATTTTGTGGCCCTGTGATGATGTGAAATCCTCCTCATCTGGACCTGCCATCTGTTTGCTGTCTGCCCAGCAGAACACAGCTCGTGCAAGGCTGCTGCAGTGCTGGCTCCTTGTGTCACGGTGTGGCAGCGTGTCACCGTGCAGTGACATGGCAATGGCTGGAGCGGAGGATCCAGTGCTTAAAGATGACAGGGGAGTGATGAGTCTCCTCTCTTGGTGTGAGCGCAGGTGCATCGAGTTCCTCTGGGATGGGAACCCAACACCTGGTGCCTCCATCCCATATGGACGTTGCTGCCCAGAGGGGGGTTGTCCCCAGCGTGTCCTTGAGGAGGGCAGCTGGGGACAGGGAAGGGCAGGAGGCCAAGAGCACAGAGGAAGCCCAGCTGCTCGAGACTTTGCAATGCTGAACGCCTGTGACAGGTGTCCTCTGGGCACTGGGCTTCGGTGCAGGATGTGGCCCTGGCTCCCTGATGCTGCCTGAATCTCTACTTTGGGCTTTATTCTTCCCTTTCCATTCATCTCCGATTATTAGGTGGAAAGTGAACAATTACTGTGCTAATGGCTCCATAAATTCCTTCATTACTTATTAAACCCGTGCATTTCCCCGCGCAGCCGAGGAAAACCAATGGAGCAGGGTGGGGAAGGGACGGGGAGCGGCTCCCGCCGCCATTCCTGGGCTGCCGCTGCCCTCTGCCGGCAGCGGGGCTGGGGAGCTGCGGGGTGCCCGGGGGCGCTCGAAGATGCCGCTGGGTCTGCGGCATGGAGGGGGGCACCTGCCTGGGGAGCTGCTGCAAAAGCTGTCCTCGGAGGCGGCGAGGTGCTGCCGAGCTGGGCTGAAGCACGGGGAAGAGAGTTTGGCTTTAGCTGGGCAGTCACCAACTGCTCCTGATTGACTTTGGAGCTGAGCTGCACTGGGAGCAGAGCAGAGGGAGGAAAATCAGGCAATGAGGGACCAGTCCCCACAGGGACCATTCCCCAGCGAGCACACCAGCACAAACCAGGAATAAAGCCCAGGCCAGTTCCTCAGGGCTGAGATGTTCACAGGGACTGTCACCGCTTGGCGCAACAGGACCGAGCCAAGAGCTGGGGCAGGTTGAGGAGTCTTGAACTCACCCCCATCTCCGTGCTGGCTCCCCAAGAGGCTGCAAGCAAACCCCAGGCACCTCCTTTTGAGCTGCAGGAAGGAGCCCACTCTCTTCTGGCTTTCCTCGAGGTGCTAGGAGCTGCTTCGCAGTTTGCTGCCAAACCTCACTATGATCCTGCAGGGTGGACGTTCTCCAGCTTTTTTCTGCTGGCGAAGGCAGAGTTCATCGCGAGAACTGCAGTGGCTGTGCGGGGAAAGCTTTTGCCTCCCTTTTGTGGTGTTGAGGGTCAGGGTGCAAGCCAGCTCGCTCCTGCGCTGGCAGCCTGGCTCCTGGGAGGTCTCTTGTAGCCTCACCTAAGTGAAGCTAATGCGTTTTGACATCTCTAATGGCCAGCTGGGATGCAAGTGCATCCAGGAAGAAAGGCAGCTTGTCTGAATGCAAAACTGCCAACAAGCAGTCACCTCCCCAGCTGAGATGCTCGCAAGTCTTCAGCCCATGTCAGTCAGGCTGTGGGGCTCTGCATCCTGATGGGAGCCCCCTTTGCCTCTCCTCCATCAGGCTCACCGGCTCCTCTGCCGTCATCTCCATCCAGGCTTTAAGAAGGAGCCACACGCTTACGCTCTAGAGAAAGGTTTTTGCAGAAAACAGCAAGTTTCTCTGGTTCTGCAACACCCAAGTATCCTCCAGGATGAGCCCAGCTCAACAGAGGGACCTCGATGCCCAGCTCCCACTGACACCAAATGTAATTAGGCGTCTCTAGGCCAGGGGCTCCAGGGCCATCTGGCTCCTTAATTATTCATACACGTAAATAAACACAGACAGAGTGCTTGTTATCTAGCCCGGGCCTGGGGAGCGATTCCTGCTTATGCAGGACCATTTCTTGGGTCTGACAAAGCGTGCTTTTCTCCAGAGCTCCTTTTGGGTGCTGCGTTGCCTTTCCCCGCTGCCAAAACCCTCTCCCAAAGGCACCAGTGCTGCCAAACTGCATGTTAGACAGATCTGCATCTGCTGCCGGCTGACACAGAGGTGGAAAAACTTTGGAGATGTCTCTGCTTGGAAGGAGCAGGTCTGGAGGACAATCAGATGAAATGCCTGTCAGGAGAGCCTGTCCCCTCAGCGATGTGGCCCAGTGCTCCTCCAAGGTGTCTCTTATACTGTGACTCATCAGCTGTGGAATTTTAATTTGGGTTTTGCTCGCAACCCAAGGCACCACAAGGAAGCAGAACCTCGGCAGACAGAAGTCTCTATCGCTAGTTGTTTAAAGTGATGCATTTCCTCTCAAGCCTGTGGAGCTGTGCCAGGTTTTACCAGATGTAGCCTCAAAGGTGCAGCTGAAATATGGCAATATAAGATTTTCCCCATATTTTTTATCGTGACTGGCCATCGTGCTTCCTCTGCTCTGACAGGTGCCATGGGGTGCACAGGAGAGGTACTGGCAGGGAGGGTACCTGCATGGAGCGTGGGTGCGTCTGTTCCAGAACAAGGAGATGCTTCTTTTTATTTCAAACTGGGATGTTCTGCTTCCCAAAGCATGCTGTGCCTCTTTTCCTGAGGCAATCCCACCCTAGGTCCCAGAATCCTTTCCAGCAATACTGGCCATGGAAGTGAGGCATTTCTGTAAAATGGTAACACCCTGACAGAACAGTGATTTTCCTATTGGAAAAAAGTGGCTGTGTTTTATCCTTCTCACGTGTCTCCCCGGGAAAGCAGCACGGATCAGACAAGAGCAGCGGTTGCCTGTCTGCCAGGCTCCTGGACCTCTCTCTGTGTCTCACTCACCCATTGCTCTTCTGTGCCCGTGGTGCTACCCCTCCCTCACATACCTTTGTATCATCTCGTCTGACCCACCCCCACATATTCCTATCTGTCTCCCATATGCTCTACAATAATTATATCCACATGAGCTATCTCCTGTGTCATTGTGGGTCTGTCTCCAATGCGCCTGTTAGGTTAACTCAGTGTTGGTACATAGGAGGAACTTGTTTTCTAAAGCTCAACACAAATTTCAAACACAATTTCTGTCGCTCCTAGGTCTATATTTAGGTATCAGCTATTTACCCACCATTCAAAACCCACCCACGGTTTCAGGAGCCTCTGCGTACCATCTCTGTCAGATGAGATGACAGGGAGAAATGCAGCCTAATGGACTGCTATTAAAAAATCGGATTCAATTCTCCCTCTGTTAGATTCAGACGTTCCAGGGGAGAGATCTTATTTCCACGGGTGACACAGAGCTGCAGGGACACTTAGGGACATTTAAGTCAGAGGCAGAGCAAGGGAACATTGTGCTTTCTGCTCTCATTTCAAACCACTTACAGTGATTATAAAGCGTGGCTCGGGGGGGCCGTGGCCTCGCTGGGTTAAACAAAGTTCCTCCCACTGCAGCGTGCTCGTGGGGTTCTTTTCCTCGAATACAGCAGCATTTCACAGCGCAGGTTGGAAGGCAGCGGAAGGGAGGGGCAATTCTCCAGCACGGCACGAGGAGGGGGCGCAGGGGACGCTGAATGGGGGCGCGGGACTGACTTAGGGGGCGGCGGGGCGCAGAGGCCGCGGTTGCACGGCCGGCAGCGGGGCCCGTTCGCCGCAGCGTGCTCACCCTTCGGGCCCCTTCTCTCTCCCACCCCGCGTTCGACGTGGGGATGGCACACAGGGGCCCGCCCCAGCCGCGAGGACCAGCACCGCCTCCGCTCCGAGGGCGGCGTGCCCCCGGCCCTGCCCGCTCCCAGCGGCTCCAGGCCCCAGCACAGGGCCGAAGCCGGAGCCTGCCCTCAGCTGCCGCCTGCTGCGGGCCAGGGAGCAGGGCGCGGCGGGGGGGGGGGGACGGCCCCAGCGCGCTCCGCCGGGCCTCAGGCAGGCAGCGCGGCACCAGGCCCGCGGGGGGGCGAGGCAGTGACGGGCGGCCGTGGCTGACCGCCGGCCCGACTGCCTGCCTGCCTGCCGGCCCGGCCGCCCTCCTGGCTGCCCCCAGCCGCCCGGGCGCGTTCCGAGCACCCGGAGCCGCCCCGCCCGGCGCCCGCCGAGCCCTCCTGCCGGGATCCCGCCCTCCGCCACGCGAAGACCAATCGGAGTCAGAAATCGCGTGACCGACCGCCGCTGTAGCCTATCCGCAAGCTATCCGGCTGCTCCCAATGGGATGCCGGAGGAGGTTTTCTCACCCAATGGTAAACGAAGGGCGGGGTGTGAGCAGCAGCCCGCGCTTCTTCGGGAGCGGCAGAGCGTTCGACCAATCAGAGCAGCGCGGGCGGGTTTAGCGGAGGCCAATGGGGAAAAGGGGCGGGTAAAGCAGTGCTCGCGAGAACTTGAGAGGGACGATGGGAACCCGCGTCTGGGCGAGTGGACCAATGGGGAGCGGTGGGGCGGGGCCGCGGCGGGACCGCTGCAACTGGCAGGTAAGAAAGCCAATCAGAAGGAAGGGATCCGTTCGCCCAATGGCCGGCGAGCAGAGGAGGTCCCCTCACCGCCCGGCAGCCGCTATTGACAGCCCCAGGCGCCCAATCAGAAAGCCGCGCCCTTTCTAACTGTCCAGTGAGCGGACGGGGCGGGGCGGGGTGTGTGGCCACGGCTCTTCCCGCCCCCTCCTCTCGGGCGCGGGAGGCCGGCCCGCGGACGGACGGCTCCCTAAGCCAATCGCGAGGAGGAGATCGCGGGGCCGGGCGGGTCTTCCGCCCGACGAGGCCGAGGGGGCCAACGAGGGCGGCGGGCCGGCGCCGGGCGGCCAATGGGCGCCGAGGGGGCGGGGCCGGTGGCCACCGCGGCTTCCAAGATGGCGGCGGGTGCGTGAGCGCGGCGGGCGGGCAGTCGGGAGGCCGCCGGGGCGCGGGGGGGGCCCCGCCGCCTCCCGCCGCCATGAAGGGCAAGGAGCGCTCCCCCGCCAAGGCCAAGCGGTCTCGGGGCGGCGGCGAGGACTCGGCGTCCTCCTCCTCCTCGGCGGCGGCGGCGCGCGGCGAGCGGAGCGGCAAGAAGCCGAGCGGTTCCGGCGGCTCCAACGGCGGCGGCGGGAAGGCGGCGGCGGCCTCCGCCGACAGCACCGGCGGCCGGCGCGGCCCGCACCCGGACAAGGCCGCCCGCGCCGGCAGCCGCGAGTACGAAGCCGGGGCGGCGGCGGCGGCGGAGGGCGGCGGGGGCGGGCGGCACGGCTACGGCGGAGGGAAAAGCGCGGAGCCGTCGCGAAGCGGCAGCAGCCGGGGCGGCGGGGGGGACTCCCGGGCCCCGGCGGCGGCGGCCCCGTCCTCCGAGTCGGGCGGCGGCGGCGAGTATAAGACGCTGAAGATCAGCGAGCTGGGCTCGGCGCTGAGCGACGAGGCGGTGGAGGACGGGCTCTTCCACGAGTTCAAGCGCTTCGGCGACGTGAGCGTCAAGATCAGCCGCCTCCCGCCCGGCACCGGCGCCGCGGACGAGCGGGTGGCCTTCGTCAACTTCCGCCGGCCCGAGGACGCCCGCGCCGCCAAGCACGCCCGCGGCCGCCTCGTGCTCTACGACCGCCCGCTGAAGATCGAGGCCGTCTACGTGGGGAGCGGTGGAGGGAGCGGCCGGCGGCGCGGCAGCCGCTCCCCGGCGCTGCTGGACAAGGAGTCGCCCTACGGCACGGCGGCCGTGGGGGTCGCGGCGGCGGCAGCGGCTGTGCGGCACCCCCCGGCCGGGGCGACGCAGCGGGCCTTGTCGCCCGCCGGCAGCGGCGGGGCGCTGGGTTATCGAGACTACCGGCTGCAGCAGCTCGCCCTCGGCCGCTTGCCGCCTCCGCCCCCTCTGCCCAGGGAGCTGGAGAGGGAGAGGGACTACGGGGGCTTCTACGAAGCGCGAGTGCGGCCGGCCTACGGGCTGGAGCGCGTGGCCGGTGTGGCGGCTGCCGGGGGCTTCCGCGGAGGAGGTGGGGGCGCCGGAGCCGCCGGCGAGGAGGAGATCAGCCCGGAGGACGACCAGAGAGCCAACCGCACGTTGTTTCTGGGCAACCTGGACATCACTGTGAGCGAGACAGATTTACGCCGAGCCTTTGACCGTTTTGGGGTCATCACTGAGGTGGACATCAAAAGACCGGGTCGTGGGCAAACCAGCACGTACGGTTTTCTTAAATTTGAAAATCTGGACATGGCACACCGGGCCAAGCTGGCCATGTCAGGAAAGGTGCTTCTGCGCAACCCCATAAAGATTGGGTATGGTAAAGCCACTCCAACTACCAGGCTTTGGGTGGGTGGCCTGGGGCCCTGGGTGCCCCTTGCTGCCCTGGCCAGGGAGTTTGATCGTTTTGGCACCATTCGCACTATTGATTACCGCAAAGGTGACTCGTGGGCCTACATCCAGTACGAGAGCTTGGACGCGGCGCAGGCGGCCTGTGCCCACATGCGTGGCTTTCCCTTGGGCGGGCCGGATCGCCGGCTCCGCGTAGACTTTGCGGATACTGAGCATCGGTACCAGCAGCCCTACCTGCAGCCTCTGCCCTTGCCACCCCCTGCTCATTACGAGCTAGTGGCAGAGGCAGCTGCTTTTGGGGCTCACCGGGGGGCCCCACCTGATCCCCTCCGGGGGGCCCGGGACAGGACGCCACCATTACTCTATAGAGACCGTGACAGAGACCTTTATCCCGAGACAGAGTGGGTACCGCCCCCGCCCCCTGTACGGGATAGGAGTAACCGGGCAGCAGCCTACGACCCACTGGAAAGCCTGGAACGGCGTCGGGACGGCTGGTCCTTGGAGCGGGACCGAGGGGAGCGGGAGCTGGGCAGTAGTAGTAGGGAGCAGCCTAGAAAGCGGAGGCTGGCAGAGGACGGAGGCCGGCACTTGGACCGCTCTCCAGACAGCGAGCGCTCCTCTTCCTCCCGAAAGCGTCACTGTTTGGCCACCACCTCTCCCCCAGACCGCAGCCCAGAGCTCCTTGGAGGGAGGGAGCGTTACAGCAGCGACCCAGAGCGCTCGTCCTCCCGCTTGCTCCTGTTGGAGCGGCCCTCACCCATTCGGGAGTCGCGCAGGGGCAGCCTGGAGCGGGGCCAGAATGAAAAGCGCGACCGCAAGAATTCCGCTGAAAGGGAGCGGAAGCATCGTGCTTCTGCGGCAGCCGCCGCGCAGGAGTGCAAAAGTCCAGCCAAAAAGGATGAACGTGCTGCAGAAGGAGGTGGCGGAGGCTCCCGGCTCAAACCTCCACCTCAGAAGCAGCAGCAGGACGGAGCGTCGCAGCCTGGGGGAGCCTCCAAGCTGTGCTTGGCTTGGCAGGGGATGCTTCTGCTGAAGAACAGCAATTTCCCGTCCAATATGCATCTGCTTCAGGGGGACCTCGGAGTTGCCAGCAGTCTCCTAGTGGAAGGAGCGACTGGTGGGAAAGTAGCTCAGCTCAAGATCACCCAGCGTCTTCGTCTGGACCAGCCCAAGCTGGATGAGGTGAACCGCCGCATCAAAGTGGCGGGCCCCAACGGCTACGCCATCCTTTTGGCTGTGCCTGGCACGTCAGACAGCCGCTCCGCAACTGGAGCTAGCGAGGCCGCCACGACCTCCACCCAGAGGCCGCTCAGGAATCTGGTGTCCTATCTAAAGCAAAAGCAGGCTGCTGGGGTGATCAGCCTCCCTGTGGGGGGCAACAAAGACAAGGAGAACAGCGGGGTCCTGCACGCCTTTCCGCCCTGCGACTTCTCCCAGCAGTTCCTGGACTCCACGGCCAAGGCGCTGGCCAAATCAGAGGACGACTATCTGGTCATGATCATTGTCCGTGGGGCATCCTAAGGCCCTCGTGTTCTCTGTACCCAACCCTGCCTACTCCTCCACACAGCCCCTTCAGCGTGTGCCAGGTGCTATGGGATACAGCCTTAGCCAGCCCTGTCATTATTTTTAATTAGATCTTTGTTTGTAGGTGACTTTCCCTGCCCGTTTTTCTGTTACTACGTTTTTCTATAAAGTTAAAAGCCAGAAAGGTTGGTTAGCCATTAGTGTGAATAGGATGTTTTGAGAATCCCTTATCCGTGGGGATAGCTGGGAGGCTAGGCCTGCTTTGATTTACAAAAAAAAAAAAAACAAACAAAAAAAACCCGGGGGGGGGGGGAGAACAAACTCCCGTCTTCGTAATTTTGATTCGTGTCCTTTTTTCATTTCATGTATTTTAAAGCAAGTTCGATAGCTCATTCTCTAGAGTTACAAGCCTAAAAGACCAGATTTAAAGCACTCAGTATTTTAAATGGAAAACCACATCCCTGCTAGTGGACTGGTGTCAGCTCATTTTTGAGTCACTGAAATTCTGTGATGGCCTCAGGCCAGCGGCCCTTTGGCACGCATGATCCCTTTCCTCAGGAGCCTGAATGGTTTCCCTTTGAGTTGCATGGCTCGAGGTTGGTTTCTTTCAGGTGACCAGCACCTGCTCTTGGGTACCCTGCAGAACGTGAATTCCTTTATTGGGTGTTTGATAATTTCATCCAGCCCCACGAAATGCATGCACTGAAGGTATGCTTTTTTAACAGGTGTATTTCTCCTATTTCTCTGAGTTCTGTTGTATCCCATATATGCACTTTGGGTTTGTAGCAGTGACAATGTTTGGTAAATAGCTGAGGACTTTGTTACAAACCATGAATGTCTTGTGCTTACTCTGGTATGCAAGAAACAAGGAGGTGCTTTAAGAATAACTTTAGTTATATTGTGGTTTTTTGTTTTTACTGCCTTTACAAAGAGTTGCAGGTACAGTGGGGTCTGGTTCCACAGTGCAAACTCTGAGCAAGTGTGCTTCTCTCCAGAGATGGTTTTAATTCTGTAATAATTTAATTACATAAAAGTTCTCATTATCGTTTTACCTCTTTGTTAATAGCAAGGAACTGCTGTCTGCTAGAGACTTTTCAGGTACAGTACAGTGGGCATTACATGAGGTTTATAATTCTGTGATAACCCGGAGCAAAGTGTTTTCAGCATCTTGGAGAAGTTTAACGTAGTTTGGGATGCTGAGGCGAGAGTTCTTTTTCATGTTATTTTAGGAGGAAGCAGTTTGCCTTTTTCCCAAAGAACTTTGTTCATTTTCTCTCGTGCGTTTCGCCCCTCGTTGGGCGCTTTGCTCCAGCTCTTCGGGACGCCTTGCTAATACAGGCAGCTATGAGGGAAGAAGGGATCCAAATCTCTCGTTCTGTTTAACAACTGCAAGGGTGTTGCAGCTAGCTTCTAAACTGGAGTGTAAATCTGACTGTATCTACATAAGGGCCCTAAAATGTAATCTTGCACTTAAAGCCAGAATGTAATCTTGCACTTAGCCACATTTTAAGAGACGGGCAATGTAAGCGCAGTGCTGCTTCACTCAGTTGATCCTCCGATGCGTCCCCTGGGTAATTGCTGCGGGGCAAGCTGTTTTCTGGTTCAACTTCGATGATGCAAAAATCAAATTCAGATGTGGGATGGGTTGCCAGTAGTACCTGAAGGAGGAGAGGCAATGAATGTATTCTGTGGACACAGAAGCTGTCAAGTGTGACAGTACTTGCTCGAGATTCGCTGTCACAGAGAGGTGAATTTCTGTAACGCCACTTCATGGAGCCACTCTCCAAGAGTGCTCTCGTTTCTGTGCGGCGTGGTTTCCTTTTTCTGAGCAGAAGGAGTAGCTGTTGTGTCCCAGGCATCGCAGAGAACTGAGAACTCGGATGTGGCAGCGTATCTTGAAAACAAATTTTGGTTTTAGAGCTACTTTTCTTTTGAAGTGGAAACATACAAGCCTCATTTAATGCTCTTAAGTGTTTGAGGGTGAAATCCAGGATTTCTGGATTGTTGTCCTTCAGCGTGAATGTCGTAGATTTAGGTGGCAGAACTCAGCTGTTCATCTTACTATTAACAATGAGAATTTCTTGAAATGACACCGATAATGCAAATTACTGTTTGAGAAGATACAGCATATGTACCACTTACCGCAAAGAATGTCTGTTTTAATTCCTGCAGGTGTCTGCTGTGTGTTCCCATGTAACCAACGCTGCTGCTAACTTGCTCTAAGTGCTTCTTGCGTTCAGAGTGAGTTCTCTAGTGGCATTAACATGAGTCACTTGCAAGCGCAGAGTTTTAAAGGAAAGAAACTTGGACTGCTGGGAATTGAAACCTGCCCAATGCCAAAAAAGAAGCACTAACATCGTTTGTGTCCAGCACTTCAACTTGTGAAGCACAGTGTTTGTTACACTGACACACAGCAGACGCCTGTTTTTAAAGCCCGTAAAACTTGGGGTCAACACAGCTTGTCAAAGCAAACTCGTGACAGCTCCCTGGGGCGGTGTGGGATCCCTTTCAGGAGGAGCATCTTGGGTGCACTTCCTTTTTTCCTCATAAAATAACAGTGGTTGTACCTGCCACTGACTTTTGTAAGTCAAAGTTGTGCTGCACTGGAGGGCAATAAGGAACAGGCAAGGCTGTATTTGACCCCAGGTTTTCTGGTTTCTTACTGAATGGAGTACCTGCTTCTTTAAATCTGGTTTATTTGTGGTTGCTGCTCTTGTTTTGTAAGCAAGGATTTTAACACCCTGTGAGGGTATTTAATGTCAGAACATAGTTGACTGGCAATATTTTTTTGCCGGCACTTAGCCACGTGCTGCCGTCACGTCTGGTCCAGCTTTGGCGGCTGTGCTGTTCTCTTAGGCTCCGAAGTGTGCACCATTGGAGTAGCTGTCCACTAAAAGTCATCTTGGCCAGGGCTGAGCGCAAGTAGAAGTCCATCTGTAATATCACTTCTGTATAGAGCAAAACAGATGTAGCAGAATTCAGCTCTCTTGTCGTGTTTGGCATTACGTTGCTCTAGCCAGAGCTCAGTATTTCTTCGGACTTTATGTGCAGCTGACGTTCCTATATTTCACGAGTTAGTTTGTTGAATTAGTGTGGAAAAAGGATGTCCTTTTCCTGAATCATTTTGTAGCCGTGCTTCATGCTTTGGGGAAAGAACCTCAAATGACTCATACTTTTGTTTAAGATTTTTATTTAATTATTATTTTTTTTAATTGGAAACTTTACGCAACTTCCTTGGGTGCTAGCCAGTGGCTTTGTGTGCTCCGGTGTAGCGCCTGGTTTGCTGCGGACTGGCAGTGCAGCGTGAGCACTGAGGTTACCATCAGCTCTGGAGGTTTCAGGCTCCTGGCTTATGACTCCTGGTGCATCCTTTTAAGCGTTGCAGAGGGAGAAGCGATTTATGTGCCAGGCAGATCTTAACCCTATTTTTTATACGGCTGTCAAAAGACTGAAATACTTTGCTGACAACTTGCTCAACCTCCTGTGGAGGGTAGAGAAGAGAGTTTAGGCTTCCTGCGTTGGCAGTGAAACGATCTAGTTGATGGTAACTGAGGTGAAAGGCCTGAAGTATTAATGGGAAGGAGGAATCAATGAAAATTGTGAAGGCAGGTTCAAAACTCTGAGGACTCAGGGAAAATGGCTTGGAAAATCGTAGTTCCTGGCTTTTAAGTCAAACAGTGCTGAGGGCAGTACTCGTGGGGAGTCTGCCTTACGCCTGTTGAACAGAAAAAAGAGTGGAGGAAATCGTTGCCATGCTACAATTACAGAGTTTTTGGGGTTCTTTCCCCCTTGTCTCCCCTTTTTCTAACGACTTTCTGCAGATAGCACCGATGGACAGGTATTCCAATGAATTATAAAAGGAATGATGAGATGATTTTTCTATCAGGCTTAAAGCAGACCGTATTGTTCAGAGAATGGTTAATTGAATATACAACTTCCTGCAGTTTTAATTGTGTGAAAATGATGGATGAGAAATATTACTTGAATAGTAACAGTTTTAAATGATATTAGGTGTGTCTTTGATTTGCCCTCTTTAATATTGGAATTGCCTGCTGTTGGAATTATGCAGCAAAATAACAACAAAAGAAAAACTTGTAAACACTACATTTCACGTTTTTGTTGATAAGTTGCTGTCAGGTAATGTTCTTTGAGGAAAGTCAACTGAATTGTCAAAAAATCCGTTGATTTTTCTCACGGTTAATTATTTTGACATGTCCCATTAACTGTTGCTGAAAGTTGAATAACCATCAATACTGTAAGCCTAGTTTAACCTCGGTCCAAAGCCAAGCCCTGCACTCCTTGTTATGCATCTATACATAGAAGGTGACTTCATTGCAAGGCTTCGTGCCCGTGGGTGGTATAACGTTGGGAGGCAAAAATCTGTCGTATACATTTGTATTGAATTAACATTTTCTTTCCTCCTGCAAGCAAAGCTGGTGGACTGCAGAAGACAACCGCATGGGATACCAAGCTCTAATGGACCTTTGGGAAGAGAAGCTGTGGCTTGTGTGGAATTTACATGGGCCTCTTGATGGAAGAAAGCTTATCTGTTTAGTATTTGTGCATTTTACTAAAATGGCAGCTTTAAAAAAAAAAAAAAGTTGTGTATCTGCTATTGTGATGCCAATGCCCGTGTTTTAAGTGGAAAAAAAATGACCTCTTTGCTTTGTGCTGTGTACACAAGATTGCTGGAAAAGTAAAGGAATACCCTTTTTATGGCTCACACAGCTTAAAAGTAGCTGTCACTCAAACATGCGCTCACAGTTGAGCTGATTTTGTTTCATTCTAAATAAATTGTTTCTTTTGAGGAAAATGGTTTTTCTGCCTGGAAGTGAATTGACGACAAACGTTTGACCCCTTTGTTTGCAGCAGAGGGGTTCTTGCTGCTGCTGCTGCTCAATGATAGTTGCGGGTCTTGAGCAAGAAGCAGGGAGACTGGCACTTTCGCGTTGACCAGCGTGTTTTACCAAATCTGAAGAATCTAGTTGATTGTCTGGCTGTGGCACCCCCTTGGTTTGCGGTGAAGGGGGTCACTTGCTGCTTTACTCCTCATCCTTACGAGGAAGCGGTGCTGATGCTGGCATGCAAGAAGCAGGGAAGCACCACCCTGCGTCTCAGAACGGTGTACAAGTCTGGGGCTTCGACGAGCTGGAGTTCCTGAATTTTATGTTTCTGATTTATTTTGTTCACCCAACTTGTTTGGCTTTAGTTTTGATTTTTTTTTTAAGTTTGAAGAAAAAGTTTGAAATTGCGTTGAATCTTGCACGTAAACCTTTGCACCAAATTGCCAAAAGAAAAAGCGAAATGAGTCCTTAGGAGTGTTTAAATGCTGTTAATAAAGCCTTTCCTGACATACGCGAGGCGCTCCTCCATCTCCAGGGGCTTTTCAGCAGTTACGCGGTGCTGGGTTTAGTTCTGAATGGATGAAGAGTTCCTGAGAGCTAGAGTTGGTAATTTAAAACCTTTGCGTTGGTGTCAGTGCCTTATTTTGACCGGTTTTGAAGCAAGTGTTCCACACGCCTCGGATGTGCATGCACCCTGATCGCGTCCCAGGTACGGCTGCATGTTTGCTTGCAGTCACCACAATGTGTAGTACAGATGGTGAGAGGAGAAAATGGAGGCATCCTGACAATGTTGTGTGCTGTAGTCCTGCTTCTCCTGTATGGGGGCTCCTGAGCTGTGGAAGGCTGTTCCAGTGCAGGAGCACAACTCCATGTTCGCTGCAGGAGACTTCGGGGCACATTTGACAACCGCTGAGACGAAGAGGAAGCTAACACTGCGGCATCGTTGGCTTCAGACACCTCTCGTGTTGTGCTTGCCGGTCTGTTAGAGTTAATGTGACATGCAGATGAAGACACCTTGAAATGCAAGCTTGCCCTGGTTGCCTTGACATACTTTAACCTCCTGTGGATAACGAACCTAGTGCTGTCCTGCAGCCATGCAGGATCATTGCTAGGCTGCAGGTGCCTTCCAGCAAAAGGATGCCGTGGTTGTGCTCCGCAAGGTGTCTCTGTTCCCGGGGCAAAGAGCTGTGTAAATCCCTGAAACAGGTAAGGGGGTTTAAAAGGTTGAACTGAATTGTTATGTAAGAGGAGATGGTTTTGTTGTTCATCTGTTTTTGCTTCTCCAGCCTGAGTGCCTACTAATTTACTGATATGTGTTTGCTTCGGTCAACGTGCTGCTCCCATCCGTGCTGGGGATGGTAGCGACGGATCAAACTCTTCAATGTGGCTTCTGTGTTTGCTTTGGGGTTCCTGGTGGTGATCGCAAGGTCTCTTCACCCATGGGGCAAGGTGCCTTAGGAGTGAAGTGGCAGGACTTTGGTGTGGAGAGCTAGAGCTGCGATTTTAACTTCATGAACTGCTTGAATTAACGCTGACTTGTAACCAAGCACTATCTGTAATTTGTGTATGTTGATGTGGAAAGCCAAGCGAAGCTTAGGCAAAGCTATGTATGTGTTTATGGGATGCTGATATAAGCATTTAAATGAAACTGTTCATTGCAAATGAGAGCGTTTTTAGATACTGCTGGTAATGAGGGGAGGGAAACAGAGAGGGGATGCTTTTGAGATGGGATTTTCTTCCAGAAGCTGGTGTTTGTAGTTGAAGTTGGTATTTTTGCAATGTATTCCGTGTTGAAATGCGACCTCTGAATCTGTGATAACTCAAAGCATTGTACGGAAGGCCCAGCGCCCGCAGCAGTAACAGGAGGCATGCTTGAGCCTCTCTGGCTTCAGCGTGGCTGGTGGTTGATGCCACCAGGAGATGAGCGATCTGTTAGCATAACCCCAGTAAAGGAGATGCTTCGCAGAAGCTGGCTGTCTGCTCGGGCAGCCAGGCGTGTGTTTGGGGGCTGGGTGTGCTCCCACCCCTTGGATGCGCTTTGGCTGGTTGCGGTGCAGCGAGCGGGGCCGGCGGTGGCTGCTGCAGGAGGGATCTGTGGCTCTGACCCAGACTGCTCCCTTACTGAACTGAGGGCTTGTTGCAGTCTTCTCCTTGTTATGTAGTTATTCTGGAGACTTGGAGGTACTGTGGGATGTGGTGTAGGGTGGTTCTCCTGTGGCTGTTCTGTAACACCAGGTTGGGTTTTGTGTGCTGGGTCTGCCTGCTGAATTGGTTAGAGGGAAGCTTCGGCTCCAGGAAAACCCGTGCTCTTGTTAAAGCTGGGCCCTCTGAAGGGTTAAGTGCTCTACATGCATCATATTAGTTTGGCTAATGAGACTTCAGGCAAGCAATCTGGGGAAAGTGGATTTGTAAAGAGAATCATTTAATTAACTGCACTGCAGTAGAAAGTGATGCACGTGGCTTAGATGGGGAACCAGTGATGTGAATTCACACATTTTTTCAGAGTTGTGCTTTTACCAGCCGCCGCTGAATTAATAAGTAAGTTTTAAACATCAGATGGCCCAGATTCTTCTCTTAGCTGATAACAAGCTTATGTTCGCCTCATGCTGCTGGTTTACTGTAAAATAGCAAATGCTCCTTGAGGACAGAGTCCCGCCTCGTGTCCCACCTTGTGCGAGCTGGCCGGGCGAGTCGCCTGCAGAAAGGCGAGGGAAAGGAGCGGAAAGCACCTTGGGCAGATGGCTTTGTGATTCCTATTGTATCTCCTCCTGGTGTTTGTTAGCTGCGGGCCCGTGTTTAATTATAGCCAGATTGAGAACTGGGTGAAGTAGACTCTTAAGGCAGGGTAAGCTGCTGGAGGACTGTCATCGCCCTGTGTGACAGGTTACGGGGTCTGCCCCGCGGGGCTGGTGCCTGCAGGAGGAGGAGAGACCCAGGACGGGGCGGCACTGATATTTATGACAATGTCTTTTGACAGCCCTTTGTATCTTCCGCCAGTGATGGATGCGTTAATTAAACGTGGGTGCAGTGACACGGCGGTGGTGCTGCGGCTGCCTCTCTGCTGAGCTCCCGGCTGTGCCTGTGCTGTGTGGGGCTGGCGCGTGTTGGCCCAGGTCGGGACGGCCGCCGTGCGAGGGGCCGTGCGTGGCTGCCATGGCTCTGCCAGTGAGCCACAGGTTAACTGTGGGTGCCGGGTGTTTCAGCTGCTTTCTTCCCTGCCTTGACCTTCATACCTAGTTCTGCAATCAGATTGGAAGGTCAGTTTGTAGATTTTGAGCCACCTCCGGTATTTCCTGTCCCCAGACACAGCAATAGGGCAGGCTGACTCTTAGCAGTGCATCCTGCTTCAGCCAGAGCCCTGTGTGCCGCCCTGAGCTGGCAGCTTTCTCTGTAACGCCTGCAGTTCGTAGAGAGCATCGGGATGCCTCAGTCGGGATCTTGGTTCCCATGAAAGCACCGCGTTTCAGGCCTGCAGAATCCCAAAGCGCAGCGTGCCTTGGGACCGCCTGCGGGTGCAGGAGGCTTGCCGGTTTGGGAGCCTGCATCTCCCCGGCTGAGCCTCCCAAGGGCTGCCGTGGAGCTCAGGGGGAGCAGCGGTGCCCCAGGAGTGCTAGTGGTGGGGCGGCACGGCCTGGGAGCTGCTTGTGGTCCTCACCTCTGGCAGTGATGGTGCGGGGTGAGCTCCTGAACTGCCTGGGCATGGCGAGGAAGGGGACGTCAGCATCCCTTGCGCTGCTTCCCTTGGGTGGGTGAAGGAGAGGCCTCGTTCCTTGTGTCTGCCAGCCCGGCTCCCTTCCTCTTGCACTAAGGCATGATTCAAACCGAATTGGTGTGACGAGCTGATAACAAACGCCTTTTTTCTTCCTCCTTCACTTTGTTTCCTCCTCCGTAGTTCCCTTCCCTTGCTTGACTAAAGGCTTGAGGACACGGGGATGGAGCTGTTGGAGTGATGGGGTCACGGGAGGGTTGTGCAGACACCTCCCTGGCCTTGTCTTGCCCATGTGAGCCATATCTATAGGGGAAAGTGCTCAAAAGCTCAGAGGTGACTTAGGAGGCAAAGTCTGCATCGGTTTGGAAATAGGGACTTTGACCTATGAATTGCTTCTGAGATTGCCCATGGGCTTGAATGTGAGTTCCTCATCTTCTGTGGTTACTGGTTGAAAGCTTTCCAGTGAGGATCAGGCTTTGTAAACTTATTTTAGCTTTAGATAAGACTTCTGTATTATCAAACATCTTATTTTTTTTTTTCCATTAGGGTAGCTGATAAATTCCCATCAGCTTCAGTGAAAGTAGCTGTGCTACCTTTAAAGATGTTTTTTAAAACTAAAAACAAAGCAGCTCACCTCCCTGGGTGGCTTTCATGTGGCTGGAAGTAAAATTCCCAAGCTCAGGCTGTGCTGAATTTCCACGCAGAGGCAGCCTGCACCAGCAGAGCAGTGCTGGAGGGGCTGGGACGCGGGGTGTGCTGCGGGCAGGAGGGAAGCGAGCACGGAAGGAGCCAAGTGTGCCTGTTATCAGCGTGTGTAAGGGCGAGTAAACAGCAGAAACCACACGCCATATCTGCCAAACAAGCGGGTGAAGGAAGAACAGCCTTGTTTCCTGTTGCTGGAAGGCCGTGTTGTCATATCCTTACCGAGCTGGTTTAGATTGCTCTCCGCTTTGTCCCTGTGGCTTAAGGGAAAAGCAGAGACCTCCGCAGTGCTGTGAGCTGGAGCACACCTGGCTGTGGATGTGCCGGCTGTCGCTACCCAAAAAGGCTCACGGAGCAGCGAGCGAGCATGCTTGTTCCTTAAACTGTCCCTGAATTAAGTAGGCCTTATTTTTCTCCTCATTAATGAGCGTCCTGCAAAGGCAGTGCTTCTCACGGGACTGCTGCAGGCAGTGGCCTTGCTGTGGCTGTGTGCGCAGGGCAGCCGGCTGCGGGTGCTGGGGCTGAGCCCAGGCGTCCTGACCTGCTCGCACCTCCCAGAGGCTTGCAGCTTCTTGGCCGGGTCTCAAAGTTCACCTTGTGCACCTGAGGGAAGGGATGGAAATGACCGAGCCCAGCCTGTGGACGGATTTTATTCTGAGATAAAGGTTGTTGCTTGTTACGCAATAAAGATCAGGATCAGCTTTCCCGGTATTCAGTGCCTGGGTTTATCAGTTGGCAGCATCTGAGAGCAGCAGCGGGGAAGTCCCCGGCTTTGTTATCGCTGATCTTTTTTGTTCAGACAGGCTGAGCGTGTTGAGGGCAACACGGGATAGGCTTGCTTGTGTGGTGAGGAATGGCTAAAGCTGGGTTTTTAAACCTTTGCCCTGCCTTTTTATGATGCAGAAGAGGCCTCTGCCAACTCACAACCAGCAAGAGGAGGCTACAGCTGATAGCCGGGGCCCTAGAAAGCATATGCTGAGTGTGCTTTTGTGTAAAAAATTCCAATAGGAGTTAAGGACTTACGCAGTATGCTTTTTGATACGATCTCCAATCGCACTGACTTCCTTAGCTTTTAGAGAGAGCTGATAAATCCCATCTAAATCAGCGTTTTATCTTGGCTTCTGCAAAATCCGTTGATGTGGGATTCAGGTCCGCCGGGTGCTGCCTTATCCCTCCTGGGGGACGCCCGGCGCAGCTCCTGCTGCTGCTCGCTCCCTTTTGGCCAGAGCTGCGGGGTTACACATGGGAGTGAGTCGCGGAATGTGAATAACGATGGAAAAGCACTTCTCGCCCCTCCGGCTGCCCGGAAGGATTGCGGCCTCACAGCCAAGCTCTTTGGGCCTCAGTTGTGTGTTTCTCAACATCGCAGCAGGAACTGATTCGCAGTGACAGCAGCAGGTGCTGCGATTTCCCACTGGAGAAGCTGAGCCTGTGTTTGGTTCCCCCCTTTTCTTCAATTTTGTGGTGCTAAAATTAATCAGGAATCAGGCTAACAGTTCACTGTCTGCCATTACTTAGAAGGCTTTTTATCTAAATAAAGTCGATTTTTTTTTTCAAAGGCGCTCAGGGATGTTGCACCAGGTTTCTGTTGGGATACGGTGAAAACCGGAGGCTGTTTCGTTAGGCTGTGTGTAAAAGCTTTAATTGCCCTGCCGCATCAGTACCAAGCTTTGCTCTATCTTTTGCAAGATCTCTAGCATCTGGTTTCTCTGCGCTGTTCTCCTGGTGTGAATTTCAGGGAGGTTTTCAAACCAAGGGCTCTTTGCTGAAGTGCTTCCACACCCGGTTTGTCATCCAGGTGGAAGCGGGGCACAGCCCACCCTGACCCATGGGCACCGCGTGCGCCAAAGGTGAGCTTGGGACAGGAGGATGCAATGCGCAGTGACTACAAGCGCTGGGTTTCTCCAGGATGTTTTATTTGTTTTACAAGTTAAATTACTTCATGAGAAAGATCTCTAGTGGCTTGGTAGCAATGAGCACTACAGAGCAAGGGCAGAGATGATGCTTGAGGGGCCCTTTGAAGCGTGTGGGACTTGGGACCGGGCAGAACCGGGAGGGCACCGCGTGCTGAGCAAAGCCCTGTCCGTGCTGACAGTCATGTTAAGCCAACACTGCTTGTCTTCTCCACCCTATATTCTGCGGTTGACTAAGGGAGCAGCAATGCTAGGATTTGCTATCAGCCTAAGAGATTACAGTGAGATTTCTTTTGAACTTGTTTGTGTCCCAGCAGACCCTACTTGAGCACTTATCCGATCAGTGCGTGATGCTGTTCACTATGCAAAACTGTCTTTATGAAGTTATTTGCAAGATGGGATGGAAAATCTTCCTCCGGGCAGATGTTCCCATTGTTGTTGCTGTTTGTTTCTCTAATGTATGTGTTGTGCGTACTTTGCAAGTAAATAAATGGTTTTGGTTTTCAGTGTTGCGAGGAAAACTAAAACATCTGTTTTGTGTTTGCCTTCTCAGCAAAAGGTACAAGAGGAGAGGAGTGAATGTGACCAGCAGAGGTTATCCCGAGCCTGCTGAGCTGCAAAGGCGGTGGCTTGAAGACTTCTCCTACCACCCTGGCTGATGGTAGGACTGTGCAGGGCAGCTGGGAGCAGCTTCTCGCAGCAGGGATTTCTTTTTCTCGACCTTTTTGGACAGATAAGAGGAGGTGATTGGGGCTTGAGAAAGGTACCTTGTCTATGCAAAGTTATTTCTGAGGCACATAAAGGCTGGAGGTGCCTGTGTGTGGGGTAGGATGCTGTGGGAAATGGGAACTCCTGAGCTGTCTGCAGAAGAAGATGGGGGTACAAGGATGTTGGAGACCCTAAATTTTCATATATAAGGGTAAGGAAGTGGTGGGCTGTGCTACTCTGATGGGACAGCCAAGGCAAGGGGGACAGGGAACTCTCCTCAAAATCCTGGAGGTTGGGGAGGTAGGTTGGAGCCGATGGGATGAGGTGTGCCCACTGCACCCTGCAGGTTGGTTCTTGGTAGCAAAAGAGCTGAAAACAGCAGTGCTTGTGTGGAAATGAGAGCAGTGTTCAGCAGAGTGGGTTTATTTAGGGAAAGGGGAGAAGAGCTTGGAGCGTGAGGACAGGTACTATAAATCTATAAAGCTCTTGAATTTGGAAACCTGAAGCCAAGCATAAGCCAGTAAAGCCTGAATAGTTTCTGTTACAGCAACAAACCCAGTAGTCTTTAATTTGTTGAGTAGGAGCATGAATATTTCAAGAGGTGAAACCTTAAATTTGCAAATGAAAGCTTCATCCCTGCTGAAGGTCTTAGCCCAATGCGCAGTGCAGGACTGGCTTGAGACAAATTACATGGGATCCGCTTGCCCCTCTTCAAGCCCCAGTGCCTAAACACCTCAAATAGTCTTTTTTTATCCTTAAAACCTGGTTGCTCAGCAAATGACACACAAGATCCTCTCGCGGATCTAAGCATAAGCTGGTACAGGTGGATCACGTGCTGTATTTGATGCTGCAGTTTGGATTTGAAAGGACAATTTTTGAAGCATTTGCTGCCTGTGGATTTCTGCAGGAATTGGAGGAAGCTGTGAACAGGCAGATCTGTGAAAAAACAGGCATTTTATACCACTGATATTCCCCACTGAGTGCAAATTCAGGGCTAAAATATTTCCCTTATTTCAGTCTGCGTGGTTTCTTTGGCTTTCTTTAGTTGTGTAACCGCTGAATATGGCCCATCATTTGCGAGTGAGCTGTCCTGCCTGCAGCGATGTCTTAGCTGCTTAGTACAGCTGTAAAGTTGTGCAGCTTTTTATTAAAAATAGAGTGCTTAATTTTGTACTTGAAATAACCCATTGGGCAGTTTAAAGGAACGTTCCTATAGGGGAATAACCTTTGATGTTGTAAAAGAAAAGGGGGTGAGCGGGGAAGGATCATGCTAGTGGCTGAGTTGGTGGCCATGTAAAACCCCTGTGATATCCCAGCTCTGCATAATAATTCTAAAGGTGATAACATGGAAAATTGCAGCCTCAATAGCAACCAGAGGGGCAGGACAGCAGGGAGCTGGCAGAGCCCCCGTGTCCCCCCCAGCCGTCAGCTGTGTTCCTTCCTGGCAAACAGCGCATTACCCTATGTGGTTCTCAGGTGGCTTTAATCACACGTGGACCAGAAATACCTAGAAATGCTAACGGTGAATCTGACATCTGAAAGTCCCTGGTTTGATTTCGCTGCCGTTGGTAGCTTCGGGTGCAGAAGGTCTGTGCTGGCCGTCGTGTCCGGTTGTGGCTGCAATGAGACTGGTTCTTCAAAGCTTCCACTGCTCTAAAGCTTCAGCCCAGCGTGGGGACGTTGCTCGGGTTGGCTTCCTTTAGCTTCCACTTCTGGGCCAGCGGCTCAAAGAAGAAGGACATGGGCGAGATGAGAGCACAGGCTCCAGCAAAGAGGAAAGAGCAGGCGTAGGTCTGCGTGTAGTCATACAGCCACCCTGCAGGAGGAAAGATCGTTAGTAAAGCTGTTGGATTTTCTCACCAAAAATCTTTTGGGAGGTGGGCGGGAAGTGCAGGATGTGTGTTCTCATTTCAGAATGCCTCTGGTATTTTCTTTAGGTTACCTTAACTCTCTGTGTGCCCGTGGCTGTGTAGCACGGCCAGCTGGTGCCTGGTCAGGTAGGACAGTCGTGATAGGTGTAACTGGCAAACGTGTAGGGTGTTCTTCCTGGGGCTGATGTTGCTGGATCCTTGTAGTGGGAGTTGATTTGAATCTGATGGAATTTAATCCCCAACTTTTTTTTCCTGTTTCAGTAAGTGGGCGAGAAGTAGCTGCTGCAGCAGATGTTAGGTCCCATTGGTAGTGAGATGACTCCTTTGCAACATCCGCACTGAAATCTGTGGATTCCCCAGACCTGCTGCCTTGTGAGCAGACCCAATTTAACACAGCCTGTCTAATATGAAAGATCCCAGACCAAGAGCAGAGAGCGAACTTGCTTAAAGGTAGCTTTGCCAGCACTTAAAACCTACATTCAGTAGAGACTCAGGTGTCTGCAAGGGGGCAGACTGCCTTTTTAAAATTACCTTTAAGTGTTTTGTTTGGTTACATCGTATCATCTAGTATCTGGACATTCAATTTAAATGTGCATAATTCCTCTGTTTGAATCTAAAACATACAAAGCAATAGGCGTTGCTACTGCGTGTAACAGATTCTGTAACATACTCCCAAATCTGGCACAGGGATGCACAAGCTGGGTTAGCAGCAGAGTGACCAGCTGAGCTAGATCTGCTACTGGTGTACACCAGAATTCCTCCCTGACATCCACAGATTTACACAGTTACACCATTACAGCGTTAGATCTGGCCTGCGTCTGGGATTCTTAAAACTGGAAAGGAGTGGAAACAGCAATGTTGTCCCAGGAGATCCCGGCTTTGCACTGGAGCACTGTTCCTGCTGTACCTGTGAG
This sequence comes from Heteronetta atricapilla, assembly GCA_011075105.1. Lineage (NCBI taxonomy): Eukaryota > Metazoa > Chordata > Aves > Anseriformes > Anatidae > Heteronetta > Heteronetta atricapilla. Next base: position 343,663 of record CM021756.1, on the reverse strand, counting down.
TGCCCCAGCACTCAGTGGGAAAGGGAGTGCTGCTGCTTGGGACGTGGCTGCGTGGCTGGCAAGAGGTGCTACCATTTCCTTCCCGTAGATTTGTTCGGCCATGGAGTTCTGTGGAACGGGGGAAAGGCTCGTGCTGCTTTGCTCTACTGCTGCTTCCCTGTGGGCTTGCCAGCAGCATTGGGTTCCTGTTGTCCCATGCCTACACTGTGAGGCTTCAGCTCTGTTTTTTTCTCAGGGATATTGTTTGAGCCCTGCATGTGTCTTGGCCAGATGGCAGAGCCAAGAACCCCATCATGATTGGACTAGATGATCTTCAGAGGTCCCTTTCAACCTCAGCCGTTCTGTGACGGTGCTGTCTGTCGGAAGGGGACCCTGTGGTGTAGGGCATGGTGATGCGGGTGCCACTCCTGGGCCGCCGCTCCTGGGCCCTGTGTGTTGTGCAGGGTTGTTTATTCTGAGAGGTGGGATCAATTTTTCCTGTCTGAAAGTCTGCGAGATGTGGACAAGGGATGGTAATATAATCGTTTGTAAGATGTAGGTGTCCAGAACACAGTGCTCTAGTTGTGGAGCTCTGAGTATTTCTATTATTTTTTAAAATTGCCTTCTGGATATTTATAAATGTGGGATTTTTCTTTTTTATTATTTTCTATAAGCTCAAGCTAGTGCTGAAGCACCAGCATAGCCTCCTGGCTGGCAGAGCAGTGATGGTGATGCCTTCACCACCAGACATCCCAGCCTTCAAAGCCTGCGTTCCTGCTCCCAGAGCAAAAAATAAAAGCAAATTCCTCCTGCAGAGAGCAGAATTAGAAGCCAATGGTCTGCAAAGTGCAACAGAGCAGCGGTTTTGCAAGCAATGTCAGTAAGTCCCTGGCATGTAAAGTGGTACAATGCAAACCAGCACTGCACATGCTTCTGCTGTGGGCTGTGGTTGGGTTGTTGAAATTGCACCACTGCTCTGTGATCAGCGGAGGGATCTGGCACCTCTGGGTTTTGTTTATTGCAGATGTCCTAGCAGCAATATCTAGCATGAAGAGACAGGCAGAATTTAGGTGAGAGCATCTAAATGTATGTGCCAATGCAGCTTTCAAATGATTCCTTCCTCTCCCCCTTCACCACACACGTTTGTTGGGGCTGGAGTTTTTGTGTGCTGGCTGCTGGAATATATACTGTAATCTTGGATTACGTAGTTTGTTTTTTTCCTTTTGCAGTGTGAGTTACTGATTTGTCCTGTTTATGAAAATAAAATATACTCTCCCTCCTTAGCTTGCTTGCGGCTTGCCAAAATAATGTTTGTTTTGTCTTGTTCCACTTTGGTTTTGTTTTTCAGAAGGGCAGGAGCGCCCAACAGCGCTGGCAGGCAAACAGCTGTGAGCAAGCCGTCAGGCTTCTCGCCCCGGGCTTTCAGTCGGGCTGGCTGCCTCCAGACTCAAGGGCTTTAAGTTAAACAGATTTGCAGGTAAGTCTCCTTTTCATTGCATTGTGATTAGGCTTTGCTGTAGTGTGCAAAATAAGCGTTTTTTTAATGTGTGTGTTAATACTATGTCTTGGGGTTCACTATAAAAAAATGTCTTCATAAAATTCTAAAAATCATACTTCTGAAGTCAAAGTTTTAGGAAAGTCAGCAGCAGTCAAAGGCACTAAACCCCAAGATGTTACATAGCGTTTAAATCCCATTCTGTATTCTGCAAAGAGCAGCTGCTTTTGGAAACTTAATCAGTAGTTTCTAGTCCCATTCAGTATTCGTGCTTAATACAGCTGTGTTGGAAGAGGAAAATTGTAGAAGAAAGGAAAAGAATTGGAAGAGAAAATTGCAGAAAACTGAAAATTATCTTGTATCACAAACCTATATCCTGATCTCTGAATCATTTCCCTCTTGCTCTGCTTACATTGAGATGGATCAGCGAGAGTTTTGCTTCTTGGCTTTGTTTGGCTTTTATTTATCCCATCTGTATTAAGAAGACTGATTTCTGTGCAAGGCTTTTTGCAAGAAACCTGCTTGCTTTACAAAATCCAGACATGTTCTCGCAGTGAGTGGTTAGCATCTTCAGAATGCAGAAGGTTTCCAATTATCAAAAAAATATATTGGAAGCAAATGAAAGTGTAGCTGCTGTGTTAGCACGTATGATGCATGGATAAAGGATAGCCAACTTATTTATTTTTGTACTGTCAGAGAATTTACTCAGATGGTTTTACAGGTATTGCTTTGTGGTGGACATACATCTTGTATCAGCAGAAGAGATCTTCCCCAGTACAGGCCGTGTATCACTGTGACAGTGTAAAGCATGCTGTCAATGAAGTACTTAAGTTGCTTGAAATTGCATCCATATACAGAGTTTGGCCAACCTAGAAATATTGATTAGGGAAATCAATCTTTCTCATGCCCGCAGTACAGCAGGCTTGCTAAAACTTTGCAGCACGGAGGTGGTATTTCAGAACACTTGGCAGCTTGGAGCCAAGAGCGCCCGCAGGCGCGGGGCAGCTGCCAGCACAGGGCAGGAAGCAGCAGATGAAGAACGGCTTGCCAGGTTTTAGTCTGAGTTCAGGGCACATCTGCTAGGTGAGTGATGGGACATCGCTCACACCAGGGTTGGACCTTGCAGCTTTTTCTGATCACTTTCATTGTAGGAACAGCTAAGATCCTCGTTCCAGATACGAGGTATGGCTAAGGGTCAGGGAAAGGAGGAGCTTTGTCCTGGCCTGGGTGTATGGAAGAGAATGAGCCCATCTCTTGTGAGCAGAAGCTCGTTTCTGAGTGCTTGCAATCTGCCAGATACTCAGAACTGTTTTGGTTTCCTGGCAGAAGGAGAAGAGGAAAGGCTTTTCATCCTCCTTATCTTTGGGCCCAGCTCTCATGGCTAAGTAGCGTAATCTTCTTCAAAACAGGAGATTACTGGGACTTCGCTGTACATTTCAGTGCCTCTGCTTGGCGGGGCTGCTGCTGAGCCTGTTCGAGCCTTGCCTTTATCAAGCTGTCTTCCCTCCTGTCCCTCTGTTTCTAGCTCAGTATTAAAAATGCATCCTTAGTGGTAAAATCTGTGCTAGTGTGGTCACCACTGATCTGCTGTGGTCAGGCTTATAAAGGGGGGGGGTTGGAGGCCAGCATCCTTTTCCTCATGCAGCTGTTAGACTGCTGGTTGGGCTCTGCAAATCCATGAGCAAAAATATTGCCTGTGCGTAAAGATAATGTTCTTAAATATGCTTTTTTTCTACTTGGACAGAAAGACCAGCTGTGGATGCTTATGGGTAGGAGATTGAACCAGAAATACATTTAATTGGTGGGTATCTGCGGTGGGTATGCGTGGTGCGCAAGGCATGAGTTACCTGCTAGAGGAGGTCCACCGACGGCTGCTATCCCAGCAAAGAAGGAAGCAAATCCCAAGTAGCTGTGGAGTTTTGGCACACCAACTAGATCTACCTGATTGTAAAACCAAAGCAATAATTATTGGTAGGGTTCATGTGAACGAGCAAGGCACAAAGCGTCTTTCCTGGGGAGTTTCCTTTTCAGCTGCTGTAATGTTTTGGGAGGACTTTGCACGTGTAGGTCTGATTCAGCCTTGAATCTGCTCGCCTCCTTAAGGTTGGCGCTGCAATTACAGGGATGCAAGGTGCAATGCTCTCACCCTGCTGTCTGGGCATCTCCTGAAACTGGTAATGCTGCTGAGGCTTGAGGAGGCTGGTGTAAAATCTGACTGCATTCCTTCCCGGGGGAAATCCCAAATGGTAATGTTTCCCTATCCAGATCCTGCTGTAACTGGTCTGTGTGTTACAGCTAATTCAGGGGTTGGGACCAGATATTCACAGCTCTCTGGATTTGCCTGAGTGCTTGTAAATGAATGGATTCATTCTGGGTCCCATGAGCGGGAGCCATCTCCTTTATAAAGGAGGAGGTGGGAAGCAATTAGCTGAGTCAAATCACTGACAATCTGCAGCAGACTCTGTGTGCTTCTGTTGCACCTGGGCTGTGTGTGCCTGTCAGCAGGCTGGGGGGAGGCTGGGGCTCTCGAGGGGCTCAAACTGGAGGGAAGACCCCTCTGGGGCAAGTCTGCGCCAGCCCAGGGCACGTTAGCTTTAGGAACAGGTTGTTAGGTATTTTGTGGAATACTGCTGGAAACACTGTGTATTGTTATTTATTGTTATTTAAAGAAATGTCCTCACCAGCACAGGGAGCACCAGAGCCAGGAATCCACCGCAGAAAATGGCAGAGGCCACAGCGTAGGCCATGAGCAGCGGGAACGTGGTGGCCAGAGGGCAGAGCAGGTTGGTGATGCCACAGAGCACCAGGTAAGCTGCATGGTAGTGGTACTTCTTGGTCCAGTTCTGGTCCGCGATCCACCCCGAGAGAAGTTGGCTGACGGTCTCTGTGATGCCTGGGGAAAGAGGAGGTCATCGAGCCTCAGAGAAGATGCTGTTTTTACATTTTTTCCCTATTTTGTGAAGAGCTGTGAAATGCATTCTGCCCGCCCCTTGCTTTAAGGATGTGGCCACAAAGGGCTGCAATGCCAAGAAGCTGCAGGAAGGCATTTTTATGCTGTTGTAAAATTCATGCTTTTTTCTTTACCTTGGTGCCTTCTTTGCCTGTGGGTGCACAAAAGTGGTCTGTAGAAATTCAATTAAGGGCTGTGCACTCAACAGAACACTCTGAAGTGCCCTTCAGTAAAAACAGGAAAGAAAGGTTTGTCACTTGATCTTTTTCAATATGAAGAAGAAGCAGACTACCGAGAAGTGTTCATTTGTGTGTGTGTGTGTTTTTAAGAAGCAAAAAAGGACAAAAGCCCAGCATTTTTTTTAAAGGATCAACAAACCTTTGATACTTGATTTAACGTTTCTGGATGTGTTTTTATAAACTAAAGGTGAAAGGACTGATACCTGTCAGCTCTATCTTGCTGACCCTCCTACTCTTGATTCAAAATGTCAGATTAATTGCTGTGATCTCTTTCTAGACTCTTCCACAGCATGCATAATTTCTAAATGTTATACAGCATTGTAGAAGACACATTTATTTTTGTATAATAAAATATTTTATCGTGACTGAGAATGGAGCCACTTTTTTAACCTGATGTGACTTCAGTGTAATGCTGCCTTTATGTCATTATTTTTGGAGGGTGGGTGGTATTTTTCCCCCCCTTTCAGGTGAATTTGCTAAATCCAAATGGCTAGATATGATTTATTAGTGTGTTTTTGTTGTTTGTCTCTCCTAATATCGTATTTCTCTCTGCACACATTCCTGGGTCAGACTAGAGGTCCTGGATTTCTGAGTGACTCTGGATTTCTGTGGCTTTTGTGGGTTTAAGCAAAGCAGGGAGATTTGTGGGAAGGCTTGGGAGGACTGCTAGCACCTATGGAATTTGAAACTTGTGTTTGTTCATTGCAGAAGGGATGGGTGATCATCTGGCTTAGGTTGAGAGAACCACCCACCATGTGAGAGCAACTTTGTACTTGTACAGAAGGCGACACTATATATATGGAATGGGGGTAAGGGCTATGAGCTCAAGCTCTTCCATGAAGATTTATTCTAGAACACATTTGGGACTGTTTCTTGGCAAGATTTGTGTTGTATTTCTTTCCTATTTTGGCATCATTGTAATTATAAATGTGTTTAAAAGATTCTTTTGCCTACCAGCCACTGAAATGAGGTAGGAAGCATCCATGCTGCTTATGCCCAGCGTCCTGGCTCTTGCTACCAGGTGGAAGATGGGCACAAAGTAGGCCAAGTGGCTGAACAAAAAAGACCATGTAAAAATGCAGAAGAGGGGATCCTTCAAAGGGGAGAAGTCGAGGAGAGGCTGTGGATTTTCTTCTTTGGTTGCTGGGAGGGGTTTACAGCTATTCTTGTCCTCGCTGGCTATTTCTGGTGAGCTGTGGTCTGCAGGGGCTTTCTCCAGCCCTTCCGACGCCTCTGCAGTTGCCGGCCCAGAGATGTCTGTGCTGCAGTGTGCCACGGGTTGCTCTGTGGTGGGCAGGTCCTGTGTGTGGCCAAGCTGCGCTCCCCTGCCAGGGCCTTCATCCAGGTGTCTAGCAAGGGTTTCTGAATCTGTTTTTGGCACTGAAGACTCACTGTCGTGGTTTTTAGCAGAGGAGCGTTGAGGCAGCTGGGTGCTGATGGGACGCAGCAGCATGCTGGAAGGCATGAGGTTTAGCATGATGCCTCCAAAAATCAGGAGAGTACCTAAACAAAGAAACAAAGACAAAAGATGCCTTTTTTTTTTTTTAAGATCTTTTTTAGACAGGATGTAATCCATGTCCAACATGGAGAATGATCAGCAAAGAGGGAAAGGTGCCTTGCTGGAGCTGTTATCTGGCTTTTGGGCTGGAAGTCCCTTTCTTTCGGATGCATGCAAAAGGAAAGAAGAATCTGGGGAGGGTTGTTTTATTTTCACTCATCAAAAGTGATGGAGTGTCCTGAAACAGTGTAGTAAAAGTAGATATCCCCAAACTAACCTAGAAAGAGGCAAAGTTGTTCCTCAGTGCATCCAATTTTAGTTTTTACAGAGCCTCAGGTGCCTTCTTCACACTGAGGAATGTGGGACGCGGGGAGATGCGCTCACCTTGCCAGCCGTAGGAATTGATGAGAAGCTGTGTGAAGGGCGCTATCAGGAACGTCAGCCCCATTCCTGAGCGGGCGATGGCGTTGGAGAAAGCCAGCCGCTTCCTGCAGTGCTTGGCCGTCATCACCGCTGCTGCCTGGTACAGGCAGCAGAACCCCATGCCTGCGATACGGGTGGAAGTGGGATGTCAGTGCCAAGAAGCGGCTGCTTCGTATCGTGAGGTCTGGGGATTCAGAGGCATGCTGTCCTAAGCTTATCTTCCCTGCAGTGGAGGTGAGAATGAAAAGGGGGGCTGGCCGCTGTTGCTATCACTGGAGAACCAGGATTTCAGGCATGTTGTGTAGTGTCCAGGGCTTTTGAGGCTGTGCACTTTCACTGAGGGGTTAAAAGGCCTGGATTTGTGGCATATGTTGGGTCCAGGGGAAAACAAAACAAAACAAAAAACTAAGCTAGTGTGGTCTAGCGTGTTGAAATTGGTATCTTACATTCCTGAGCACAAAGCTTTGGGGTTTCGTGCAACATCACATGGAAAGGGGCTGGTGGCAGTAGAGGGCCGGTGACGGCGGGGGCACAGCCTGGTCTAAACGAGCAGCTTCTGCTCGCTGTGTGCAGCAAGGTCCCCGCGTGCCCGTCCGCTGCAGGCAGCTCACCCAGGAGGAGTCCCATGGAGACGCAGAGGAAGGGGACGCTGGTGGCCTGCGTGCTGAGCAGGCAGCCGCCGCTGACCAAGCCGGCCCCGATGATGGAGGTCGGCCGCTCGCCCAGCCGCCTGCAGACCACGGCCACCAGCGGGGCTGCAAGGGAAAAGAGGCAGAGTTCTTGTGCCCAAAAATGACAGCTGATGCTCTGCGGGGCCTAGAAACTTGGAACCTGGAAATCTGGGGGGAAGAGGACGGAACTGAAGCCCAGACTTCCAGATTTCCTTAACCTGCTTCTTGAAGCGCGACACGGCTCTGGTGAATTATTCAGCAGCTGGTTTGAGACATTAATAATGCTGCTAGGGGTGAGGATTTGCCCGTGTCCTCTATAACCAAGCAGCTACAGCAAGGTGCCGTGTCCCCGCGGCTGGGGATGGAGGTGCCACCCCCAGAGCAGCCCAGTGCCCCTTCCATCGGAGCAACCCATGGCCGCAGCGCTGCCCCAGCCCCTGCGGTGCCTGCTCACCTCCCAGGAAGCGCAGCGAGGACATGATGGAGCCGATCCAGCTGACTTGCTCCGAGGAGCCCCCCACCTCCTCTTGAAAAGCCACGAAGAAAATGCCAAAGGTCTTGAGCATTCCCATCACAAGCACGTTAACCTGCGTTCAGACCAGAAGCAGGTCAGACGCTGCAGGGGCCAGGTGCTGCTTTCCTGCTGCTTTGTGCGCTCCATCGTTCTGGATAATTTGTTGTGTTCTGGGGGGAAGAAGCTGCGAGAAGGGGTGCAGTGGGTGTTGGGGGAGTATCGTTCGGGTGGATTTGTGGTGGCCATGTTGTGTTTTAAGCTTGCCCCAATCCTGTACAAAACTGGCTTTTTCAAAGAAAGAGCAAAATAACACCAAAGCTTAACTCCACTAGTGTGTTTTGCTTTGCAAATTGCGTTTTTAATATTAAAACATAATGATAATAATGAACAGGCCTTGATGCTGTAAAACATTGCCAGCAGAGGGTGGGAGACGAGCGGAGCAGGCGCGGGTGTTGGCCAGCCCCATTTCCTAGGCTGGCCCTGCCACGGGGCAAAGATCAGCTGGTGCCCTCGCTGTCCTGCCTCCCTCCTCCTCGGGCTGGGGTTAACGATTGGCAGCTGTGGACACTGCCAGACCCACTCTGCTGTGGGTTGCAAGGGGGAAGATTTCCTGTGCATCCCGGCCTTTCTAGCTGCGTGATGGGGTTTTCTTGATCACTGATGGGGGGATCGCCTGGGCTTAGGTGCTGGTATTGAAGCACATGGCATGGGGTGTGCAGGACCGCCACTTTCCAGGTGGGGTTTCGTGGCTCCTGCGTAGTTATAAAACCAGCGTGGGGACAGAGGCAGCTCGGGGGAGGTGAGGATGGTTGCATCCTTGTGATCAGGGCCTCTGGCGAAAGAGCTCTTTGCTCAGGCAGCAGCGAAGCAGGGACCACTGTCTGCCTGTCCGCACTGTGGCAGAGCACTTTCTGTCTCTTAGTGATTGCCTATCTTATTTTGCCATCAGTTGGACTGGATTAGCCTGTCCTGCGTGCGCCAGACTTGAGACTTCCCACAGACCCCAGTTTCCAAAGGTTTTAGATGAGTTCGTTCTCTGCTTACCAGGAAGAAGTGGAGCACCGCTACCCATGCCCACCCTCCACTTGTGCCTTGGCTTGCGTCTCTTGTTGCTGCTGGTGGCTCTGACTCCAGCTTTTCCTCTTTCCTTTCCCCTGGAAATGAGAATTTTGGGGTGCAGTAGCTCCTTGCTTTCTTGCTGTTGCAGTTACCCTGTGAAACTGCTTCCCTGAGAGCATCAGCTGCCCTCGAACCCCTTTGGTCCTTTCCCGTTAAAGAGGAAGCAGCATTTCGCGTCCGACTTGAGAAAGCTTTTGAGGATGGGTGAAGCTTTTACCAAGCTCTTTTCCAACATATATTAGGTTGCACGTAATCACTGGCTGCAAACAGCTTAGACTCCTTTCTCCTTCCCACCGAATTGCTAAAGCTACTTAATATTAAGTGATTTCAAGTGACAAGCACCTCCCTGCTGCCTTAGAGCACGCAGTCTGTGTACTTTAGAGCACAGGTTTGCCAGAAGTCGGGGTTCACTGTCTGTCTGTTACCCATCTTTGAGCTCTCAGGGGAAGCTGTCCATTTGCCACCTTTCCCTGCTCCCCTCCTTCCCATCGCCTTGCCTGTGCTGCACCTCCCGTGTTGGGGCTGATAAACCTGAAACTGTTCCTTACCGTCTTGCTGCTGCATGCTGGAAAACCTTCCCTGAAACAGTAGATTGCAAAGAGGAATGGTCTCTTCATTTGCTCCAGAAACAAAATTCCCCCGCTGGGACCTGCTGCCCCCAAGTCTGGTCCTTCATCCGTCTCTGGCGAGGACAACCAAGGCAGGACGTGGGCGCTGGGGCTTTGTGGACGGAGCCTTCCTCCTCTGCACGGCCTCCAGGCCAGGAGTCCCTCCCCTTCCCTGGCCGGGGCTTTCGCTGAGCAGAAATCCTGCCCGGAGGAAATGGAGCCTCTGGAGGAAAAGCCTGCAAGGATCCAGCTCCAGGCAAGGCTCCAGGTCCTGCTAGACATGGAGCGGAGCGGTAGGTGGCAATGGTGGCCTGAAGCCAAGCCCTGGGCAGCTGGCAGCCACCCAGCCCTTGGCCCCAGAAATAGGAGAGAGCCTGAAAAGCTTCGCGTTTTACAGCCAAGGTGCCCCGCAGCGGGATCAGGGCAGGAGCTGGTAGCCGAGTGCATTTGTGTTGGCTCCGTGCCTCCATTGTAAATATGCACAAACTCCAGGGCAAACACAGCCGCTGTGCTTCGTCCCCCCATTTCGGCTGACCTGTCACCTCGACTGATGTTCCAGAAAGAAGATGGAACTGCAGGATCCTGACAATGCTCTGTCCCCTCCCTGCCTTGGCAGCACAGGCAGTGCCCCACCTTGCTGCAGGATCTTAGGACAGAAAGACAGGGTTGGACGGACTGGGGTAAATCAGGGGCTAGGGAGAAGCTTTTACTATAGCAGGGCTGGTAATGTGTGTGTTGAGCTTTTATTGAAGTGGGAAGGGTTTTGCGGTGCATATGGTTTAAAGGCTTGGAGGACAGCAGGTCACGGTGCCCAGGGGTGCTGGGGAGGAGGCAGCGGCGGCAGCATCTGGTGCGGTGACTGCGCTCCAGACGTCCGGGAGGAAACGCTCTGCCGCCTCGGCTCGAGCCACGCTGCGCGCAGCCAGGGAGCAGATGCAGGGCCCTGTTAATGAGTGCAGTGGTCCCAGGGCTCGTTACTGGGAGCAGAGTGCTGCTGTGCCCTTCTGTGCTCGTTGGAGTGCTGACAACCAGCCACATGCCCTGACCCCTTGCCTTTTTGCTCTTCAAGGGACAACAGCTTCTGCTGGCTTTTGGCTATTTAAAATGTGCAATATTACTTTCTTCTCAGTAGATAAGCTTGGAATTTGAGTATCAAACAACAAGGAAAAGGGGGAGGGAATGATTTAATAGTACAGAGCTTTGTGTGCTGTGCCTTGATGGTGCTGGAAACACAAGGCACAGATGGGAAATGAAATTGCTCAAAATTTTTGGGATGTTCATAGCGCCCAAAAGGGAGGTTTGAGGAGCTGAGCACAGACTGCTGTATTTGTTACTCCACAGCTCAGGCAGGATCTCCATGGTGATTTAGGCACATGGCAGCTTTTCATTTCTGGGGCAGGCGTCTGTACTCTAGCTGCAGGACACAGGCAGGGGCTGGCCATGGCTGGAGGAGGTCAGGAAAGCCAATTCTCGGAAGGATTCTCGAGTTTGCAGGCAGCAGACATCCCTCCTCCATGCCTGCAGGCTGGGTGCCGAAAGCACGGCTATTCATCCCACAGCGTCTTCCTGAGCAGCGCGCAGGGTCCTTTGGATACGGACACCTTGCAGCAGAGGCAGTGCTCTTCTGGAGCAGCCAGCCAGGCTGGGGGGGGGGGCATGGATCCCCTCCACTCCTGCTTAGAGGCCACGTTGTTAATTGAACTTACTGGGACGGTGTAGCCCAGCTGGGCAGGGTGGGCTTGTCTCTCGTGCCTGTTTCATTCAATGACTATGAGCTGGGAGCACCACTGACACGTGTGGTAGTAAAGTCAAAGCAGTGTGAATGCAGATTTTTTCTCTGACCCAGCCCTGTTAGCTCACTGTGAAGCTTCCTTTCTGCTTTATGCATGAGGACAGCTGCAGGCCAGCTCCTTTTCCCTGTATGTAGGAAGCATCTGAGTGTAGCAGATTTTCAATGGAAAAGCCTTTCTGCAGGATTGTTTCCCTGTACCATTTCATATATAAAGTGAAGAAAGACCTGGATTTGTAAGGATGTTGTCAACATCCATTTGCAGGTCGTGCAGCCACGGCAGGCAGCACAGGCAGGGCCAACACGTTTAGGTTTGAACTTCAATCCAAGACCTAATAAGCAACTCATTCTCACATGGACAATTTAACTACAGGAGGCTAAACATTTCCTAGGAGAAATTCCTAGGAAAATGTTTGTACGTTTTCCCCTGGAGAACTCTCCATTAATTCAAGTCTTTGTGCATTACTCCTTTTCTCTATAGAAACACTAATGAAGACCTGACTGGAAGACATTACCTCACTTGGCTTTTGGGAAAGCAATGGGCAACAGTTTTCAAAGTAGGAGCAAAGAGAAGCAAAGGCATGTTTTTGCAGGTCATTTATTGATTTCTCCAACAAATAAGGCCGCACACATACACACACACACACTTTGTAGTATCTATCGTTACACAAGCTCGGTGAGTGACCCACATTTCATCCTCAGCAGCACACGTGCTAAAATGCAAATTGGAAACCCTGATAGCTGCACAGGAGCTGTTAAATAGAGAGGGAGAGCTTTCAGCCCAGATTTGGTACTAGAAGCATGTTTTGCATTGGAGCACAGAGAAGAGAGTTGTTGTCCAGTGAGGAGCTGGTCTGGAGTGGAGCGTCAGGATGTCAGGGTCAGGATGCCAGCTTGTGCACTGCTACAGTGATGCTGTCATGCTTCTGGATCATGATATTCCTAGAACAAGGAAAGTGAGGCAGTTGAAAAGCCAGCTATGAGAGCAAAAGCTGACTTGGGTGGAAAACCAGATGGGCAGCTCTGTGCTAGACACCTCAGTTGCTGCATCTCTTCCCATCACTCCCAGGAAGAGTGCTGGAAAAGCCTTCACTAACAAAACTGGCAAAAAAAGACAGGTCATGGGCTAAATTATCTATGGGGATCCCAACAGTGGAAGAAGTATCATGCTGGAGTAGCCACCAGCCCCTGAAAGGTTTCCTTCTGCTTTTACAGTTCCTGTTATTTGAGGTCCCATTAATCTAATATTTCCCATGCCTATTTGTGACTGCCCTCTCCATGTAGCTTGGAGATGGAGCTTCCTCTAAGTCTGCCAGTTTACTGAAAGAGAGAGCACTGCTCTAGAGATTTGACCACCCCAGGAGATCCCAAAAGATGGGGGGAAAGGTGAACGCAGAGAAAAGCAGCACCCCCAGGCTGGATGCTCACCCGCTGTCTGACTCCAGGCATACCACAGGTATATCGGTTGGGTCGGAGGTGAGCTTGGCTGCCTGCTGGGCGAGGACAGAGATGACGCCGGCGTGCTCATCTGAGAGTGTTCCTCGGCCTGTCAGGCAAGGGAGATGCTGACCAAAACCATGCGTGCACATGAAGCAGCCCCCACACCCAGCCAGGTGGGTCTGCTCCTGCCAGTCTCCACTGTCCCTCTGCGGGCTGACACAGCATCTCCCCAAACTGTGGCCCCTCCAAAAAAAATTCATTCTAAGTGTCAGGAACAGGTTGAGGTTCAGAATTACAGAATATCCCCAAGCTGGAAGGGACCTACCCAGATCATCAAGTCCAACTCCTAGCCCCACACAGAATCACCCCAAAATCAAACCCAATGTCTGAGAGCGTCGTGCAAACGCTTCTTGGACTCTGGCAGGCTTGATGCCGTGACCGCTGCCCTGGGGAGCCTGTCCCAGCGTGCAGCCCTAACCATGGTGCAGAACCTCCCCCTATCCACCACACCCTGACCCTCCCTGTCCCAGCCCCGTGCCGTTCCCTCGGGCCCTGTCGCTGTCCCCAGGGCAGAGCTCAGCGCCGTGAGGGAGCTGCAGGCCGCCAGGAGGCCTCCCCTCGGCCTGCTCTGGGCCGAGCAAACCCAGGGACCTCAGCCGCCCCTCGCTCGCCTGCCTCTCCAGACCCTTCGCCGTCGCTGCTCCCCTTGAGGCGCTCTAACTGCTGTAAACCCCGGCACCGCGGCACCGGGAACCGCACGCAGCGCTCGAGGTGCGGCTGTGCCTGAGCCCAGCAAGGCGATCCCTCCCCGCCGCCGGCACGGAGCAACCTCGGGGCCCGGCCCCACGGCCCGGGGCTTCCTCCAGCGCCGGGAGGCCGCGGGGGGCCCCGTCCCCGCCCCCGTCGCGGTTACTCACATCCCAGGTTGAGGCCCTGCGAGTCGGTGCACAGGACGCCCACCACGGCCGGGCTCTTCATGCTGCGGGCAGAGGGCGGCGGTGAGCGCCGGGACGGCCGCGCTGCCCCCGGCCCCCCGGTGCCGCCCCCCCCCCCTCCGGTACACCCCCCCTCCCCTCGGTGGCGCCCCCCCGTACGTGTCCTCCAGGTGCTGCTCCAGGGTCCCCTCCATGCCGCCGCCCCAGCGCCCTCGCTTCCGCCCTGCTCCGGCAACTCCTGGCAGCGGCGCCAGTCACGTGACGCGCGCAGACGGTGGCGCCGCGGGACCAAACAGCCTTAGTGCGCGAAGGGCTAAGGGGGAGGGGCCCCACGCGTGACCCGATCCCCGCGCCACCCACGCCCGGGAGCCTCCGGGCCCGAGCCCGAGCCCTCGGGGGCTGGCTACAAAAGTGGGGCGCGCATCTCCTCGCTCCCTCCCCCCCAAGCCGGGTCCACCGGCGCGTGAGCCCCACGCGTTGACCGTGGAGCGGCACCTGGGGGAGCCCCGGGCCCAGGCGGCGCCGGAGGGGGCCGGTGGCGGGGCCTCAGAGCCGGTTGGCGGCTGCCCAGCTGTGCCTGGTGATGGATTTCGCTGTGTCGGGCTGGAAAATTAAAATGTTATTGATGGGGGGTGTGCAGTGCAGCGGTGATTTTTCTTTATTTTTTCCTTTATTTTTTTTACATATTTCTTCCCTTTTTTGTTGGGAGTCAGCAGCTGGTGCCTCGATCCCACCTGCCCACGGGCTCCCCGCTGCTGGGCCTGCCCAGAGCCCTGCTGGGGCTGCAGCCTCGCGGCCCTTCAGGGGCCTTGGCGAGGAAACCTCCCCCACGCCGCTGCTCTGCTTGGAGCCGTTCCCTGGAGAAAGGCCTTGGGATTTCTGGCAGGGGGATTTCTGGAGGCTGGGAGTCATTAATTCAAAACCAGGTGGAGGAGACTTCAGCAAAGCATCCGAACAGCTGCCACTTCAAAAGAAACGCCGGTCTTTGGCAGGGAAAATGGCTGGGCTATTTTTAGTCAATTAAATTGACAATTTAGCATTGCACTGATGCTCTGCAAGGGAAACTTTTCTAGCAGAGACAGCAGGGACTAAATCTGTAATGTTGGAGAGCCTAGCTGCCGTGGGGGTGGTATCTCGCAGTCCAGGGCTGGTAAAATCTTGCTCACTAGATCAAAATCACAAACCTGGCTTTGCTTTCCTGTCCTTGCACCAAGGAGCTTTACCACATCCTGGGCTTGCATGGCCCCAGCCAGTGGGAACGAGCTCTGTCACGACCAAATCCAGGCGGGACCATGGGAGCCCAGGACCATGCAATGGTCATGGGTGGGTATTTGAATGGACTAATGCTGTTTTCTTAAATCTGTTGTTATTTCTTGTTGCAGGACTGCGATGGGGGCTCGTGTGGGGCATGGCAGTGAGTGGTGAACGGCCTCACCTCTGTGGGGATGTCACCTTGTGGAGGCTGCCGGGATTTATGGCTCCTCTCGCCTGGCAGATGCAGTCCTGGGTGCATGTTGGTGTTTCTGGGGAAGGGCCGCAGAGTGAGCGTGTTGGGGTTTTGCTGATGCACACATGCAAAAAAAGCAAATTTTGCAGATGTGGAAGGTGTCACTGTGGGAGCTGGCACAGCCTAGGTTATGATGCCAGCATCTGCAAACTGCTCTGTCCCTTGCACCCTCCCAGGATGTATAAACAAAACCAGAAGGCAATAATTCAACCTCTTTCTGCCTTTTTAGCCACTTTAGCAATCCCTAGTTATGTTTCCACATGCTCTCAAGAGATACTCCAAATACAGGTATGGGGGACATACTTCAAGCCATGAATCAAGATACTTACATATTCTGTTCTTATACAAACATGCTTTCATTACTGAAAAATATATTATTCACTCCCTGCCTCATTTTATTCTCACAAATAAACGCAGCTGAGTCTATCTTTCTGCAGGGAACTTATCACAGACCCACATTATTACACATTATACTCTTACCATCATGGATGTACCAGGCTAACTTTTTCCTTTTATTTTCTTTTAGCTCAATAATCACAAATTCTTAATTCAATTCTTAAGTATACCTGTCAGGGATAAATATGTATGTACTTGGAAAATCCAGCTGTGTTAGCTTAGCTGAAAAATAATCCTGGGAAATAGATGAGGGTGGATGACTGCTTGGTGTTGGTTTTTTTCCCCCATCCTATGTGGGGAGATATTTCTTCTATGATGCTAGAGATTCAGGTCTCATCTGCTTATTCTGAGATCATCAGGAGGAAAAAAAAAATCAACCACATTGGAGGAGAGGGCAGGGGGTATATAGGGTGCAGGACTGCGGTCGGCACGGGCAGACGGCACCATGCGACGGCTCCTGCAGACCCTCTGCTTGCTCCTGCTGCTGCCCTTGCTCCGTGGCGCTGTCATCACAGGGGTAAGTGCAGCTTCACTGCTCCTGTGCCCAGTCTGGGATGGGTTTTGGGGGTTTGGGGTTGTTTTTCTTTTTTTTTTTTTTTTTTTTTTTTTTTTTTCCTTTTATTTCTTTTTGGAAATAGGGCAGAATTGTACTTGTCACCCTGGGGGTTGCGGTTATAACACTGTAATTAGATCTTCTTGCTCTCTAGAGCTCATTGCACAGGTTTGGTGTTTAATCTTTATCAATTACCAGTTTATCTTGCTTTATCTGTGTGGAGCGCAGCACAGGGAGCAGCAGCTGAATTTGCTACCCTGAGTTCAAGTTGCTTTGAACTTGCCTTGCCGTCCCCCACCCGTGTGGTGCAAAGTCGAATTGGATGTAAAACCAACTCCCTGCCCCTCTACCCCCACCTTATTTGCACTGATAAAATGATCAGGAGAGGTGCTGGACTGCCAGTGGTGCCTTTCACTGTTTGCTTTAGGTATTTTTTAGTTTATTACTTGCTTTTTCTGTGCGTCAGTTCTGTTCCCTATCAATCCTTGCTTTTCTGCCTGTGCTGCTCCTTGCACATGAGTGTAAAGTCACTCCAGAGCACAGCTTTTTCTGTCCATTTCTCTTCTAAACACTGCATTGGATCCAGCACACAGGAAAATGGGGAAGTTTAGGAAGCTTTCCAAATGGGGAAAAAAATACCTTGATGGGGACTGTGTTCCAAGCAAGGGCTTGGAGCATCTTGGATTGTCCTTCACACTCCCAAATTGAGACAAGTTTTTAAGAGGAGGGAAATGTCTGGCTGAATAGAAAGAGGCTGGGTGCTCTCTCTGCTGTGTTCGGGTGCTGGTGGGATTCAGCTGAGTGTGCAGCCTCTGGTGGTTGGAGGAAAGGGGCTGTGTAGAGAGCCAAGCCAAGGTCCATCGCCACTGGGACCTGATTTTTAACATTATTTGGGTGCTAAGAGGTGCTTTGGGTGCTCGGGGAGATTCAGGTTCCCTTAGGGGTTTGAGCTGGGAAGCTGCAAACTTCTCCCCCAGGCATGGCTCCCTCCCTGCGCACGTGGGGTTTTCCTGGTTTTACACCCTGCATCCAGACCGTGCCCTGCCCCAAAACCCCTGCAGCCAAATGGGAGAACGGTGAGCATCCCTCACCTCTCCCTTAAATCCCCATGCAGGATTTGCACCCAGTCACCCAGGAGCAGATTTTTTGGCTGCTCCCCAAGGTATTTTGGACAGACATGCTGACCTCCCCCCCCACCCTGCCATTGCCTTTGTGTCTCTCCCAGGCCTGTGAGCGGGACCTGCAGTGCGGCAGCGGGACGTGCTGTGCTGTCAGCCTCTGGCTTCGGGGCCTGCGGATGTGCACCCCCCTGGGGCAGCAGGGGGACGAGTGCCACCCCTTCAGCCACAAGGTAACGGGGGGGGGGGGGGTCCATGGGTGGGGGAAACGGGGCAGTTAGGGACCCTGGGCCAAGTACCAGCTTGGTTCTTGTGGGGCACTGAGCTCCATGTGTGGGAGGAAAACTCAATTAATGCCCTGGGGTGGCGAGGGGGCTGGGATGGATTTGGGACAAGGCTGGGGGCAGCATTGTGGGAGTTTCCAGGCTGGTGTGATGCAGCTGCTTTCATCCTCTGAAGTGTTTTCTGCTCCCGCTGTCTGTCCCCGCCACCCTAAACCCTGCTGCCGTGTGCCAGTGGTGCCTGGGGAGCTGGGGCTGAGTCGCCCGTTTAAAGGAAAGTGCTCCAAATTGACTTGTAAATGCTCTGCCAAGCAAGGAGAAGCCAAGTTAATACCACAGAGCCACCCAAGCACTGCAATCTTTGTTGGATAAGACACCCTGAAGCATTTGGATTATCCTGAGCTGCCATTCCTCTTCTGCACACATTCAGTGCCAGACACCCGGCCTCGGGGGGGTTCTGCCTCCGAGCTCGCATATCGATTTTGCATGGTTGTAGTGATTTAGTGATGCTGTGCTTCTTTTCCTGCTCAGATGAGGAGTGAGCAAAGGCAGAAGGATCAGAAATTCATTTCAGGCATACCCATTAAACTCCTGAGAAGCAGCAGAGAGAAATTCCCAGGGCTTTTGTTAAATTTGATAGTTTTTCTTACCTGCTTGCATCCCAAGGGCTGACACAGGGGTGACACGGGGGATTTCCCCATCCTCTCTCCCATTTCTCTCTGTAGGTCCCATTCTTGGGGAAGCGCCAGCACCACACCTGCCCCTGTTTGCCCAACTTCATCTGCTCCAGGTTCCTCGATGGCCGCTACCGCTGCTCGCTTGACTTCAAGAACATTGACTTTTAGGTGATGGAGCTGTGAGTTTCATCCTGGCTGCCAGCCCTCAGTGCACATTTTTTGCTCCCTTCTGTGGCTTAATGCATTGTCCCACCAGGCAACCCTAAAAGTGCTTTTCCAAGGTAGAAAACATTGTTATAAGCTATGTATATGGAGAAACTGAGGCACAGTTGGGCCAAGCTGCTCTGGCACATTGGTTAGCAAAGATCTGCCCCAGAGCCCTGTCCTGCAGAGGAGCAGACAGAGGACAGGACACATCTCTGGCCTCAAAAAAACATTTCACAGGATATTGTCTGGCTGTAATGGATGCTGTCTGCTACATTTCACCTCCATCCTTTATTTTATCAAAATAAAGGGTGATGAAATTTGGGAAGAGTGAGAACACAGAACTCCCACCTCTGCAGCCAAGTGCTTGCTCCCATGGGGTTTGCCCCAGTGCACCATTAAATTTGGGAGGTGAAGCTGATCGGCACCATTTCACCTGCCAAAGTGTCTGCAAGAGGGAAGCCAGCAGGAGGAGGTGGCAGTGGCAACCTGAGCTCCTCTCTGGGAGGCTGAGGAGCATCTGCTGCAGAGCTCAAGGCACCTTCCTCTGCACAGCCCCTTCCTGTTGCCTCCAAAATGAACAGTGATCTTTGGCTGCTTTCACTAGAAATTAATTTCAGGGAATTTTGCAGGCAAAAGAGGGGAATGGAAAGCTTATTTCTGCATTTTTTAACCGTGCAGGAAAAGACAAAAGGAAAAAAACAAAACAAAACAACAACAACAACAACAACAAAAAAGGAAAGTCAGAGGAGCATAAACGTGCTTTTGTGAGAATTTGAGCTTTTTGACTGACAACCAAACTTGAGCTTCTTCCCAAGCCAACACAAGCCCAATGCCTCTGCAGTGCCCCTGTAGCCTCCCAGCTGCGCTGGCTCCCGTGCAGTTCCTCCTGCACAAATCTGCTTTGTGATTGATGCAACAACAATTCCTGTTGTGATTGTGTCTTATCCACATATTTCCTCCTGGAAGCAGCTCTGAAAGCTGGTGATGAATGAGCTAATGCCTGTAATTAAAAGTCCATCAATGGTCTTGTGTAATTAAGGGTTGGGTTTTCCCCAACATTCAAACTTTGGTGCAAAGCATCTTGCAATGCAACTACTTTAGCAGGGGGTGAAGCAGAGTTGGCTGGAGCTGCCTGATGCGGGACTTTGGGACATGAGGAGAAATTTTCCAGGCTTAGCAGCTGCCTGAGGTTCAGGCACTATGCTGGCCTCTTTCTGGTCAAATTTGAGAAGAAAATGGGACATTAATTAAATGTTTTTTTGTTAACTTAGGTCCTAAAGGTTATCTCAGACATGCTTTCAGTTCCCCTCCTAAAAAACACATTGTGGGAAAAGCCTGCCTCGTTTGCCCATCCGTTTGACTTCCCAAAGTAACCTCCAGCAGCATGAGGAGAAATTAACAAAAGAATAATCAGCATTAACAGAAAAAAAAAAAGTTTCCTTTAAAGAAGTGGCAACGCTTAAGTGAGAAGCTTGTTCTGGGGTGTGAAAATGCTTGTGTGCAGAGCTGCTGCCTGGGAAGCTGCAGGGGTTTGCCTTCAGGAGCAGCTGAGCTGCAAACCCCTCCTGTGGTGTGGGCATCCCTTTTTTGCTAGATTTTGATGGGTTTTGGTGCTATTGTAGCAACCATTCCTATTTCTAAGGACACCAATTGTTTTTCTGTGGCAGATGCTGTGTTAATGGAAAATGTAAAATAACTGAGATTAGGTGAAAGCTTCCCCACACTTGTGCCTCCCTCAAAAAATATTGTAAATTGGATGAAAATAAAACACTGCAATGACTGGGTTGGTTTTATTTATTTATTTATTTATTTTTTTATGTGAAGAAAGACTTACCTCAATAGGCAGCTTGGTTAAAACAACAAACAAATTCATTTCATTGATTTTGAGGGCATTTACCCCATTGCTTGGCATAGGACACAATGGCAGAAGGGCTCTGGAGCTGTCCTAGACAGACCCTTTCCC
The DNA here is from genome assembly GCA_011075105.1 of Heteronetta atricapilla. Classification (NCBI taxonomy): domain Eukaryota; kingdom Metazoa; phylum Chordata; class Aves; order Anseriformes; family Anatidae; genus Heteronetta; species Heteronetta atricapilla. The sequence continues at coordinate 323,301 of CM021756.1, read as the reverse complement.
CATATGGAAGGGGTCCCATAGCAACGGGGGGATGAGGGTGGTGGGAATAATAATAATAATATAAACCCCCCCCCCCCCCCAACACTATTACTGTTTTGTAACAGTGTAAAAAATATATAGCTTCATGTTTGGGGTTTCTTTTATTATGTTGCATTGCTTGACTTGCTTCTTCTGGTTTTCCAGATTGGCATTGCAGTCTCCTGGTGGCTTTAAACTGCAGGAGATCACAATTTAATGGGAAATCACTCGATGACGGCAGCAAGTCTCCCCCCTGCATTTTTTCATCCTAAGAGCTGCCATGCAAGAAAACCTCTGTGCACACTCCCCGAGGGGATAAAACATATGTAGTGAAGCAACAGCTCATGTCCTCTCGTGGGTTGTGGGGAAAAGCCAACACAGCCCTTAACCTAGAGCAGTGGTGGCTGTTTGCCTCTCACATGCTCGTTTCCCACCGCAGCGTGGTGCCAAGCACCCCCTTACCTGCTGGGACGTCCTCCCTGCAATGCTTCAAGGTGAACCGTGCCCAGCAGCAAACGGCTTGTGGCAGCACCGCAGTGCCGGCGCTGTGCCCAGAGGATGCTCGCTCCCAGGGCTGGATATTCAACACCCAACATAACCGCAATGTGGTTACTAAAGAGCATCGTGCAATTTCCCCCTAAAATCCACATCAAACTCACCCTGCTTTTACAGCAAGAATAAATCAAGCCTCCTGCTACTTGAATTTCTCTTTCAAGTCTGGGAATGCAGCATTGCTCCCACCCCAAATCTCTCCCTTCAGCAACTCGTGGTGCCCTGGAGCAATTTGCTGCTCCTGGCAGCTGGACGGGGCCATGTTTTTTGCCTTTGGCTCTGCAAGACAAAAGCATGGTGCTCACTGGGGCTTCAGATCAGATGCCCTATGTGGGCCTCAGTTTGGGTCTTACAACCCCTTTGAATGGCACTGGGACAGTCCTAACTCCAACAGCAGTCCTCAAGAAGCCAATTTGGTATAGGCAGGGTTGAGTGTGGATTTTGAGGGCTTCAGTTGGAGAGCGGTTTTGTTTCCCAGGGTGGTTTCTGGGATGTGCCATGGTGGGTCTGACCAGATGGGAAGGGACTTTCCTTGTGTGAGACCAAAGCTGGATGCATCCCTGGAGCAGGCAGGGGCTGTTTTTCCATCCAGTGCAGCCCGTTCCCAATTCTGTACTCATCAACAGGACAATTTCAGCTGGTTCCCATAATGCTGCCGAAAAAATCACTGTTAGTTCTTGCTTTACTCTATTACAAAAGCAGGGCCCATTGCAGAAAGCTGCCTTACCCTGCAGTGGTGGGAGGGGACCTTCCCAGCAGTTCAGGGGCACACAGCATCACTTCTAACCCAGGCAGTGAAAAGTCTGAGAGGGGATTCCAATGACAAACATAAAAGGAACATGACGGCTTTTCCATACCGTCATCGGATAAACCCTGCACCCTGCTGTGATGCTGGTGGCTGCCTCCAGCTTTTGGGGCCTGGAGGTACTCAAACAGAAGCCGCCAGCACCGAGCTGATAGGAAGCTCCTTATCCCGCGGGCACAGCATCGCCCTGCATCCTCCGTCCTCCAGCCGAGCTCTCTCATGCTTCCCTCTTGGCCAACTGCAAAAGGTGAGCCAATGCCTTTCGCGATTATTGGTGTTGCTGATAGCAGGGTGCTCATTGGGCTTTTAATCTTGGTTTAATGGTCCCTGTATCACTGGGCACACAGCACACGGAGAGGGGTCACCATGCTGTGGGGTCACCTTTCCCGCAGCCTGTTTGCATATGACTTAACTAATCAGTTTTACAGATAACAGCAGGTGGCGGAGGGCCAAAACGTGCACACAGCCCAGATGCCCATGTCCCCACACTGTATGCTCATGGTGGCACCCAGTGGGACCCCCTTCTCTGTTCCTACCATGGACAGATCCCCCCTAAAGTGGGGGCAAGGAAGCATGAAGCCGGGGACGCACTATTGCTTACGTTGTGGATGCCCAGGTGTAAAGTGATGGCTAGTTTTGATGCCCACACTGTGCAGATCCTTGTCAGGATGAAGGATTTGGGGTGCTAAAAGGGTGAGGGGAGGGGAGAGCACAGGGGTTGTGATAAGAAGTTGGTACAGAGCACCTGGCCACCACCCCCCCCGCGGGGTGACGTAACGACTTTGGGTGTTGTTTGCCATGGGCTCCAGTCCCTGGGTGTCACCGGGGGGGTCTTGGCTGGGTGCCCACCAGGGAGGGGACGGTTCTGTGGCAGTCCCAGCCGCCCTTGGCACCAGAGCTGGGGAGCGCTGGGACTATATAAACCACAGGACATTTGCCCCCTCAGCCCCGCCACGATGCAATCCCTGGTCCTTCTGTGTGTGGTCCTTGCCCTCTCTGAGGGCTTCACCAAGTAAGTCCCCACAGCATCATGATGGGCTTCAGCACCAATGGTGACACTGTCAAGTGCTGCTTGCAGGAGCTGCAGGCAGTGAGCTCCTGGGTAACTCTGTTTCTCTTGTTTCTTGTGCCAGGCTGCCCTTGGAAAGGGGGAAGAAACTGAGAGAGATCCTCCGGGAGAAGGAGTTGCTGCGCCACTTCTTCCAGCGCCACCGCTATGACATCGGCACGAAATTTCCACACGCTTTTCCCAGTCTGATCGACGTGGTTGCTGAGCCCCTGCTGAACACCCTGGATGTGAGTGCTGGCTTTGACCCACAGGAGTACAGCCCTGGGGAGGTTTGTGGGATGCTCATCCCTGTGTCTGTGCCATGTGCAGGCCAAACCTGATATTTTTTTTTTTCCCCAAAGCCTTCAGCTCACTTCCTTTGCCCCTTCCCACCCATGCAGTTGGCCCTGGACAGAGCCTGGATACTGAAATCAGCAGCTCTGAGTCCCATGAGTCCCATGCATGTGCAGAAGGGAACCACAAAGACTACAAATGGGTCTGGGGCAGTTCCAGGCCTGGGTTCATGCCCTGAAAGCATCCTTTTGTCCTGCTGCCCTGTAGATGGAGTACTACGGGACCATCTCCATTGGCACCCCACCACAGGACTTCACAGTGGTCTTTGACACCGGCTCCTCCAACCTCTGGGTTCCCTCCATCTCCTGTGCCAGCCCAGCTTGCCGTAAGTATCATCAAACAGGGCTCCCCATTTTGCCAGAGCTGGGATCCAACAGCACATCATGGGCTTATCTCTGTAGAATCAAGCCCAAATTTTGTGGTGACACTGCAGGGAGACTGGGGCCCCCCTAGCCTGTACAATGAGCAGACCCCATGGTGCTGGGTCCCTGCAGAACATGCTAGGATGAGTATTTGGGATGTAGCACCTACTCAATGCTGTACTCCACAAGGTGATACTCCTAGTGCTTGATGCCTCAGTTTCCCCGTCTGTCCCAAAGGGGAGATGGAATATCCTGCAGATCCCTGGCATTAGGATGCTGGAGAAGCAGCTGTAATGTATGGCAAACGTTTACAGCTAAATTTTTCCTGCAGCACAAGTAATAAATGGCAGGTCTAAACAGCAATTCAGCAGGGTTCTTACTCCCACGCTTTCCTTATGGCTCAGCCTTCCTGAAAATCTTCATTTTTGGTTTCCCACTTACCTTCTAGAGAGCCATCAGATGTTTAACCCATCGCAGTCATCCACCTACAAAAGCACAGGGCAGAACCTCTCCATTCACTATGGCACTGGTGACATGGAGGGCATCGTGGGCTGCGACACTGTCACTGTGAGTGTCACAATGGCATCTCAGGGGGTTCCTCAGTGCCTTCTCCACCAAATTCACATCCATATTGCAATGCCTGATCGAGCTGACTGTCATCCACCATCCCTAGGTTGCATCACTGATGGACACCAACCAGCTCTTTGGCTTGAGCACCGCAGAGCCTGGCCAGTTCTTTGTCCATGTTAAATTTGATGGGATCCTGGGACTGGGCTACCCAAGTCTGGCTGCTGATGGGATCACTCCAGTCTTTGATAACTTGGTGAATGAGAGCTTGCTGGAGCAGAACCTGTTTTCGGTTTATCTATCCCGGTAAGATGCATCAGCTATGATAGCTGGCGGGGGTAGCAGATGTGTCTGGCTCAGATCATTGCATTTGCTGGTCACTCAAGCTCCTCCACTGTCACTGCTGTTATCCAGCTGTTGTCTTTGTGCCATGATGCCTGAGGGCAGGGGAGCATGCTGCAGTGAGGTGGGGAGTGGATGTGACTGCAGCGTCACAGGCAGCATCTTCCCCCATGGGACTCACGGTCCCCTTGTCCTAAGGTAACTGCACTGAAGTGACATGGCAAAGCCTTTGGTGTTTTCCTTTTATGCATCATTCAGTGAGAGGATGGGGAGCGTGGTCATCTTCGGGGGAATTGATGAAGCTTATTTCACTGGCTCCATCAACTGGATTCCTGTCTCTTACCAGGGTTACTGGCAGATCTCCATGGACAGGTAAGGAAATGACTCTGCTGATTTTTGGTCATTTCTAGCCACCGCTTCTGAAGAGAACTGAGACCCATGAACATCGTGGGCTTTCCACTGGCATTTAACACATTGTGGCGCAGAAAGCCAAGGAACCAAAACCCACAGAACTTTGGCAATTTCTATCTGAATTGGGGGTGTTTTGTCCTGGGACACAGCGTAGTTCTTCTCTTGCACAAAGCCTATTTCTCTTGGGGATGTGTCTGGTGATGAGCAGAGCAACTTTGCTGGGCTTAGTTGGGTCCCAGATTTTGGCTGTTTGGTGTCTCTGTCTGCATTTATGCAATGGGGCTGTGATAACAGCCGTCATTGCAAACTCCAAGAAGCAGAAGGCTCCAGAAGAGGAAAGCTGTCCTAGCTCTAACTCTTATAGAACAAGTCTGAAAGTGTCATGAAGATTCAGCAGGCTTAGCAGCCCCTCCCTTATCTGTTCTTCTCTCCCTGCTGCCAGCATCATCGTGAACAGGCAGGAGATTGCGTGCAGTGGTGGCTGCCAAGCCATCGTTGACACGGGCACATCCCTTGTGGCTGGGCCACCCTCTGACATAAGTGACATCCAGAGCGCAGTCGGGGCCAGGCAGAACACGTATGGAGAGGTAAGAGCATCTGTGTCTTGCTCTGCTGGCCCTGGAGACAGCCTGGCACAAGCCTGAATCCAAGGCTGTTCCACACACAGGCAAACAGTATCACTGCTCATGGCAAAGCAGTCCTGCTGCCGTGGTACCTCCAACAGAGAGCTCCATGAGCTTCTCTGTCTTCAGTTCTTACCAGCAAAATCAAAAACCTTCCCTCCTCACCACCTGAATGTGTTGCTTCTTACCTAAGAGCCTCTTTCCTCTGCTCCCTGCAGTACAATGTGAACTGCAGCTACATCTCTGCCATGCCTGATGTTGTCTTTGTCATCAATGGGATTCAGTATCCTGTATCTGCCTCAGCTTACACTGAGCAGGTAAGGAGGAGTGAGTAGCTGGCTTCCAAGAGCCTGTCTCCACATTCTTTTATTTTCTCCAGTGGCCCTCATCACTTTGGCCTCTCCCATTCCTGTGGGGGACAGCAGATGGATGGCCATGGAGCCTCCAGAGCAACCTGATAAAAGGTACTAACCCACATTTTTCCTATTTGCCTTCTCTTGCTCAAATGCAGAACAATGAAGAAGCATGTATCAGTGGCTTCCAGAACACCTCTGCAGACCTCTGGATCTTGGGAGATGTCTTCATCAGAGTGTACTACAGCATCTTTGACCGGGCCAACAACCGTGTTGGACTGGCCAAGGCTGTTTAAATCCACTGTGTTGCCAGCAGTGCTGTGGTTTGATCACTCAGCCAGTCCACGACCATATTTTTTGGAGCAGCAAGAGATCTTCTCTCATAAGGAATCCCTTGCTCACACATGAATAAAGTGTTGATGGTATAGAGATGGTGGCTGCACATTTATTTGTGATAAGGAGGGACAAGTCCGGATGATCAGAAAGGAATTTCTCTCCCCTCTCACTGTTAAAACCTGGTCTGGTGGGAGGTGTCCCTACCCGTGGCAGGGGGGGTTGGAACCAGATGATCTTTAAGGTCCCATACATTCTAACACAAACCATTCAGTGATTCTAGGATTCTATTATTCTGAATCTAGGATTCTATGATATAACATATAACATATAATATATAATGAGAATATAATGAGTATGTAATGTGGGATGGTGGAAATGTGATTTAGGTACAGGCTCGCTGAGCTCACATAGCCCTGGGTCACTTAACACCAGGGGGTTGGAAAGTGCATGAGAGGTGGGGCCCAAGGCTGGACTTTTGGGCAGATGGGGCTTTATCTTGGCTCCATCTTTGTTATAAGCAACATGAAATGGGCCCAATGCAGCTGGAATCACAGCTCCAGCAGGAGCACCAGGGGCTGTACCCATTCTCATGACGAACATGAAGGGAAAGGGAAGCTGTGCCCTTGGTCTGGGCAGGGCTAATACCCCAAATGCGCTGCCAGGTGGCATATTCCTCATAGCCAGATCCTCTGGACATGGCTATTCTGCACTGATGCCAGAAGACTTGGCAAACAGCCCTGCAAGGGGCTTTCTCCATGTGAGCATCCCCCATGGCCAGGGGAGCCCTTCCCACATCTTCATTCTCTCAGGCAATAAAGAAAGAAATCAGCTAAAAGCTTCCAAGCAAAAATTAAAAGGGGGGGACGGGGGGGGGGGGACGGGGGACGACACGACACAAACACATTGGGACTGCTGTAATAGTTTCCCACTGTGTCCTGGAAAATGTCTATCCTGGAGTGACATCTTGTGGCTGCGGTGCCAAAACTGCACCGTGCATAGGGGATGCACAGAAATACCTGGTGGCCAAAACGATGTTCCAGGGTTTGCTTGGAAATTATGGCTTGAAGGAGGAGAAAAATGCTTCTAGTGGACAAATACGTGCAGGGTTCAGGCTTGCTCCATGGAAAGAAAAGTAGCCAGGACACTTTTCTGATAAAGCAAAGAGGTTTCATGCCATCTTCAGATTATTTATTTATTTATTTATTTATTTATTTTTTCTGGGGAATTCTTCCCTGTGTGCCAGATGACATGATAGATTGCCTCATTAAGGCTTGACTTATGAAATGCACAGTTAATAAGAGCCTTTTATGTATGTAATTGAGCTTTGAGCTTTGGGGCTGTATTTGGGAAAATGCTAAGCTGCAAATTGTATAGGGAATTTATTTATTTATTTATTTATTTTTAACCAGACACTAGGTGGGTGTTGATTAGATAGTCATAGTTTTTTTTTTTTTTTTTTTCCTACTGTTCCCTTTATGATAAATCAGAAATCAGCTGTTGTATCTGGACAAGTTTAATGTCTCTGACCCCATCCTCACAGCATAAGTTAGGGATCTCCCTTGCATCTGCCCCCCACCCCGTGACAGATGGCATAGCTGAACTGCTGGGGAAACTGTTGCAGAGTTTTTCCTCATCCCACAGGTCTTGTGCCTTCAGGTCTGTAATGTCCCATGCCTCGTCCTGCACACAGGAGGCAGGGACCAGCTCCTGCTATTTGTGAAACTGCAAAAACACAACAACAAAACATCGGATCCAAATAACCAGTATTTTCTGTATGCTCTACTTTGAAGCATCTACTCTTTTATTTGAGAATAAAATTTACAAGTTAATAAGAATCAAGTTGTTCAGCCTGCTACCTATCTGTCCATGCATCCATCCATCCATCTGTCAATCCATCCATCCCAGCATCCCTCCATTTCAATCCCTCCCTGACTGCTAAGGGATCAAGAGCAGTGAGGATGTGCTCAGAGCTTTTCCATAGGAAGCAGGCTGAATATTTCCCAACCCAAACCTTTTCACCAGAGTTTCTCATGATCACTTCCCAAGGAATAAACACCAAAAGTGCTTCAGCTTTGATATAACAGGAGTGAAGTTTGGGCAGGAGAGCTCAAAAAAATAAAAGAATTTTAAAAGTTTCATAATTTCTACTAAGAAATAAAAATAAAGAAGTGGCAGAACAGCTGGAGAGAAATGAGGAGTGACTGGAGAGGAGCTGGGGATGTCTCGGAATGCTGCTCACCAGCTGTGCCCAGCTGTGCCTCCTCCAGCTGTGCCCAGCTGTTCTTCTTCCAGCCATCCTCGCAGATAATGAGGCATTTCCCCCTTGAGCACAGAGGGAAGGAGAGTAAACAGCTCTAACTGCTCCTCCTCTGTCTGCGATGATGCTCTGAGGGAGGCGAGGGATGGAGTGAGGAAAAGGGTCATGGAGGCATGGGAGAAAATTAGGGTAAAGGGGAGATTTGTCCTTGAAGGACACCTGTTCTGATCATGTTCCAGGTCCACCTGCCTGGGGTGCAGGTGGACCAAAGGTGTTGTTGTGGAAAGCCCACAAAAAAATAAAATAAAATAAAATACCCCAAACCAGAATAAGAACCCCCCCAGACCCAGAGCTCTGCAGCAGAGCAGGTGGGTGCAAGATTTCTGCCAGAGGGAAAATCCCAGTACACCCCATCTCACATTTTCAATCAGAACAGGTATCAAAATAAATAAACATTCTTTCATCACTCCTTTCTGAATGAAATCACAAACCAAAGATGTTGGCACATTGTGCAATGATCATGCTGAACCTTGAGGAGATGAGACATATATAACAGATGTGGGATATAAAAGCGGATGTGTAGACACTGTATGAGAAACTGTGATTTTGATGTAGGCAGAAACATCAAAAAAGCCAACTGAAACAGTGAAGCTGGAACAAAATGTTTTTGTCAGAAGAAAACCTGCTGGCATTAGAGAGAACAGCAAAATGATTTGTTTATCTTTCTCCCATTAAAAATGTCTATGGAAATTTGCATGTTTTCAAAACCAGAAGTGAGTTCTACAACGCAAAACCAAACTGCCAGGAAACATCAGCCCTCATTACTCCGTGCCCCATTTGCAGCAATATAAGTGACAATAAAATCTACAAGGTCACAGAGGCTCATCCCCAAAGGCATTTGTGCACCAGATAACCTATGCATCAAGCATTTGTGGCAGGAAAAATCCCCCAGTCCTTCTCAGAGATCAGCTTGTCCACCAGGAATGCCCATGGGCACTGAGCCACCACACCCCGGGCCTTTCTTGGTGGCTGTGCAACTGGAGCTGGTCCTCATCCCTCTTGTCTTAATCCCTACACCCAGTGGCCCAATCCCATCCATCACTGCCCACCCTACTGTGTCACCAAAATTATTTAGGCAGACACACCAGGGAACTGATCCAGCTAAAAATCTAACTTATTTTTCAGCCAGAAAAATAAATGAATAAATAAAAGCTTATTTTTCCAGCCAGACCACTCCCGGCTTTGGGGATACCCACATTCTGAGTAGTGCAGAAAATATTTAAAATGGATTAAGAAAGGCAGGGAGATGGCAACCAGCTCCACCCCTGGACAGCTGGCTGCCACCAGGCAAAGCATTTCATGTCATTTTGCCTTTTTTCCCCTTCTGGTATATGGGGAAAATCTCTGTGTAGGGGGAATGGCACTCTGATATCATGGACAAAAAAGCTAAATGTCAAGCAGATGAGCATCAAATAATAAAAAAATAGACTGATGGGCAGGGAAGAGAGATAAGAAAGATGGTATTTATTTGAACAGCCACAGAAAATCAGAGATTGAAAAATGTCTAGAAAAAAAATAACAGCAGCACATTCTGATTGAAAAAAAAAAATCACAGCGTGCAGATGCTTTATACCTTATCCAGACAACTCCACCTGACAGTGCTCAGTCCCATCACGGCAATGTCATTTTTTGGCCTTGTCTCGAGGGTAACCCCCATTGGTCTTATTGAGCGACTCCATGCTGCCATTTCCCGTCACCACACTGGTGAGCATTCTCTCCACCTCCCCAGGCAGAATTTGCTTCTCTTCATTCTCTGTCTCCCTGTGGTAGAAATAGTTGAAATTTGAGACTATGACGGGTACAGGCAGTGCAATGGTCAATACTCCTGCAATCGCACACAAAGTCCCCACAATCTTCCCACCCAGGGTGGTGGGACACATGTCACCATAGCCGACGGTTGTCATCGTGACCACGGCCCACCAGAAGCCATCGGGGATGCTGGAGAAATGGGACTGTGGCTCGTCCACTTCTGCAAAGTAGACAGCACTGGAGAAGAGGATGACACCAATGAAGAGGAAGAATATGAGCAAGCCCAGCTCCCTCATGCTGGCCTTGAGGGTCTGCCCCAGGATCTGCAGCCCTTTGGAGTGCCGGGACAGCTTGAAGATGCGGAAGACCCTGACCAGACGGATGATCCGTAGGATGGCCAGGGACATGTTCTGCTGCCCATTGAGTTCGCTCTGCTGGATCAGCTCAGTGGTGAGAGTTACAAAGTAGGGTATAATAGACACAATATCAATAATATTCATGATGTTTCTGAAGAAGTCAGTCTTGCTGGGGCACACAACGAACCGGACAAACAGCTCAAAGGAGAACCAGATGATGCAGGCAGTCTCTATGACGAAGAAAGGGTCTGTGAAGGTGCTGTGGGCCAGCAAGGTGTCTGTCAGATTCTTAGAAAGCTCCTGGGTGGACTTAAATTCCCTTTCCTCCCTGAACTCTGGCAAGGTCTCCATACAGAAGATGATGATGGAGATGACAATGACCAGGACAGAGACCAAAGCTACACCTCTGGCTGCACTGGAGCTTTCGGGGTACTCAAAGAGCAGCCAGAATTGCCTATGAAAGTCATTGGTTGGTAAGAGGGTCTCAGGGTCCTTGATAAACCCTTCATCCTCCCTGAACTGGTCCATGGCTTCATCACCCAGCTCATAGAAGGTGATTTCATCAGCAAAGACATCAATAGGTACATTGGCTGGACGCCGGATTTTCCCACCAGACTGGTAATAGTACAAGATCCCATCAAAACTGGGCCTGTTCCTGTCAAAGAAATATTCATTCCTCATGGAGTCGAAGTAACGCATCCTCTTTTCTGGGTCCCCAAGCAAGGTCTCCGGGAACTGGTTGAGGGTCTTGAGCCGCGTCTCAAACCTCAGCCCAGCAATATTGATGATGACTCGTTGGTCCCCCTCCTCCATGCCCACCCGCTCCCCCACCAGGTGCTCACTGAACTCAGCAGAGAACCTGGAGAAAATGGTCTCATTGTTGGCGTTTTCGCTGTTGATGAGGATTCTCCAGTTGGAGAGGAGGTTGGTGCAGCTTGGATGGCCTTTCCGTGACTGCCCAGCAGGACTGAGGTCATTTGAGTAACAGGGATCCTCCACGATCTGATCAGCGTTGTCAAAACTGACTAGTGCCACCTCCATCTCCTTCCAACTGGACACGTTCATCATACACTAATCAGATTAGCAGCATAAATCCCCAGGTCGGATACCAGCAGCTTGCGTCTTTCCCACGCTATGAGGATCTGCAAGCAAATGGACAGGGAGAGAGAGATGAATTGTGCATGTGGATCACTTTGCTTGACTGAAAAGAATGAAACAAACCCAAGGTCAGAAAACCCTGTATGTTTTAATGCAAACATTATTTTCATGGGCATTATACTTGCAGTATATCTTCCAGCTCCAGATCCTGCAGGCCCTTTTTGGGATGGCTTCACTATCACTACTAAATCTCCCAATACTGCTTACAGAATCCAAGGATAAAAAGTCAGGCAGTAGCAGAAGATGGGAGAATTCAAGCATCCCATGCAGACTTTCCTCACCAGTCCCAGCCCTGAGAGCAAGAGGGGCAATTTCAGACATTTCCAAGTGTGCACTAATCCACAGGTGCAGGTCCAGTGTTTGGAGCAGGATTCGGAGGTATTTATCTCTTTAGCTTGGAGAAGACTGAGGGGTGACCCTCAGTCTTATAATGTTTATAAATATGGAAAGAGTGTCAGGAGGACAGAGCCAGGCTCTTCTCAGTGACATCTAATGACAGGACAAGGGGCGGTGGGTGCAAGCTGGAACACAGGAGGTCCTGCTTAAATATGAGACAAAACTTTTTCACAGTGAGGGTGACAGAGCACTGGAACAGGCTGCCCACGGGGGTTGTGGAGTCTCCTTCTCTGGAGACATTCAAAACCCACCTGGACACATTCCTGTGTGACCTGACCTAGGTGTTCCTGCTCCAGCAGGGGGACTGAACTAGATGATCTTTCAAGGTCCCTTCCAGTCCCTAACTTTTTGTGATTCTGTGTGATTCTGTGGTTCTGTGTATTAAACACAAGTGTCCTGGTTAACCGCAGCCCCTGATCCAGCTGGGAGAGTCCCTGGTGGAACCCCAGGAGTTGGGTCACCTGGCACTTAGAAAGCAATTCCCAAATGAGGGCCAAACTGGGACTTGAGAAAGGCAGGTCAAGAGGAGAAGGACGTGTCCACCAGCCCTGGAGAACCCCTCCAATCTGCATGAAGAGGGACATGAATGGGGACTCCTTGTCTTGATCTGAAATTTGGGGTGGGCAGAGGACAACATCCTCTTTAGCTCTCCTAGGCCTTCCTTGTGGTAAAAATGATATTCCCAGCCATAGGAAGAAGATGAGGTTTAAACACTCAGGTTACTCAGAGAGACTGGAGAGCACTTTTCAGGCCATGGGGTGGATCTTCTCCCAAGACTGGGCTGGCAGGTGCTGTTGGCACTATGTCCCCAAAACACTGCTGGGCCTCATATCCCCAGCAGGCCATTCCTGTAGTGCTGAGCCCAATGCCAAAATCAAAGAGGAACGTAAGAAACCACACAAGGACACACAGAGTGGCTCTGATTTCTGCGTGCCCACTGATCACCAAGGGCCCGCTGCCTTTCTTACCCAGCAAAGTTCAGCAGAAGGGATTGAAAAACACAAATGCCCTCAATTGCCAGGAATAGCAATGCAATTTGGGCCACGTCTGCACGGAGCAGCAGCAGGGCGGGGACTGGTCCCGTGCTGGGGCCGCAGGGACACAGCTCGGGACACAGCTGGTGCCCAAACCTCCTTATTGAGCTGGAGCCATCGGGGTTCTGAAATTGTTTTTCTGTCTTTGTAGAGGACTCCTCCATCTGTGCTGAAGCACTGCTGTCCAAACTGTGTACACACCAGCTAGAAACCCTAATCTGCTCCAGAAGGAGATGTTAGCATCCTGGCTCTTCTGCTGTCAGCATTATATGCACAAAAGCAAAACTGCGCAGGAGCCAGAGTCCTTATCCAAGATGATGGCTTAACCACGCTGTTTCCTCAGCAGAGTCAAGAGATGCTGCATTTGGGGATGAATTCCAGAACTTATCAGGAACCAAGGTAAAGCCGCTTAAAGATCATATGTCTTTGCTTGAAAAAAGCCATGGAGCATGGCTGTTCTTAGGTACCCATCTCTGCAGAGCACTGTCTGGCTCTGTTTTTGTGTCCATTTTCCCATGTGGGGACTTTTAGAGAGGAGCATTCAAGTCAGTGTGGCAGAAATGACATCTGGGGGGGGGACAGCAATGTGTTTTAGCCCCCAAAGCAGCCTGTTGAGAAGATGAGGAGCCCCAGAACTGAGTCCTCCAGCCCCAGCAATAGACATGTGTCCTGCTTGGGATGGCCAGGGTTAAAGCATGCCTGAGGGGCTGCAGCACTCCATGGGGCCAGATTCAGCTCATACTTGATGTTTCAGCAGCTCTGTTGAAAAGCTGCTGTGGGAAGGGTGAGATGTAGCATCGGGGCAATGCAGGGTGCAGATAGTGCAGTGCAACTGAGAGCTGCAGACAGCCCACACCTCAGTGCCCCTGCAGCATCAGCAGCCAAGCTGGGAGAAGGGATGCTGAGATAAACCCAGACTGAACAAAGCTCTTTTAAAGGGAAAAACAAGTGTTAAAGAAAAAAAAGGAAAAACAACACATCTTTCTGTTTTGTGCTTTCTTATTTTTCCTTAACACTAAACCCCAAAGTTGATTTTTAAATCAGGGAGGGAAAAAAAAAGAAAATCAGTTTGAATGAGGAGAGCAGGACTGTTCAGCCAGAGCTGACCCCATGCTCACCGCTCCTCGGTCCTGCTGGGAGCCCAGAAGTTAGCCTGTGCCCGGGAGCCCTCTCAACACCAAAGCAACCTTAGAGCAGCTTACGCTGACTGTGAAATTGCATCCAAAGTCAGCACTGTGAGATGATCTTAGTCTTAAAAAGCATTAAGGGTGCTTAACTCCTAATACTGCATGCTGGCACTCTGTGCAAGGAAATTCCCAAGCCCTTGCTTGGTGGGGCTGGTTCAGCCTGCAAATTTCCACCACGGAGGCAATTGTGGTGTGTTGAATCATGGTATATTGAATTGCAAAATCTTGAAATCTGGCTTAGTTCTGAAGCCTGCATGCACATTGAACTGAGCGCACCCAGCATCATCCCCCATGGGAAAATGGAGGCTTGAGAGCTGTGAAGGGACAATTTGCATGTCATGGTCACTGCTGGGAGTGGAAAGTTGTGCTCATCCAGCAGGGCATGGAAAGGCACATTTTAGCTCAATTTCAAGCTTTTAAGCTCTTTTCCAAGTATTTTTAGCCCCATTTCGAGCCATTGGAGAGCTGCCCAGAGGTTCAGGGCTGTGACTTTCTTTTCATTGCTTCAGAGCCACAAAGTATGCTGACATCTGCCTGTCACCATCACCAGAGATAGGTATCCCACCTGTCCCCAGACTCCAGATCACCCTTTCTGTCTCACTTCAGATTTAGGCTAAAATTACCAGCACTTCCCAAATGCACAAAGCAATCTCTCAAAGCAAGAACAGAGCCACATGGTTTGCCATGCACACTGTAGGCTCTAGCAGAGGCTCGAACTAGAAAGCCTCATTTTTTCCTCCTAAATCACCTAACATCTGCTTCTCAGAATCTGATTAACTAATACGCTTCATCCAAAATCCCTGGCTGGGAGGAAAAAAAAATGCAAGGGAGAGAGACTGAAAAAAAGAAAGGTCATTTGAGAGAGAGTTTGTGTTTTTCTCATCGCATCTCACTAGCAAATCAGTAAATTGGGTCTGTGGTTTCCACCAGCCCCTCTGCATCCATGCAGTCAAAACCTTCCCATGTACAACTTCCTCCTGCTTCCCACCGGCTTTGCTTCCCTCCCCAGCAAAACCTCACACGCCTGGGCAAATGACAGAATTCTCCAAGGTCCTCCCAGAAAATCAGAGGTGCTGCACTGCTCCCCCCCATGCCCTCCCCATCACCCCTGTGCTCAATGAGAAAAGAAACAATTTGTTTCATAGCCCCCCCATGCCATCACCTATGGGGACTTACCCACGCAGGGCATGGAAGTGCCAATGCTCTCTGCATCTGGGAAGAGAGTTATTAAACACACATAGGGATGTGTAGGGGAAGTAGAAAAAAAAAAAAAAAAAAAAAAAAAAAAAAGTCCAGCCATACCCTTGAGAGGTCCCGTTGGGATAAAGCAGGCAATGTCATTTAGAACGCTCTCCTCTATTTGGTTCACTGTATAATTGGCAGCCCAGCACACTGGGGATGGGCTTTGGCAGGATCCGATGTGGTTTGGAGCCTTGGCCCTGACGTTGCCCTGGGAAAAAGCACCCTTTCTGACCTGAAAAGAGCCAGGGGTCCATCAGGAAGGGGGGCTGGAGGGGCCCCTGGCCCCCCACCTTCTTCCCCCACCCACTCATTGTGGAACGGGCAAGGGTGGGATGTGCCCTTCTGGCAGATGCCACCTTTAATCCCCAATAATGCTCCGGATGGTGCAGCGGGGACAAGTCTTGTCCGTGACGTGGTGAGGTCTGAGCCAGTCCCTAGAAGGGAGGTGGAGAGGGGCCAGGGACCTGAGCACTGCTGGCATGAAGAGACAGATTTACAGCACAGAATAAGGCTTTTTTGTTTGTTTTTGTTATTAATGTATAATAACAGCATTAAAATGAGGAGGGATGGGAGAGCCCAAGGGTTGGAGCATCCCCAGATGCCCACCTACCTCTTGCCTGTGGTTGCAGGTACAGTGGGCTCCCTTCCAGGAGGGGATGGCCACAGTGCCACAACCATGTGGGACATCCCTGTCCCCCTGACGTGGCCAGGAGCTGCGGCAGCAGTAGGCAGAGCCAGCACGGTCCTGAGAGGGCATCGGCAGGGACTATGGAGAGCGGGGACAAGCCCCTTCCACACGCCTGGCTGGGGCACCAGCACCACAGGGCTTAGAGCAGCAAGTAGTAACTAAATAAATGGCCCCAAGGAATGTCACTGGACTGGATGGCGTGAGTCACTGAAGTAACTGAGATTTTTTTTTCTTTCCCCACTTTTTCTTTCTTTCTTTTCTAGAGCTGGTTGCACTCATAACCCCACTGCGTCCTTGCCATAAGGACCCTGGGGAGGTTTCAGCCCTGTTGGGTGGACTCGTGCAAGGATGGATACCATCTTCACCCCCAGCCAGGTGACCCCACACCCTCCTCCTCTTCCCCCCCTTCCCCCCTTAGCGCTGTGTTTTGGTACATTTCTACCCATGTGCCACAGCCTGAATTACTCCACAGTGACGCTCCTTTGCTCCTGAGGGACCCAGTCACCTTGATTTCCCTCTCTCCAGCTCCCTCCACTGTCCTCAGAGATACTTTCCACCCATGATGTTAATGAGCACATTAAAGTGCCCTGTCCTGGAGGAGAGCCTGGGACCCACAGGCTTGGGGCATTTTATACTCAGGTCCAACCATCTGCAGCTGCAGCCAGTGATGGAAATGGGACGCGACATCATGCAGATTTTTTTTTTGCTCTTCAGGGCTGGTTCATCATTTTGCACCCCTACAGACTATGGTGCTTATATGTACCCACCTGCTGGGAATCTACCAGTAGAAGGGAGTTAAAGCAATATTCCCAGCACCTAAATTCAGCTCCAGCCAGTGTCTGTCTGCCCTCCAAACCCATCCTTTGGGAAGACTTCAAACACAGGGTGATGGTGTTTTTGGGTGAAAAATGACTTTTTTTTTTTTTTTAATTTTATTTTATTTTTTCTCAAATCTCCCTGGTGCTAATGAGGGTCATATCCTACACCCACGCAAACAGCATCTGTGGCTGAGGGAAACCTGAAGGATGCAAACCACCCACAGGATGCCAATAGTTTGGATTGTGCTTGGGCTGAGAAATCAGCTCTGGCAGGAAAAGCTGCTGTGACCAGCAACATCCCTGAGGTCAAAGCAGGCTGATGGGTGCAGAATTACACAATGCACCCGCCACATCCCCATGGGAAAGTTCTGTTTCACATTCAGTTGCGGAGACTTTACACACGCAAGGATTTCCACACCCACAGCTGGGTGCCCTGTCCTCCTCCTGCACTTCCGTCCCACTAATCCCCCCGGCAGCAGCTCCTGGCATCTGCTGGCAATTTTGACCCCAAGGGGCAGGCAGACATCCAGCAAGCGCTGCTGTGGAAGTGCTGCCCAGCAGCTCAGGATGAGCCCCAACATTTAAACCTTTTAATCCCACCACCAAAGAGATGCTTGGCCTAAACTGGCCTAAACTATGGGCTGCAACCTTTTCTGTGCCTCAGTTTCCCCAGCCCTCATGATGTGCTGCACATCCAGGCCAGACCCCCATGGAAAATGATGCATAGAAGGAAATTCCCAAGCTGGATTTGCAGTCCAGGACAGAGGTATCCTTCACTACCTCAACCCGACACATCAGGCAGGGTGGCATGCCTGGCCCAGCCTTCCTGCACGCAGCTTCCTATTTGTTTTTTCCCCCATATATATATATATATAAACCAGATTAACAGAGAAGCTGGTACATGGAGTACACACCATGAGACAGATGAAACCTTTCTGATACCCAGCCATACAGCCCAAATTAATCAGCTATGGATTAACCAGGTCAGGATGTAATTTAATAACGAGCTAGGTCGAGAGCTGCCATCCCTGCTTGGAGGAAGCTGCAGTGCTCCCAATGTCAGGTGCCTCTACAAAGCTGCCGCAAACCCATTTGG
The DNA here is from genome assembly GCA_011075105.1 of Heteronetta atricapilla. Classification (NCBI taxonomy): domain Eukaryota; kingdom Metazoa; phylum Chordata; class Aves; order Anseriformes; family Anatidae; genus Heteronetta; species Heteronetta atricapilla. Next base: position 305,489 of record CM021756.1, on the reverse strand, counting down.
GCAGCAGGAAAAGACAGATGGGGTGAAATGAGTTCTGCGGCGAAGCTGGCTGCAATCGCCTGGGCTTGATCCAAGCTCTGCTGAAATGGAGCCCTCCCCACCTTCCCCATGCCCAGAGTCAGTGTTTTAGCTTGATTCAGAAAAAGGTTTAAGTGGGTATTTAATGCAAAACCTGCCTTGGCGCCTTTTGGTGCTGCTGAATGGGCTTTCGGAGGTAACGCGATAAAGACAAGTCGATGCCAAATCAATGGGAAACTTTCCTGGTCTGCCCAAAAGTGCTGTGAGGTTGTGTGTGCGGGCAGAGCCCAGCCCCATGGGGCTCTGAGTACTGAGCCCAGTGCTGTGACCTCCTCCTGCACCTGGGGACAAGCAAACGACCTCACCCCAACAAAACCAGCTGCCTCCACACCGGCAGCCTCTAGGTACAAACCCTCCCCGGAGGCTGCGGCCACAGCCAAAAGTGGATGGGTGGTATAAATGGAAAACAATAGGAAGCTACTAATCAGGTCATGCTGATACCTGTATCGATCCTGATTTTTGCATCAACAGCAGCAAAAGGAGGCAGTGACAGGGGCTGGAGAACTGGGGTCGCTTGAGACTGGCAGCACCGTGCACTGAGCTGGAGCCTCAGCAGAGACTGGTGCAGTTCTCCCAGGATGGTCACCGTGACCCTGCAGTCCCAGGGGAGGACATTATAATTTGGGCAGAGCAGGAACATAATTACGATTTAAAGGGACTGGGATAATGTCAATGGGACCCTCCAGCTCCTGGCAACCCCAGGGCTGCTTGCTACAATCACCCAGCATTCAGGAGGAACCCTCTGACTCCCTGTTTTTTCCTCAAAAGAACACCCTCTCTCACCCCCCCCTAAATAAATAAATAAATAAATAAATAAATAAATAAATAAACAACCACTACCACCAAAAAGGAGTGCACAACACAATTGCCCCCCAAGGCCACCTGCCAACCCCTCCTCTCTTCCACCCCCATCTTTTAACCTGCTGCAAAAAGAAAGGAAGGGAGCAACAAACCCAGCTTCTGCATCATTCTCATCCTCATCCTGCTCCAGCTTCGGGGTACCTGGTCCCACTGCCTCCAGCTGCCTCCTCCAGCCCCCACACCTTTCCCAGTGTGTGGCTGTGGCGGTGTGGGATGTTTGTACCCCTCCTGCACTGGGTGGAAAGGCGATGCCAGTGCCCACGTGAGCCCAGTGGGACTCCTTGCCCTCATTCTCCTTGTGCCTGAAATGGGATTTTGCTCCATCACTGGGTTCTGCTTGCAAGTTGCAGCAGTGTTCAAGCTCCCAGCCTGCCACCTCCTTGGCTGCAGATACATGCCTGGCCTTTGCTTTCCAAGTGAGAGTGAAAAAGGAACAGCATCAAATGAAGGAAGATGGGGTGATACACCCCCGGGGGCGCCCGCTTTGCAGAGTTGCTTGCAGGGTTGATTGGCAGCCAGGATGGCATCAGTTTCACACCGGCTGCATTAATTTGCCCCTGCTCAGCCCCTCTGGTGCTCCCACCCCCAGCATGTCTCTGTTCCAGGTGGAGGGGTCTGGGGCTCCTCTGGCCACAGGTCCTGTTGACCAGGCATTCCCTCAGCTGCTGCAGAGGGCTGGGCCTGACTCTGCCCTGGTGCATAGGAAAATCCATTTCCTGGAACCTGCAATTGCTGTCGGCTCCCAAACCGTTGAAGTTTCTGGAGCCTAAGTTTCACCCTTGTGTGCTTTTTGCATCCAGTTTGCATCTTGCCTTGTCCAGGGCTGCCCACGCCTCTGTGCACCCCTGCGGATTGTGCAGTGGCATTGCCTGCCCACACAGCAGAGGCCATACGTGGACACAACCAAAAAGCAGCCCCAGCCAGGTGTAGATCAGAGGCTGCTGGATGCAGGCATAGCCACTGGACTCACCAAAAATTGCATGTTATTCTCTATTAAATGCAAACTGTACTGAATCCACCAGAATTAGAAGCAGTTTCGACCAAAATTACATTAATCTTCCCAAATTCTGCTCTGCATCACTGGGTAAACTCTGTACAACCTCACAGAGCTCCGTGGGGATCCCCATGCTCAGTCCCATGAGATTGCCTAAAACATCCCCTTATTTCCAGGTGAGATTTAGCCAACCTATGAAGAAAGACCCCATTATCTCTTTATATTGAAGTCTGAATCTAATGTAACTTGCTCTTGAATCTCACCCACTCCACATTTAATTCATCCCAATGGAATCGATGCTCCTTCCCCTTTTTTGGGTTTTAAGTGACCATTTGGCAGCAATGGACTTCAGCCTGTCAGAAATATCTATGAATTATTTGTCCTTATGGTTTAATTTGAGTGGACTGGATGCAACTAATATTTCCTCTTGTGTCTTCAGTGTTTCTTGCATACACTCCAATAAAGCAGATTGCAATGGCTGATCATTTCCAGTGGAAGATTTGCAAAGCATTCAAACCCTTTAAAAAGATCACAGCCAAGAGTAACTACTTTATTTAAATCTTGGAAAAGAAATAAAGGTTGTAAATGCTGAAAGCACAGAGTGTATCTGTCTGGAATCAGGCACAAACCCAAAAGCATCTAAAAATCCTGTATCAGCACAAGCTGGTATACAGCCACAAGCCAAGCACCATTTTGTCTGGAGATAAATGGGAACCTTGTCAACCAGGTGATTCTTCTGAATCCTATGGGTGATGAAATAAAATAAAAGGAGTGGCTTAATGTAGGTAGAAGCTTTGCACAGGTGTCAGGCTCCATTACATTTCCATGATATTATTAATGCCATACAGACTTTTATAAGCAAAATAAGTAAAACTAAAAGCAGACACTCACCTGCAGCCAAGTGTAGACAGCCTAAATTACAGTTCTTCCTCCAGCAACAGAAGATCCTATGGGTAGTTACGGATGTGGTCGCTGTCTGTGCGGCTCTGACATGCAGGTAAGGATTAGAAAGAGTTTGTCTCAGGAAAGACTCAGATTCAGAAATCCTATACCCTTGTGAAACCTTATCTTGCCTTGCTGTCCTTGGCTTTAAAGGAAACACAGGGAAGAAACATGGCACTGCAAGCAGGGCTGTGCTGACAGCCCTGGCACATCTTCACAGGTAATGATTGCCGCAAACGAAGCAAAACTCCTCTGCAACTGACCCCAAGAGGGGTGTACCCCCGAGAGCTCAGCTCCCAAGCTGGTCACTCAGCTGATAGCTTCAGTACTTGGAAGTAGTTGTTCCACGGATATCATACACACAAGGAGAGGGATTCTCCTTTCCGCTAAGAACTTCATAATTGGGGATCTAGAAGCAATGCCGGTTTCAAGAAGCAACATTCACATTTTACGACTAAAGGACTCTAAAGAGTTTTACCTGCCCAGGTGTGGGCTGTAGCTCAGTCCTACCAAGGCATGTTGCCACCCTGATGAGAGCTGTGTGGCTCCAGGCTTGGGTGCTGGCCTCACTGCTGCCATCCTGTGTAACGCCCAAGGAATACCAGGTGCATACTCTGGGGATCAGGTGCATACTTTGGGGACCAGTTGAACTGTGGCACTTCCATGGCTCAGGGAGGCCCTGGGAGCCTTTCAAGGGGGTTTCCAGGTGGCACCAAACATCCCTCTCTACAAGAAAATGAGAAAAAAAAAAAAAAAAAAAAAAAAAAAAAAAAAAGCAGCCATGCACTCAGCTCTGAGCAGCAGCATTAAGCAACATCAGGGAAGAGGTGATGTGTCCCAGATCACAGAAGCGTCTTCCCATTAGTAAAGACCCACCTTATTCCCTGAACCATGAAGAAACAGGCACAGGAGGCCTTGGCTGCTCTGATGGGTCCTTCCAAGCCTACTGTATGGTGTCCTGGTCACTACCCTGTAAATATGCCTCTAAGTGCATTTTCTCCCAAGAATACATGGGAAGGGTTAAACCCACCTCTTGTCCATCTTCAAGCTTGGCAAGGAGGATGGGAGGAAGGCACACACTGGAGGCTGTACTCACTCAGCTCAGCAGGGTAGCTGTGAGTTTGATGATGAGATGGATGGGTCTTCTCGTTACATTCAGCTGATCTGCATCTTGGTATCAAGCCCTGCAATCATGGACAGCAAAAGGTAGAAGGGAAGGTCCATTGCTCGACCAGGCCATCAGCTTGGCCATTCTGCTTTAACACAGCTAACAAGGAGGGCCCAAGCACCTCCCTCAATCCTTGGGCACTACCCAAAGCAATACATGCATAGTGTCCCTAGGAGATATTCCCACCTCACAGGTATTTCCTGGAGGTTACAGTTACGGTGCAGTAATGGGGAATCACATTAATTACTTGTTCAGCTGAATGGTAGTAACGAAGGCGCAGTGCCGGGTGAGGGACATATCAAGAATCATGTTAGCATGGCAAGTGGCATAGGAACACCCAGAAAGGGTGATGTTCTGCAGAAAGGCCTGAAGTTGTTACAAGGACGTTGGGAGACTTGATACAAAAGGCCAGCTTATTAATAGCTAATAAGTAAATAAATTATGTACCCACTCAGGTGGATTGTGTTTCTTCCTTCTTGCTGCACCCTGCCGTCTCCATCACCACCTTTCTGCCTGGTTTCTGTCCCGCTCAGTCCTTTCTTCTTTATTTTCATGCTTTGCAGGACTTGCATGTGTTTGCTTTGAAAACTTCAAAGCTGTAGCAGTGAACCCAGCCTCTCTCCTGTGTCTTGGCTGTCCATATCTATCCAGACCAGGACACGACACCACCGGCCCTGCTGAGGCTCCCTGAAGAGGGCCAGACACCCCCATCACCCCAGGGCTGCTCCTGCTCGCAGGGCCCCGTTGATGCCCTGGAAACACCAAGACTGAAAGAAGAGCTCTGGCAGCAAAAGAAAAGAAAGCTGCCAGAGGCTTTCTCTGTGCCCCTTTGTGGGATATGGCCCAGCCTGTCTGCCATCTGCCCACCCCTGCAGGGACAGCCCAAGCTCTGCCGTGCCTGCAGCCAAGCACCAGCAGTTCTGCGCCCCACAGGCTCCAGCAGGTCTCTGGCAGGCAGAGGGGAGAGCACAAGGCTGGGCAGCGCAGCAGGGGGAAAGAAGAGGCACGCACTGTACCCACCTGGAGGGGGCTGCATGCACGTGGGAGTTACAGACCCCAGCACCCCAAAAACCCCAAGCAGGAGGCTGGAACGTTGAGTCCAATGTAGTACATAAAAGCAGGTTTGGGTTCTGTGTTGCCTGCATGACTGCACCACAGTTTCCTTCTGGTTGAGGGCAGGAAGCTGATACCTGCCAACACTTCAACTATCATCCTTCTGCCACCCCCAAGCTGCAAACACCTCTCACAAGCCCACATGCAGCAGTTCTGGGGGAGGCCACAGCCCGCTGGAGCCTTCATGCCAGCACAGTGTGCTCAGCCTGCTGCCGGCCCGTGTGGGGCACAGCAGCGTGTCTTCTGGAGCACCTTGGAGCCCGCTGCACAGGCCCTGAGCTTTGGGGCTGGCTCCCACCCGGAGAAGCACAGGAAAGAAGGGGTGCTCATACAGGTAAACCTTTCAGAAGCAAGCTCCCACCTGCGCATCACTGGGCGTTGCAGCATTTCTGTTGATGATACAAAGCCATGTTCTCTGGGTGCGCTGGGGATCTCGGCCACGTCCATGGTAAATTCCCATCCCCAGCACACAGCAGATGTGAGGAGCATTCAAAGAAAAGCCCAGAGGAGAATGCCAGGCCCTGTGCTATCTCTTCACCCCCAGGAACAGCCCCAGTGCTTAAGCCTTCATTTCCCAGGTGCTGCCCCTTTACTACTCTTTAGTGATCACTTTCTCTGCTTGCTCTGTTCTCAGATGCTGTGCTATGCTATCCCTCTGCCTGGGCAGTGTTTGGCTATCCGATCACTGTCTCCTCTTCCAGGACTATGAGCGCTGTCACAAATCACTCCAGACCCCACTCTGACCCCGATGATGTTCAACCCTGTGGGTCTGCATTGCCCAATTTGACACTGCCCCATTAACAGGCAGGCTCCTGTTCCCTGCCTATTACCTTCTCATTGGGTTTGCATAACCCTAACTCACGTCATGGCAGCTCCTGGCCACCGAAATCAGGCTATTCTGTATCAGTAATGGGAAACTCTCTGCACCACCCCTGACCTGAGCACACATCTGCTCTCACTGCTGCTTCCTCCCTGGGGAGAGCGAAATCTCACCCTGACACCCATGAAGGAGGACACTGAAGCAACCATCTCCAACCCTTATTTAATTCCCACAATTGCCTTCTCCATGAAGAAGCCATTGCTTTTCCATTTAGTATCATGTAATGGCTGAGGAATCAGTAGCAAAGTGAGGAGGAGCTGTGCTCACTCACCTTGTCTGTGCCGCTGGACCTGTGCAAGGGTGCGGACATGGCTGTCTCGTGTTTAGTACATTTTGGGACCTCTGGCAGGCAAAGGAGAGGGAGATTTGTTTGATTTTTTTTTTTCCAGAAAATCAGGGACAAAAGGAGACAGATGGCAAATAAAAATCTGTAATGGAGAAGAGGGGATAGTAATTCAGTCGGTGCCCCTGCAAACTAGGGAAGGAGAGATGGAGGAGCAAAGGGGAAAGTCTGTAACTGGAACCTGTGCTAGAGCCTTTCTTCTTGTACATGAAGACAGAAAACAGCAAGGACAGCAAGGAAGAAGGTGAGGAGATGGCTCTGATGCCCTGGCTGTAACTGACCTCACTGGAGCCATGGTGGAGAAAAGGCTCCCTCCTGCAACAAGGTGCAGGACACAAGCATAAGGCAACATCCATCTGAGGCGATGTTCCTGACGTACTGAGAGTTGTTAGGCCAAGCATGACATTATTGCGCTGTCTCAAAATTTGGCCCAAGGCAAGGGTATAAAGAGGTAAACTGAGGCATGGAGCATGCAAGGAAGTTGAGCTGCAAAATCAACCCTCCAGTGCTTTACAGGGAGCAAGGGAGGCACAGGTGTGCTGCCTTCAACCCTCTTCCAACACAGGCAGCAAACTGGGGGAGCAGCTCTGCCCACTGGGGTCAATGCTCCACCAGCACTATCAGGCAGCTCCTGGCAAGCTGAGACAAAGCAACAAAGACTTCCTGAAAACTCCTAATGCTGGAGAAGCGAAAAAAGCTCCATCTGGCCAGGGGAAAAGCAAGATGACTGGCTTCAGCAAAGAAGCAGCAACGTCTGCCCTCAGGCTCCAGACCCCGATGCAAGCACTGGGTCAGACACCAATGGGTCACTTCACAGGAGATCTGTACCTTCCAGGCTTGCCCTCTCCAGATGAGTTTGGATGATTTTAGGCTTTGTTATTTTTCAGAGAAGGATTCATGCAGTGCTGACTGCTTCTGGTATTTTGCATGGTTCTATCCCTCCTTCACTAACTTTTTGAAGACAACCTCTTCACAAAAATCTCTCTCCACCCACCCAAAAGCTTCATTCATGGCTTTTAGGCACCAAACGTGGGGTATCTTGATATGCTGCTCCCCACCCATCTTCTCATGGTTTTGATTGCTGGTTCCAGATAAAGTTCCTGCAGCAGCTAAAGCCTGTAACATCAGAAAGTGCTTGCTGGAGTCTCCAAAGCAGCAATTTTTGTTTGCTCTGTGGTTACTGGGTCTTGCTGGCTAAGGACATCTCTGAAAAAAGCCCAAGAAAAATAAAATTACTGTCAGTAATCTTAAATTTAACTCACAGGCGAATTCGCACCCCTTCTGGAGGAACTTTCGAGGGCCCTAAAACGAAAAGGATCAAAATCCCTTGCACCCAGAACGAAATCCAACAGCGCCCCTGCCTGGGGGATGAAAATACAGCAGCTTCGTCCCGGACGTTTCATTTCCACAATTCTGCCTCCTCATGGTTAAAACTGCTTATTTCAATGCACACAGCAGGCGTGACATGGGGCTGAGGATATTCTCAGCCGTGAAAACCCACCCCACTTTCAGCAGGGTGCATGAATGAACCCCTCAGCTCTAACAGACTTGGGCTGCTGGGGGTGAGCAGGGATGCGCTACAGTGAAGGCTGAGCCTGGAGACGAGAAGAATTGGTTTCTGGGGGAAAAAGTGAAAACAGGACTAAGTGTGCTGATTAGGAAAGTGTAGATGGAACTGCTGCAGCGTGTCATTGCTCTTTAAGGAAGAAGAGAGTGGGTGTCTACGTATTTTTTTCTTTACTTGCATATATAATAGAGAGTTGAAAGAGGATGCAAACTCATACATACACATATAGGTATAACTACATAGGACCAGGTATTCCTGTTTCCTTCTCTCAAGTGACAGTGACAGAAATCAAGGGAATGACATGAAGCTGTATTAGGGGACATTAGGAAGAGGGCGGTCAGGCACTGGCACAGGCTCCCAGGGATGGTGGTCGTGGCATCAAGCTGCCAGAGTTCAAGAAGTGTTTGGACAATGCTTTCAGACATATAATTTGATTTTTGGGTGGTCCTGTGTGGAGCCAGGAGTTGGACTCAGTGTTCTTTGTTGGCCCCTGCCAGCCTGGGATATTCTATGATTCTGTATCTCAACAGGCCCCCCCCGCCCCCGCCAAACTTTATCAGGCTCTTTTCTTGTTTGCAAATGAAAGCACCAAGGACTTGGGCAAAAACCAGAGCTTGACACATGCCAGGCCCCACCATGCACCAGGCACCTGCTATGCTCCTTACTCTGGGGAAGGAGTAAGGTGAAGGTGGAAACATGGGAAGGGACCCTTCTTCTACCAAACCCACTGGTTCAGACATCTTGGATCAAACTGACAAAGGCATTTGGGCACCAGATCTCAGGAGCTGCCAGAAGAGTTTGGTTTGCAGCTGTTTCATTTTCAGGAACTCAAGTCTTTACATATTCCCCTAAAACTGCTCACCCTTGTGATGAAAAGCCAAATTATCCCATAAGCAGTGTTTTGTCAACTATGAAATGGTGAAAAGCTGCCAAGGTCTGCATTGATCTGGATGCTGCGGGCACTGGAAGGATCCCATCTCCCCTTTCTTGGCCCCCTCCACTTGCTCACCTGCTCCAAAACCACTCAGTGGTCTGCCAGTTCACAGATCACAGGCTCAGCAGAGGGGTCTCACACTCTAAAACCTGGTTTCAGCCAAGCTCCCCACCACGGCAGATCAGCACAGTGACTTGTCACATCCCCCTCCCTAAGCCCCCTCCACCACCTTCTGCAACCATGCAGAAGCAACGGGAGAAGAGCTGACAGCAAAGTGACAGCACCTTTGCTTATATTCATCCATTCTCTCCTTTTTCTCCTCCAGACTGAATTTAGAAAGCTGCCATGGGTCATCCATAGGTGCAAACTTACCTCAATCCAGCTCCTGGAAATTAAGCCACAAATGCCCTCTGTGGAAGGGAGTAGACTCAGCACCATCACACGCTCCCTTGGCAGGACGTTACACTATGGGAACACTTGGGTGCTGACATGCTCATCAGCTCAACAGCCTTTACACCACACAGCCTTCCACAGGTGAAATGTTAGAAGTGGACATTTGGTGGATCCTTGGGGGTTACTTTCTCACTGCTGCCCCAAAGGGTCCTCCCCAGCCCCCTCCAGCCCTTCTCCCACATCCACCACCTCTTGCTGGTACCCTGTCACTCTCACAATGTATGCCCTGAAATGAGTCTGTGAAATGGGATGGTGTAAAGCAGAACAGGCTGGCGTAAAGCAGAACACAGCAGAGAACCCCACCTCCCACCCCATCCCTGCCATTTACCCAGCCTCTGCCCCCTCCCTGGATGCTGCAGGGGAGGACAACACAGACAAAGCTGCCAGAAACCTGTCACAACATCCCCAGCGTTGCTGTCTTGGAAACACAGCTCCACACCCTTAAACATTCACTCTGGGCTTTGTTGCTGTCTGATGCAGCCCCAGCTTCCCTCTAAGCACTTCCTAGCCCTGCTCACCTGCTTTAACCCCAGAGCAGGCCTGGCTGTGCCCCACTGGGACCAGTAGCCTCAGGGGTACACCCAGGCTGGTTTCCCTCTGGCCAAGGCCCTTTTCTAACCTCAGGCAGGTGGATCTGATCACCAGATTATTGGCCTCACCCCTCTAGTGCTCAAGCAGCCCACAGTTTTGGAAGGCTGCAGCTCCTTTTGTGATGCTAATTTGCAGGTTTTCCTGTTGATCAGGAGCAGATGTGCTAGCTGGGCTGAAAATCTGGGTGAAAATCTAGAAACTGAGCAGGGAATAGGAAGGAAAAGACCATTGACAGTGAGGAACATCCATGACATTAGGCACCCTGTTAGAACCAAGCTTTGCCACTGGCTGCATCTTCACCCTTCCCTGTGCCCCTACTAAGAGGATGAAAATGAGTAGTGAAGATACCAGGCCATCACTGGACGGTGATGGACTGTAATCTGAGGGTTACTACATCTTTCCAGGCTCACAGATATCATGCAGGGCCAAATTTATGCTGAACCAGCCAGGGCTCTGCAGTTCAGCAATGCCAGCAGTGCATGTCCCTGGAGATGTCACATGGGAAGGGTCTGCAGGCACCGTCCCCACTCCTACATTCTCCTATGGGCAGTCAGTGTTGGTCACTGCTGACAACAGGATACTGGGAGAGATGAGCCTCTCTCTGCACCCGTAGAACTGCACATGTGCTGTAACCTCCCAAGCAAATCCCAGCTGGCTGCAGGTCCCAGCTCCCAGCGGGACACAGCTCTGCTGCTGTGCACTGAGAGCCTGAGGAGGGGCTGAAACTGGAGCAGCCAGAGCATGGCTTTTGGGAGTTTCATTGGGGGAACCCCTTGAAATCCCACATCAAGATGGGGTGCCTCTGGTTTGGACGTGTGGGGAGGGATGGCCCTCGGTCCTTGCTGCAAGGAGAAGGGCAAAATCAGAAATACCCTCTGGTGGCCAGCAATGACCTTGCTCTGGAAGCAAGGAAATTACTATGGGTCTTTCCCAAGGAAGGGATGGCCCTTAATATGTCTGAATAACAGCTTAGGGAAGCCCTGGTGCTGGTACATAGCCACTCATCCACAGATGGTGAAATTCAGCCTTTCCCACCTGCAAAACCCAGAGGTTTTGTCTGTTTGCAAAGTGATAGCACTGAGCCTCTGGCTGGGCATGCAATGCTGCTGCTCCATCAGAGCACCTGGGCTTCAGGGAATCCAAGAGTCTCCTTTAACTTTGCCCTGGAAGGGAACACAAGGAAATACCCTCCCAGGAAAGGCTGAAAGCTCTTGTGTTCCATAAGCTGCAAAGTTAGATTTTTGCATGGTAGCTCTGGTAGGCATGGGGAAACTGAGGCACAGAGGGATGCCAGCACAGATATTCAGTGGGGCCCTGTGCCAAAAGGGTGCAAAACACCTCAGGGTGGGGGAACACCCCCAACGGCAGCTAACTCTGCCAGAGCCAAGGGGACCAATTCCCATTCGGGGTTGCACAGAACATCTTCACTGAGCTGGGCTGGCCCCGGTGCCTGGGATGGCTTAGGAGGGAATTTTTGAGGGTGAATATTGGGAAAATGCCTTTTAGAGAAAAAGTCTCTGGGGGGTGCTCTCACACCCTGGCAGCCTGACTAGGGCTGAATCAGCACTGAACCACCTTAGCTGCACACTACCCTCATGCTGCTACACTAAGGACCTGCAGCTTCCACAGGGAGGCAGAAGCTGTAAAACCCAATTTTAATTTTACTCTCACTGGGGATGGAGAAGGCAACAGAGCTGCAAATCAAATGGCCCCGTGGAGGCGCCTGGGAAGCACTCAATGCCTCCCACTACAGACAGATAAAACGCAACAACCTGGAAAGCCAGAGAGGGCCAGATCCTCCCACAATGTAATTCAGCATAGGGCCAGGGATGTCATGCCCATTGCAAACTGCTGTGGCCAGTGTGGCTCAGCTGCCAGGCATGCTCCTGCCTTGCTCACCCACCCCATGGGACAGGTATCAGTTTTGCAAAATACCATATTTTGCAAATACAGCTCCTTTCAGAGCAGGCAAGGGAAATCGGCATCAGCTTGCCTGCCCCCATCTGCAGCCCCCATCTGGGATACAACCAGGCCAAGCAGCTCTGGGTGTTGCAGGCAAGTGGAAGGCAATCCTGACAGGGAGAAACTGCCAGGGACAGACAGGCCAAAGGGTGTTTTCCATCCCACTTTTGCACTTGTGGTTTTGAACACTTATTTTTCTCTCAAGGGGATGACTGAAGTAATCCTCAGAGTCCCCAGTAAAAGTGTCTTAAAGGGGTTGAGTTATGTCTTCTGTGAGCACCACTGGGGCCCCACCGCACTGATAAATTACTTGGTGTTAACAAGAATATGCAGAGATTTGCAATATGTTTCACATTTGTTGGAAACTGCTCGTATGTGGGAAATCACTGCCTTTCAAGCCATGCAGGCTGTACTACAGTTACCTGGTGCTAGGGATGCCCTAAGAAGTAGCATCTCAGGGGGATGCAGATCCTCATGAAATTGCCGCCTTGCCCCAGGAATAGGTCTGGGGACAGGCCTGGAGCCATGACTTGTACCCATACATGGGGTCGTGCAGGTGACACAGCATCCTGTGGTCTGACGTGCTCATGGGAGCACCCAAGCCTGGAGGCTTTCCCTGCTGCTGGTGCTGACTGGAGTTTCTGTGGCACCAGGCACATCCACAGGGTACCAGAGCATTGTGCTGATGTGCCAGGGCTATGCCACTCAGAAGGACGTGCGAGGAGGAGAAAAAATAATAACAATAATTAAAAAACTTGTCCTGGTACCAGGTCCCTCTCACCATGCTACATGCATGGACTCTGCCCCAGTAAGCCTGAGACTCTCCTCTCCCTCCCTGCTTTCTCCAGCACTTTGCTCAGCACATCCCCCACCAGAGGAATCCTCCGTGCAAAATACAAATGCATGGCCAAGATAAAAGCGAATCTGTGAATAATTCATGTTTCAATCTTTTTTACCACCGTCTGCTGTAAATATTTAAATAGCACCAAGATGTCTAGAGCTGAACTTCAGGAGGGTGAACCTAAGCCTGCAGCCTGCTGGCTGCAAGGCATCCGCATGGTTTGCTGCTGGGAGGAGGCAAAGGGACCTGGTGGGGACAGGATGGGCCATTTCCTTGGTGGTGTGTGCACTAGGGCAGGGACAAGGGAGCCCCAGGGAAAAAAATGGATGTATATCTTGGGAAGAAGCAAATATTCAAGCCTTTCTGCCCACCCACAAAAGGGCAGCTCAGAAAGGGTGATATTTCCACTCTAGGAAAGAGGCACACGTTTTGTTGGAAAGAGCAGAAAAATGACATGATTCAGCTTTCAGTGCTCTCTTCTGCCTTCCCCTGAGTCAAAACCTTGGAATTTCACACAAATTTATAATGACCACAAAACTGACCAGCAAATTTCCTCTGCTCTGGTGTGCAGCTCTCTGCATTCTTCTCTTCATCTGGAAAATAAGAAAACAATGTCTGGCATTAAAATAACTCAGAGGCCCATGCCATCTCCCAGCTCTTGGTGCAGCATCCAGCCTGGACATGAGGGATAGCTATTTTGGGACATTTATGGTATGGGCCAATATGTCAGATTGGGAGCACTGCAGGAATCAGGGATGCTGTTTGGGGACAAACCCCATACTGATACCAGGTTTACTTTATTTTAACTCACAGTGTGCTGAACAGTGAGTCCTTGGGAAGTCGCTGCATGGCCAAGTGTCTTCTCCTGCTTCAGTATTTTGCATTCCTTCTGTACGTGATTGCTCACAGCAATTATTGCCAAGGTGTCTGTGGAGCTGCAGTGCTCCTGGGTCCTCAGCTGTCATGTTCCTTGCTGGCCATCACATCCCCTAAAGGCTTGGCTTCAGGCTCCTTCGGGGATACACTCATCTGCTTGTGCCAAAGTGGAAACTCTGGGCATTTTCTTTCTGGAGATTTAAGTCATTTTCACCAGCACTGGGAGTATTGCAACTTTACAAGAGTGGTTTTAAATGCACAAAGTGCCTTTTGTTATTGCACTTCTCCCTGCACCAGCCTGCATGTACGAGGATGGACACCTGGTGCTGTTGGTCCTCCTCCTGGCAAGAAGCAGGTCTGGTCACAAATGCCTGTTATCTTTCTTTTAAGGCAATTTCTGGGCTGGAAACAGCTTTTCTACCTCTGGATGCTTTTTGGGTGTTGGTTGTTTTTCCTCCCTAAAACTGGAGTTTGAGACAACAAAAATTTTACAGTTTGAAAATTTAAACAAGGGTCAGTCCTAAGCCAAGTGCTTCTCTTCATTCTAGCCTTTTACAAACTTTTTCCCAATCAATTTAATATCTAAAACCAAGGAGAGAAGGAGATTTTTTTTTTCTTCTAGAAAAAGTGACATTTCATTTTGCAAATTCCCAATAGAATGCTTTGAAAACTTCAAATCTTTTTCATCATCTACATTCCCAAGCCAAGATATTAATCAAAACAATATGTTTCCCACAACAGCAACAGAAAAAAAGACATTCAGTAAATGAGTCATCATGTTTCAGTGAAAAAAGCCATTTCCCCAGGCTCCTTGCTCAGGAATGGCTCTAATATCTGCACCAGCCCCTGCGGCCAATGCACCTGTGGTGGGTCCTGGCTAGATGGTGGGGTTTTATGGGTGTACGTTAAGGTTATCTGGGCAGTGTTTTCTCCTTTCTCTGAGCTTGACATCCAAACCTGAAAGACTCTTGCCATTGCAGACTTTGTCTGTTTGGTTTATTCCATTTGTACCCACCAATTTTGGAACCTGCAAGGGGCAAGGAAAGTATGCAGATGAACAGAGCACCAACCTTCAGGTCAGCTGAAGATGGGTTCCCAGCTCTCAGTTGCTTTCCCCACCTCTGGAAACGAAGTGGAAAGGTCCCCAGACCCTGTTGTCCAATGTTTCCTGACCCCAGGGCTGATGGGGCACTCTGCTGGGCATGGGATACTGGTCGCTGCACTAGAGGTGGAGCAGGATGGCTGCATTGGATGCTGGCTGCTGTCACTGGAGGTAGTCCCAGGTGGTTTCAGAAAAAGAGAGAAAGGGGGCAAAAAGAGACAGCAAGATTCAGTCCCCACCTGATCAATTTGCTGTAGAAGGCCACGGGTAGGCTGGCAGGTTCGCTCTGTACTGAGTGGTTTATAGATTTCCTCTAAATAGGAAGCTGCAGCTACTGGTGCACCACATCAAGGAGGGCATAAATGTGGTATGGGGGGACAGGGGACAGAGGCGGGGGCTGCCAGCTTGGCCCTTTTCCCACTTTTTCATGCATCAAGCATATTTAGCAGCAGGTGAGGGGTTAATGGGGGGTGTGAGGGGACAAGCCTGTTAACACCCCTTCCCACTCACAATAAAATCAGACTGTGCATAACCACGAAGAAGTGAACTGTTGCGGGGGGACAGGGCTTTTGAAGCACCCACAGGACGCAAAGACACATTTTAGAAGGGTTTGTGCTAAAGGAACATGTCTGTGGCCCTGCAGGGAAGAAAAGAGGCAGGGTATCCCCGTGCTGTGATGCACTGGGCCAGCCTGGCTCACGGGCATGATTCCACTTTAATTAGCCCCCTTTGGACAAGTCCCAGCAGTGAGGATCCTGGTGGTAGTCCATCTATCCCAGGCATCTGCATATACCATGGATAAGCAGGGGAAAAAGCCAGCCCTATGTCCAAACCAGGTGGGAAAAAAGGTGAAGAGGAGAATTTCCTGATGCTTAAACACTTCTGCTTCATCCCATGGGGAACTGCACACTGGTACTATCTAGAAGACTTAGGAGAAGTTTCCATTTAAGCCAACAAATGGTCAGGGGTAAGAGGCCTGGAGTCGCAGGGAAGTGACTAATCAATCCACTCATCATTTATTTATGAATACAGCAGTTGTGAGCAAGAGCTGAAATGCTGAAGACAGCAGTCAGATACAGTCAAGGCAGGAAGATTTTGGAGGAAAAATGGACAGTCAAGGCAATAGCTTTCTGAAGGACTTATTTGGAGGGTCCAATCAATAGGAAGAAGGACCATATGAGACTTCTTGTCTCTCCTGAGGCCACTGAAGATCTCCGCATCCTTCCCAATGCTTTTATAAAGTAAGCTGGATGTCACTAAAAAGGAGTGGCTTTGCTCCAGGGTGGAAACATCACCAGGACATGCTGAGGGGGATGTTTCTCACTCCAAGACACTTGGCTTTAGCCTGATCTACCTGTGGTTGCCTCACCAGCCCCCTTGCAGTGCCTTTTATTCCTCTGTTGAGCATGGAAATCCTTTTGTAGAAAGAACTGGTGGAGAAGACGCACCAGCTTGGTCTGGGAGTGTGTAGCCATGAGGTCATGCCCATGGGAATAGCTTTCACCCAATTATTAAGAGAGCAGGGAATACAGGATATCATTAGAAATAACATCTTATAGCATGAGGAGTCTGCACGGAAACACATGCAAAGCATTCCCCTCCAGGCCCTGTCTGAGCTCTCCGCCTGGGACCCAAAGGAATGAGTCTCCAGCTCCTATGGGACTTGAGCACCTGCACCTTCACCATTACCCCACACAGCAAAATTTCACCCTCAGTGAAGCCAGAAAACAGGACCAGGATGAGAGCCAGGATCTCTAGGCATTTTAAGGTCCATTAACTGGCAACGTAAGGCTTGAGCCTCATCAGGCATAAAATTGGAGGAAGTCCAGGGACATGTGCAGGGTCAGGGCACTGGAGCAGTGGCAGAGGGGTGCCAGGGCTCCGGCAGTGCCGTGAGCCACAGGCAGGCTGGGCTGCACAGCTGGGGCTGAACCAGCTCGGCAGCACAGAAACAGGGTGCTGAGCTGCCATGAAGCCATGTCAGCCCTCGCATGGCTGTGGGACCTTGGTACAGCCCTGGCCTCCTCTCACATTGCCAGAAACCACTGCAAGGAGCAGAGAGGATGGCTCATATTTGGTGTGGGGAGAGATGGCACCTACAGGAACCTTCAGCCCTGTCAGCTAATTTCCTGTGGGGATTTGTCTCATGCATATGGAGGTATCTCCAGAAGGACTTCATGGGGTCTTGTTGCCAACAGCATTGTCATGATCAGCGGAGGACCAACTCCTTGTCATTCATCCAGCTTAATTTAGGCATCTGCCTGCAGGTCAGAAGAGGAATGCCTTAAAAGAACCCATTTCTCTGCATTTGTGTTGAAAGTAGTCAGAGAAACAAGTTCAGATAGATGTAGATGGTGTGCATGATACCACTGAGCAGAGCCACATGAGAACCCTGCAGTCCTCTGCTGCCCCCCAAACCACTGTCTCTGTGGCCGCCATGGCATCATGCAGCCATGCAAGCTATCTTGCCTTGCAAAGAGCCTTGGGGAACATTTGATCAAGGTGCAAGTGGCCATCATGCCACAGCAACAGATGGTGAGGCACAAACAGCCAGGAAGGCACAACACGGTCATGGCGTACACCCAAGGTGTGCAGCCCAGATGAGAACATCCAGAGGGGTCTCCTCTTTGCAGGCATGAAAGGCACCAGCTGATGGAGTAGAGCTATGTCCTCGTGGCTTCATTACAAAACTAGAGGTCCAGGCCTGGAGCCGGTGATGGGGAGCAGTTGAAGTTGTACTGACCCTGCATCTCAGCACTGCCATGGTGCCTAGGCATGTATCAAAGCCTTTCCATCCCATGCAGCTCCTCACAGACAGGTTTTACTAATGGGCTTTCAGTCATTGGTGCCTTGTAAATCAGAGTGGCATCCCTTGCACCACGAGCAGGCATCTCCATCCATCTGAGCTTGTTTCCCTGCCTCCTTTCACCACGAATGCAGAAAAATGGGTTAAGGCATGCCTCTTCTGGCCCCAAGGCACATGGCTAAATTAAGCTGGATGAATCATGCAGAGGAGTTTCTTTTTCTCTCCACTAACTGTAATGGGGCTCCTGACACTGAGACCAAATTGAGATGTCCTCCTGGGGGTCCCTCCACAAGCACAAGACAACTGCCCAGGGGACCAGCCCAGTGGGTCAGAGGCAGTGGCTGGGCTCCTGGCTCCTGAGTCCCAGCACAGTGACAAATCCCTGGCTCCCGGTCACAGGATCAGGGCCTTGGGTGGTTGCAGAGTGATAGGGTCATCTGTGCCTGAGGGAGCTGGGGAGCGGGATGAGGATGGGGATCGATAGAGCGGTCATGTTCCTGTACATCAGCAGCCACTTGGAATACATTTAATACGCTAAAACACATTCCCCCAATTTCCTATTTATGGCAAATGAATGTCTAATCCTTGAGCTGCGATGCTGCAGCTTTGTGCTGAGCTGGCAGTTCTGCTGATGCTGGTGGGGAGGAGAGGACAGGCCAGCAGGAGCTGCACCCATGCAGCAGAGCTGGAACAAGCTCCCCGCAGTCCCCACAGAAACTTGGGGAGGAGCTGGGGAGCAAACCACACAGAGAGGTTTCCAGAAGCTGAGTAATAACTAAAATGCCATTAGGGTGGCTGGGAGCTGAGCAGAGGAGGCCCCTGCCCTGCAACCAGTAAAACTGTGGTAAGAGCTTCTGCATGAGCCCTGCGCCTGTGTTCTTCTGCTGAAATAGCTGCAGACGTTCAAGACATCTGAATCTCTTCTTTCGTAAAGCAATTTAGAACTACTAATGAAAAGCACTCGGTAAGAGCCATGTAATGTCATCATCAGAATAAGAATAGTTGCTATCAATACTTGCCTCTTGCCAGTCTTGTTGGATGCCACGACCAATTTTTTTTTTGTCTTCACAAAGTTATGCACTGGTATACCAAATGCTCAACTGTGGTTCTGTGGTTGTTATTTATTTTATTTATTTATTATTAAAAAAAAATCTGTATGGTTTTCAGTGCATTTTAGTAACTGAATACATTTAAAAACATCTTTGAATTAAGTGCTTTGGGCTGCCTGGCTAGGGATATTACAAATGTCCAGAGCATGCTCCTTGTTTAATCAAGGTGCTTCAGGGTTAAATTCTCCTTCTGCCCTTAAAAGAGTGGAAACAATCAGCATGTGAATGCTTAAGAGTGTGGACTGGACAAATCTAGAAATGGAAGGAGCTGCAGCCATCTGGACCCCCTGTGCAGTTGTTGGAGGGAGACCAGCAGCCAGAGGGAGACTTGTCCTTCCATCCCTTGGAGGTGCCAGGCAGACAGAACCATGCGAACCTCTCCCTGGGGGTGAGAGGACTTGCACCTAGAAACACCTGCCCAGAGACCAGCAAACTTCCTTGTTTGCTCCACTGGGGCTCACCCAAGCCATTCCCCACAGCATCTGTGTGGAACCAGGAGACTGGGAGGAGATCACCATGGCCATGTCACCTCCAAGGTCCTGCCCAGGGATAACTTGGGAATTTGGTCTACCCATTTCACTGATCCTTTTGTAAACTCAGCCTGTATGGGGCTGAATCTGCTGTTTCCTCCTTCTAAACCTCAGAGGTTTATTATCCCTTGAGCCAAAGCTGGTGAGCTGTGAGATAAAAATGCTATTTCTGCCTGGGATTTCTGCAGCTGCCTCAGAGCATTCACAGCCACTTTCTAGTTATTAACACTTAAATGTGAAGAAGTGTGTTCCTTCTGCAGAGATTTGCCTTTAATTAGCCAAGGATAAAAGGACAGTGGAAGACAACCCTGTGCCCAGTCAGGAAAGGCTATGCTTTCAAACAATGTGCTGTTGGCAGGTTTTTGTTGTTGTTGTTGTTGTTGTTGTTGTTTTGTTTTGTTTTTTTGAGGCAGGGAGCAGGTGCCTGGCAGAAGATGCTTGCTCTGCTTCCCTTGCCCGCCCCCACCTCCATCTCTTGCTGCATAAAACATGTCCTTAGGCCCTGATCCTGGCTGGTGTCAGTGCACCAGGGAGGTAAAGGGGGCCAGTGCAGGAGGATGATGGCCGTAGATGCAGGGGTCATGGTGGATCTCCATGTGGATGCAGGGAGCTGGGTGACCTTGTCTCTCTGGCTCCCCAAGCCAGTCCTGCTCTTTCCAGGAGCTGATTTTGTCTGCATTGAAAGAGTAGCAAAGCAAACTCAATGAGCTCCTGCCAGCCCTGGAGTCTGGCTGCAAACCCTGACACTGTACTGCCCAGTCACCTGGGGTCCCTGGGAACTGAGCAAATCACCCATCAGACCAAGGATATCCCGAAGACTCACCTGTGAAGTATCACGCAATTTTGGGATTAATCCCCTTCTTTCATGCCCATGGGGGATGGTGAGCTAGGGGGCAAACCTTCTGCTGAGCCTTTGCTAAATCTCCCAGGTGCCTTGGATACAGTTTCTCCCACCCCGGGTTTTAAGATTAAAAGCTCAGACACTTTCTCTGTGTCTCTATTTCTGCATGTTCCCAGCACAGAGGGGCACAGGGCAATGTGACAGCCAAGCAGGACCTCAGCAAGTTGGGCTGAGAAAGGCAACTGGGTGCCTGCCTTCCCCATGAAATCAGGGTAACCTCAGAGCAAAGGACAAATGTTTGGGTATCTCTAAATACTATTTAGGGATCTCTGACTTTAATCCTGTTCCTTGCATCACACCTCATTACCCTGTCTGCACTAATGCTTTGAAGATCCAGGGCCTCACCAGTATCAATTCTAAATCTGTAAAAGAGGAGATGTGTGTTTCTTCCTTTAGTACACCCTGATATAGTTCTCATGTAAAAAGCAGCCAGTAGCCATTACCTAAACTCCCCTTCTCCTGCCCTGTACCTCGTGCCAGGGTGTGGATGAGCACTGCTCCCAGGAATAGGCTTTTCAACACCTAGCACAAATGCAAAGGAGGGAGAAGGAGCAAGAGAAAGTGGGAAGGAGAAAGAGGGACCTGGCCTGATTTCCAGAGCTGCAGGATAAGTGCACATCTCAGCAGGAGCTGTGCGAGTGCTGAACCTTTGCCTGGAGGTTACCTAAAGATAGGCTGCGGGGGCCCCTCTTCGCACACCCACACTTGGAAATTTTGCACCCAGCTGCTCAGTAAAGGCCACCCTGAATCTGAGGTATTGCAGCAGTGATGGTGCAATCCTACACCAGCTCATGCTCGAGTCCTGCCACAATGACATACACCCAGCGCTTTGTGGTGGGCAGCACTGGGAGGGCAGCAGTGTCTCGGCTGCAGGACCATTTTCCCTTCTTGCCTTTCCATCCTTTCCCCATCCACCCTCACACTGTCAGCATTGTATTGATGGCCTTTCTGCAGTCCTGGTCCAGAAGCTGCTTTCAGGATCCAAGCACCCTCTTTGCCAAATGGAAACGGATTTGGTAACAGGCAACCAAGCAGCTAAAAATCCCCGCTCACCCTTGGGGCATGTGTGATGGGCTGTAATGGGGTTTTAGCAACCTGAGATTCCCAGGACACGCAGTAGTGGAAGAGTGTTCTTGGCAATTGGCCCATTTCCTTCCTCGATGTAACCAGGCAGGATTTGGGGGCTCGAGCACCCGTAGACCCCAATGAGCAGAAAGCCTTTTGCAAAGGTGCTCAATAGGTCACTGCACCGAGCCTGACTGAGTTTAAGAAGAGATTGGACTGTGCACTTAGTCACATGGTCTGAACTTTTGGGTAGACCTGTGCGGTGTCAAGAGTTGGACCTGATGATCCTTAAGGGTCCCTTCCAACTCAGTATATTCTATGATTCTATGATTCTATGATTCAATGTAGTCCTCCCCAAGACAAAGATTATCCCTGTGCCACTGCCTTTAAGACCTCTTTAATTTATGAGCTGGAGCAGATAAACAAGGGTTTCATGTGCTCTTGCCTGGCAGAGAAGCAACACACAGTGAAGAAAGCGCAGCAAAGTAGGTCAGGCAGTGCTGGCAGGGTCAGCTGCACACCCAGGATTGCTAGCTCTGGGAGGTCTCTGTGTTGGATGTGTAGGTCTTCCTCCTCATCCTTGTCTCTGAAATGGTGCAGAAGACCAAACAGAAGGATGCTCACCCCTGACATTATCTCCCGCATCCTGCACACATGGCCAGGATGGTGTAGCATGCTGACAGACTGGCAGTTTAAAATAATTACTGCATCCGCCTCACCGCCTCCTCCTGACATCCCCTCAGAGAGCCTGCAAAGCAAACTTCTGCATACCCCTTGCACCAAGCAGTGTTTAGATATTGATGAGCCCAGAATGCTGCCAGCCAGAGATAAGAGCAAGGGTTTGGTGCCTGCTGAAGCTGACCAGAGCCTCTCCTGAGCTTGGAAATGGGGCTGAGGAGCACCAAATGGCTCAGATTGGGCGCAGCTTCCACCCAGCATTGCAGCAAACACTGCAACAAGGGTGCTGCTGATTTAGCTCAGGATGCACTGCTCATAAATAGTTGTATTACCTTGCAAGGGTTCAAATGCTTTCTGTATTTAAACGTTCAGAATTGAATACTTCCTTTCCTGCTAAATTATCCATCTATGGGCTCCTCTACCCATTTATGTAATTTTCTCTGCCCCAGTATTGAGCTCAGCTTTGCAATTTGCTGGCTCCTGGGGCACAGCATAGCAAGCTGTGTTACAGGTGTGGAAACTGAGGCACAGAGTGAGATGTGTTGTTCCCTGGGTCATACAGCAGCTTGGTGGCAGGACAGGCACCCCAACCCAAGGACCTCAGCATCAGGCCCGGGGCCTCCACCACTGAAGCCAGGGGGGTTGAGGTGCTGAAGTGCTCTGTCCCTGTGCAGAGGCTTGGAGCTTGAGGGAACTGCCCCAAGAAGATGGAAATCAGAGGTTCCCTAGAGAATAGACTTCAAGGACCAGAAGGCTTGAAAACAGCACCAATGGCACTTGTACATGTGTCTGGCCAGTTTGGACAAAATTTAAGCACTGCTGTTCACGTTGTCCTTGGGTTATTACTCTTCTGTGTATAAATCCAAGAGTGAGGAGGCTTCTTGGAGGTGGGGAAGCAGCTTGGGAAACCTGAAGTTGAGAGCTCCAACTTGTTGCAGGAGGCCTGCAGCAAGGGGCTGGCTCAGTGGGGTTTACCGCCAAATCCTTCCAAGGTCTCCAGCAAGTGATGCCACATCCCGCAGCCAAACAGCACCAATCTACAACACAGGCTTCAGTCATGTCACTGACATGAGTCCCATCTTGGAGAAGAAAGATTTGAACATTTTAATCTAAAAACAAGACATGCCTAGGACAGGATATTTTTTAGAGTCTCGGTTCTCACCATGGCAAGAAAAAAACATTTCCCCAATATGCAGAAGTGAAAAATAACAAATCTCTGCCTGCAGCTCCCACAGTGTCCCTATTGCAGCTAAGAGTGTCCCAGTGAAATGCAAGAGGATGAAAAATGCTGACCCAGAATTGGGCTGGTTTGGTTCTGTGCAGGTAAAAATGAGTCCTACATGGGGACACACCTACAGCCCAGCTGTTTCTGAGCTTTCATCTCAGACCCTTCAGGGAGAGGAGAACCTGCCCTGGGCAGATTTTGGATAAAATGTTTGCATTTCAGTCCCCATTGCTCTCTCTCTTTTGCAGAAGTTTGCCAAAAGCCTGAAGCACAAGTACCAACCTCCAGCTCTTTCCCTCGCCTTTGCTCCCCCAAAACACGTGTAGGAGAGGTGAGGACAAAGCAGCAGAGAAAGCAGGGCTGTTGTTCCCTGAGGATTTAGCAAAGCAACCATCCCTCTGTGAGAGGAGTTGATGCCTTCACAGGGAACCCATCCCCATTCCCTGCGGCAGAGACTGTTCTCAGCCTCAAGTCCTACTAGGACACATATCTTGGGACAAGAGGTTTGAAACACCACTGAGGACTTGCTGCTAGCACCATTCCTGCCTGTTTGCTTCTCCCTCTTTCAAAAGTGATCACCACCTTACAACCCACCAGCTCAGTGCCTGGAGGTTTTCCCAGAGGTGTATCCTCTAGCACAGCACCCATGGGAGATCTGCAGACACAGCATGGAGCAGTCTGGGTGAAGAGCACCAGGTCCTTCCCACTGTCCATCACCGAGAGTGAAGTCCATCCCCTTCCAGTGCGATTTCTCCCAGGCTGATTTTTCCATGGTTCAGGCAGTTTTCTCCTTTTCTTACAGAAGGTTTAGATGCACAGAATAAAAGAATACTCAGTCTACCAAAAATACATTTGCTTATCTTTTTCTTCCCCACCCTCCACAAAACTGATATCAAAATAACTCCTCAATAATATACATATTTATTTCCTCTTAATTAGTGCTGATATTTACAAAATTTGTGATACTCTGTGAAGAATATATTATGTACACTCATGATAAATCAGACAGCAAACGCTTATTTGGAATACGTATATACACAGATCTGTATACCTATATACAATGGTCAGCCTTTATTGATGCGGGTGGCTCAGACTGCAGACTCACCCAACCCCAAGGACACCCCCACACTGTCAATAAGAACAGTAATGTCTATACACACTGTGCAAGTCAGGTACAGCTGGTGTCTAAATTTTTGTCTAGCAAACGCATGATTAAATGACTTGAAATTCCCACGAGTCCTCCTTTACCAGTTTATAGGCCTCTCTCCATTCCTGGTCCCATTCTCCCGTAACCATGGCAACAAAAGGTTCGGCTCCAGCATCGTTAGGATGAGTCCTTCTTGGATTTCCTCTTCCTATCGATTCGCTCAAATTAGGCAGCACACACAGGCTTGATCCAATGCCTGTTTTTCCCTTGTGCTTCCAGCAACGATTAGTGGATGACATTGGAGGACAATAGCACAGTCTCAAGCAATGAAGGAGCAAGTGGAAGTGGATAATTGCAGTCTTATAAACAACAGGGAAAAAAAAAAAGCCCAAGCCCCCCAAGCCCTGAGCAGCCAGGCAGGGCATTAAACACACACATGGACCTTGCAACATGGCCATGGTCATACAAAGTCCAGGAGCTCTGGCAAGCAAACCCATCCCACCCAGAAGAGGAACTGGGTTGAAGGGTGCATGGTTGGGTCAGGGGGAGCTCATCCCTGGGTGTAAATCTGTGCTGTGCTCTCAGGGCTGATTTACACGGCTGGAGACTGGCCCCTTGCCCTCACCATGGGATGCAGCAGGATGGGAGGCACCCAAAAAAGAGCTTGGAGGGTGACATTTGGGCAGCCAAAGCAGTAATTTCACAGGGAGACCAAGGCAATGGGGGATGGGGAAGGGCATGAAGACCCTTGTCCTCCTCGAGGCTCCTGAAGCAGAGCAGCAGCCATTCCCCCATGGGAAGGACCACGAGGGGATGTGCTGGCTGCTGCCAGGGGTGCAAGGAGAGAGCCACAGATTTTTGGGAAAAAAAGTGCTTTGGAGCTGGCTCCTCCTCTCTTCACCTCTCAGCCCCTTCCACCCCAGCAACATGCTGACCAGCTCCCACCAACTGAAACTGTGGGTCCCAAACCACTGGGAACCCCCATGAACACAGACCGCAAGGTAAGCACACCCCAGCTCTGAAGTGGAGAGGTGCTTCCATTAACAAAACAAACAAACAAACAAAAAATCACCCTCACAAACAAATCCTTTCAACTTCTTCTTGGCTTTCTCTGCACAATCACAAAAATATCAAGAATGGGCCCAAACTGGGGATTCAACACCCAGTCCAAAAATGCTGCAAAGCTGCTGGGATGCAGGGGTGCATGGAACTGGGTGCCACTGGTCCCCACCACCAAGGCCAAATCCAGACCTCCTTGACTTGGTCCCATCCCTAGGGGTGTTGCAAACTCCAGAAAGGCTGCAAGACTTTGGCAGCAATTTCAGTGCTGACCCAGGAATTATCTGAGAACAAAGCAAGGTCCTTCCTGAAATACCTCCTCCTCCTCTGTCTTTTTCTCTCCTTCTGTGTATTTATGCACAAATATGCCCATATTTATACTCCCACATGCCACACTCGCATAACACTAATGTAGAGATTCTTTTCTTGGTATAGCTCTGTATTCAAATTTTTAAGAATTCAGCACAACACAAAGCTACAGAGATTATTTTTCCTGAAAAAAAAATCACCACATACAGATAATTTTTTTTCTATCAGCCTTAAATCACTTGGCAGTGTGCAGCCAGTACAAGAACTTCCCTTCACTGCCCTTAACAGCAATTTCAGAAGATTTTAAAGGTCTGACAGGTTGTTCACAGGCTTGGGCAAGTGCTGGCTTTTAGAAAACAACTGTAATTACCACTTTCCATCTCCAAAGCTACAGCAAAGAATAAAACTTATGATATGGCTACTGCCTCCTCTGGGTACTTATGCAGGGGCACCTCCACAGAGCAGAAGGCTTCAGTTCTCCATTGCAACTGTGGCCAATATCTCCATGGGAGGAGAGAGGGAGGACACAGCCCCATATCTCCATGGGAGGACACAGCCCCTGTGTTTTGGCATCCTCAGTCTGAGGCGCTTCCCATCCCAGTTTTGTACCCATTCAAAGCAAAGGGGAGTTTGGGATGCTCAGCTTTTTCTGCGGGTGCAGGCCCAGAGTTGCTCAAACCAAATTTCTCAAGAAAAAATGAAAGAAAAAAACACAGTCTCCTCCTGAAAACTGGTTCAAGATCACATCAGTGAGTCAGAAGCAAAGCTAGAAATAGCACTAGAGCTCCGACCTGCAGGCACAAATCCCATTAAAAGCTATAGGGGAACCATTTCTCCATGCGGGGGAGAAATCTGGACCCTTCTGTTTCATGCAGCCTGATGGATGGCTTCTTGCCACAGCCCCCACAGACCCCTTTTGCCCTGAAAACATGTCTGAGCACGCATCCAGGCACACCCCCTACTTCCCACACATAGTGCCAGGGCCAGTGCTGAGCTGCTCTCCCTCCAGGGCTGGTTTCCCTACGTGCATCTGCCTGGGTGACCCCAAGAGGTGCAGGATCCATCCAGACCCAGAGAGGCCAGGAGGTGAGTGGACTGAAACTTGCGGGAGTTAAGCAACCAGGTGCTTTGCAAAGTCTTGTTGAGTGCCAGCATCCTCTCCAAATGCCCGTAGTAGCCTGTTTTTAGCAGTGCTGCTTTCCCACACAGCAGGGTTAGGACCGCCCCAGTTCTGGGACACCCATGGGTGGGCAGCCAGCATGCCAGTGCATTGGGTACCAGGTCACATCCCCATAGACCTGCAGTGAGCTGGATTGACGGGGGCTGGCTGGCTGCCTGGAAATCACACCCATGCCATCCCATGCAACAACAAGCTTTGGAGACAGATTTATTGCTTTCAGTTGTGTTGCTTCTTTTGTGTGCGTTGCAGGTGTTTATGGGCTTCAGGGACACCCATTTCAGAGCTGCAGCAGCAGAGAGGAGGAGAGGACTCTAAACATAATGAGATATAACTCAGTACAGGCTGTAGGCACAACCCTATGCAGTGCTGAGCACCCAGAGCCCCGTGCATTGGTGCTGCTCTGCACCAAGCAGGATCCAGGACTCTGGTGTGCTCACCATGAACACTGGGTGGTAATTAGAGCCAGGCCTGAATTAATCAATCACTTCAGTAAAAATGAGTTATCCCACCTGGTTGAGTGGGGCCACGTCAGCACTAGAGATGGATCAGACCCTAAGCAGCATTTTGAACCATTGCTGTAGAATACATTAGCACCGTTTGTTGTATTGTTATGAATATTGTTTTGCTCTTGGAAGTCAGGAAGGGTCCAGCTGACCTCGCTGGCATGCTCTTCAATGGGCTTCCTTCCCTGCACCTGTGCTTGGCAGCAGTGGTGAAATGCTGACTGTGCCCAAATTCTGCCTATATTCACCCTGACTCAACAGGCTGTTAAATGCCAGCCTTCACCCAGGGACTTGCTTGGCTGGGACCTTGGCAGGGGTTTGCATCCCTCTCCCCTGCCCTGGCCCATTCTGGGCTTTGTCAGCAGCATGGGGACAGACAAGGAAATCCAAGTGGGATGGGGAAAGCAGATAAGACCCCTGAACCAACAGCTCCCAGCTATCCCCAAATAACACCAGAGATGAAGAAGGAACATGGGCAGCCCTGAGGTCTCTGCACCTCAACACAGCCCTAGAAAACAAAACAAAACAAAACAAAAACATCACACAACTGGGAGAAGGCAAAACAAAAACGAAGTCTTGGAAGTGTGAGCTTGGATCCAGCCCAGCCTCCACCATGCGGGAAAATAAACCACCAGCCCTAGGGCTCTACATGGTTGAAAAAAGGGTTTGCCAGCCCAAAACATGCCCCAGTACAGGTCACGTCTGATGGCCCCTGAGCCAGGAAGTCCTGATGCTCTGAGCACTCACATTTGCTGAGGAGTTGGCCCTATAGTCGCTCTCTAAATATCTATACACACACACACACAATAATTGTATAGGAAAGGGCTGAAAATTGCTGAGCAAGCAAGTCTGGAGAGCCAGTACCTGCTATTCCACCTGCTTCCTGTGCCCTCTCTGATCAGCTGTGGTTTCTGCTCATGACACCACGATTAATGACTAGTTACTCACCCCATAATGAGTGCAGGTGTTTAACTTTCAGCTCACCTTCCCTCGCTTGCAGTACTCGGCTCTTGTGGCTGGATGCTCGGACACTCTGTCTGTGCCTTGTTATCTATCAAACTGTTGTCAGCACATGCCTTCCTCATCCAGTTTTAAATACATTAGAGATTTTTTTAGCTTCCATAAATTTCCTTTGAGCCACCGGAGTATCTATAAACACTATAAACATGAATACTGTATAGTCTACTAAGAAAATATATATTTGTGTGTGTATTAAATATTCAGATTCATGCAACAAATACCCATGCAGCTGTACTGTATTACTGGTTAAATTTCACTGCAGTATAAATATATTATAGGCCACAGCATAGTTGCTCCAGTTTTATATATAGATATATAAAAAAAGATGCTTTTACCAACTAATTTTCAATGTGTCAGTGGAAGTGTCTTTGGTGATCCTGGAAACAGTGGTGATGGAAGTGTCATCTAAATAAATCAATAAAATCCAAGTGCTTGATTTATTTACTCATCCCTCCTGATGCCTAGCATAGAAAACTTAAGACTTAATAAATAATGTGCCGTCAGACTAATTATCCCTCCCCTGGGCCTCACACTGGCATACTGCAGTGGCTGAAACTATTGCAGCATGCAGCATTTTCAGTTATGAAACGCGAGCCTGGGTGATGCGTTTGCACTTGGCATTCCCAAGACAGAAACCCAAGCCTTCAAATAATGGGGTGGCCAGCGGCATGCCGCCCTCCCCAGCCTTGCTTGACCTTTCCCTGCTGCTGCCTGTGCCTGGAGCTGGCAGTGACCCAGTACTGGGGACAGAACTGTGCCCAGCTGTGCTCCCAGCCAGCCAAGGAGCATTCCCTGAATCTCTGCTATTGCACAAACAGGAGCGGTGCTTGGCTTGACTAACCGCTCCACACCTTTGGAAACCCACAAGCCTGGGATGGGAGAAAGGAAACAAAATGGTTTGGTTTGGTTTTTCTGTTTGTTTGCTTTCACAAACACTTATTCGGTGTGGAAATCAAAGGTTAAAAGTCACTTACATAGCTATTGCTTCCCATGCAGAACCAAATATACACCGTAGAAAATACTGTATTAACTACAATGCAGAGCAGCACTCAATATCTGCAATTGTTCCACTTTAGCTTTAAATACATTACTAGGTTTTAGCAACTAGACATCAGTTAGCATTTTGGTGATATTCACATAGTTTGTGTTAGCTAGGGTGCAATTGGCTGTCTTCAAGTTCTCCTCCCTAAAATCCTCATTGCTATTGTTTACACCTTCCTGAATCTCCATATAATCAGACTTACTAATGGTAGAGGCACTTCTGCTTTTCTTTAGGTCAGGGGAAGAGGGGATCTTTGGGCAGCTGGTTACTTGCAAATATTGAGCCTGCTCCTCTCCCTCTGTCTCCCGGTGGTAGAAGTAATTGAAGTTAGACACTATGACGGGCACTGGTAAGGCAATCGTTAAAACACCAGCGATGGCACACAAGGACCCCACAATTTTCCCCCCGATGGTTGTGGGGACCATGTCTCCATAGCCAACAGTCGTCATGGAAACCACGGCCCACCAGAAGGCATCGGGGATGCTTGGGAACTGAGACTCACTCTCGTCGGCCTCTGCAAAGTAGACGGCACTAGAGAAGAGGATGACACCGATGAAGAGGAAAAATATCAAGAGGCCCAGCTCCCGCATGCTGGCCTTGAGAGTCTGCCCCAGGATCTGTAGCCCCTTGGAGTGCCGGGACAGCTTGAAGATCCTGAAGACTCGCACCAAGCGGATGACTCGGAGGATGGCCAAGGACATGGCTTGCTGGCCTTGCTGACCATCCTCTGGCTTCTCGGCCAGCTCCGTCCCTAAGGTGATGAAATAGGGAATGATGGCTACTATGTCTATAATGTTCATGATGTTGGTAAAAAATCCAGCTTTGCTGGGGCAGGCAAAAAACCTCACCAAGAACTCGAAGGAGAACCAGATGATGCAAAGTGTCTCTACGATGAAGAAGGGGTCTGTGAAAGAGGTCGACTGCTGGTACCCCATGCTGCTGTTGGAGTAAGGGGGATGGCTCAGCCCGCTGCCATGCATGTCCTCATTCTCATCACGAAAAATGGGCAATGTTTCCAGGCAAAAGCTCACAATGGAGATTAAAATCACCATGACAGAGACAATAGCTATAATCCTGGCAGGGCCCGAGCTCTCAGGGTACTCAAAGAGCAACCATACTTGTCTCTGAAACTCATTCTCCGGCAGTGGTCTTTCCTCTTCTTTGATGTAGCCTTCGTCCTCCCGAAACATTTCCATTGCTTCTTCCCCCAGTTCATAGAAACGAATCTCCTCCGAGAAGATGTCCAAGGGCACATTAACTGGCCTCCGCAACCTCCCGCCAGACTGATAATAGTACAAAATCGCGTCGAAGCTGGGTCTGTTCCGGTCAAAGAAATACTCATTCCTGAGAGGGTCAAAATATCTCATTCTCTTTTTAGGATCCCCTAGCAAGGTCTCTGGAAACTGGGCTAGTGTCTTGAGCTGAGTCTCAAAACGCAGCCCTGAGATGTTAATGACCACCCTCTCGCAGCATTCATGGTCAGTCTCAGGGTTGTATGTGTCCTGTGGGTGACCAGGAAGAGCTGCAGCCTCGTCTGCAGGATCTCCGGTAGCAACTGTCATACTGGGGTTTAAAATAAATCCTTATGCTAAACTCTTCCAAGTGCCCGGTGGTGGGATCGGAATCAGGGCACGGCTACTATCCTGCAGAAGGACAGGTACGTAGGTTTGGAAGTGTCTCATGAAAAACGAAGGGATGTTAAAATAAAAGAAAATAAAAAAGGAAAGAAAATTGCCCCTGCTGAGAAAGAGAGAAATGAAATAAAGTTGGGGGGAGGAGAGCAGCTCCCTTCACTAACATGTCTACCATCTTCCTCAAGGGGTTAATTTGCCTTCTCTGGGACAGAGTTCAGAACTCCCATCTAACCCAATTAGGTGGAAGAGAGAAAACACATGAGGAACCTTCATCAATTCACAAACAGTGTGAAAAACTGGCAAAACAGAACATTTTTGACTAAAAATAAAAATATAATTAAAAAAAAAAAAAAGAGGGAAGGGAAGGAAAGGAAGAAAAAACCATCCAGCCCTACACTGGTGAGGGGACCCACGGGGCACCCGGCAGAGGCAGCATGGGCTCTGCTCATTTCCAGGCATGCAGCTAAGGGTTAACATTCAACCATGCGATAGCAGACAATCCAGCACTACCCTCCAGGAAAGCCCTAACGGCTCTGATTTAAGTTCAGCACCTTCCCCATCCTCCTGCCCTGGCCATAAACCCAGGGATGCCACACTGCCCGCCCTGCTCACCGCCAACCTGGGCTTTGTGGCTGCCTGAATTTCGGTACAAGCTGCCCCGCAGACCACTGCAGTCCCCCTCCTCGACCGCTGGCATCCCGGCTCCTGTCATTCTCTGCAAAGCACCATGGCACACAGAAAACAAATCACATTACCTGGAGAAGCCAAATCTTAGTGTCTCTTAGTAAGACCGATTATCTGACCCTGGGGAAATCCTAGAGAGAAATAGAAGCTTCCAAGATCCCCATAATTTCCTCTCTCTTCAAAGTTAAAAATAATGGTGAGTCATCGTAGAAAAGGAGAAGGGACATAAAAGGGGTGAGATTCCCAGATGGAAGTCAGGTCTTGTAATGATTTGGACTGGAGAGAGAGAGAGAGAAAGAGAGACAGAGGGACAGAGTCTTCTCAGTAGCTGTTGCAGGTCTGCACTTCAGGGCAGATGAGCGTCTGTCTGATGCCTTCAGTACGGCGTTGAGAATATGCTAAGCTCAGCAAAACCTGATGTCCCCAGTGTCCTCAGGAGGTGTGGCATTGCCTGGAAAAAACAGTGAGAAGGTAGAAAGCTGCCGGGGGCTTGGAAGGATCGTCTGCAAAGACCTGGCTCCTCCAGGAAGCCCTTTTTCCTCCCTGCGAGCTGTTTTCCCAGTGCCTCACTAACCTGCACTGCAACACGAGATGAGGGTGAGAGCGCGCTAGTGGCAAGGTGGAAAAAAACAGAGCCCCATCCCCTCCGCTCCGGCTCAGGGCGGCGGGGCCGGGCCGCCCGCGGGAGCCGATGCCAGCGCAGGGGAGGAGGCAGCGGGTGGAGGGGGAGCGACGCAGCCCCCGGCCACGACGGATGCTCTGCAACGCCTCGCCGAGGACCCGGGAACTGGTGGTCCCTACGCCATCGCGCCACCTTCCCGAGCAGTTCGGGATGCTCTGGTATCATCTGTGAGACCAAACCCTCTGCCGGTTCCTATCCGGTCCCCCTCCAAGGCCATCTGTTCCCCCAGTAGCAGTTGAGGAGCCCCAAGCATCTCCGGCCACAGGACCCGCGCGACCCGCATCCGCCCTCTTCCCATCCTCCCGAAAGCCAGCCCCCGGCCGACCCACCCCCCCTGGGAATTCGACTCCGGTGGGCAAAATTTCTCATGGGGATGCTGAGGCTCCGATCCCTGCTCAGCGCCGGCTCATCAGCCTTCCTGCTCCTAAATTAGATCATCCTGCACTGCCTCACACCACGGGATGCTCAAGCCTTTGCAGTCCAACCAAACTCTCCTTTTCTTTTTTTTCTTTTTTTCCTCTCCCAAAGAAAAAATCCTCTAACCTCCCTTCTTCAGCTCCAACTCGACTTGTCTACTTTGAGCCAGGATTACAGAACCGGGTAGGGGAGGCAGGTGGAAAATAACCCCATGAACTGAGCCTCCTTGGCAAAGATTTCATTCTCCTCTGGGCCATTTATGCCTGTTGGTTTCTCTCTTTATCACCCCAGGTGCAGATGTTGCTGCAGATCCCTCTTTTCTCGGAAATTTCCCCTTTCTGTGGAACCCTCCTCTCCCTTCTCTTTATGCACTAGAAAAAATAGTACAATCCTGACAAGGCTTGCAGCATTCAATGGCTTCGCTTAACCCTTTTCTGCCAGGCCTGGAGGAGAGGAGGTTGCATTTGTCCCAGTTTTTCTCCTTTTCCTGCATTTTCTCCCCACCAGCTCAGTCTGAAGTTCTGCTGCATTTGACCTTTCCTGGCTCCTCTCCTCTGAGCACCATGCCAAAACACTGCATACATCAGGTGTCTGCTGCCACTGAAATATCAGTCACAAGCCCCCATCTCACCAAAAATCAACCAATCTTGATCTTTTTTTTTTTTTTTTTTTTTTTTAATACAGTTTTTCTCCTGCCACTAAATTCTCTCCTCCCCTTTCTCCCAGCCCAAAACAACCCAAGTTTCTTCAGCAGTACAGACATTTTCTCATTTTTTAACAAGTAGATTTTTATTTGGCATGAGGTCTGGGCTCCTCTCTCTGAGCCTAAACCCAGGTGGTGGTGGTTGGTGCTTATCTGAGATGGTTACAGCATCATCTAGCTTGACATCACAGATTCCAGTGCTGTTTCTGCTACCTTCTCCCCACCGCATGCTGACTCCCTTTGCTCAGAGGCAAACACCTCTGCCACCACTCCAAGCATCTCTGAGTTTATTTCATGCAAATCTGGGGTCTGCAGGGGTAAGAAGGAGATGAAGAGGAAGATTTGCCAAACGACCCCAGTTTTTCACTGCATACACAAACCCAGGATCAATACAGACATGAGCCATGGCTATCTTTCAGAGGGTTGGGATTTTGGATGTCAGAGATCCTTGAGGACAAGGTCACATTTGCTTTCCCTTTTGCGACTGAAAACAAGAAGCCTCCATTTTCACAGTTTGTGGCAAGCTGCTATTTAAGCAGGGACAACAGGGAGGAAGGGGAAGGGGAGGGGGAGGGAGGGGGAGAAAAAGGCACCAACTTACAATTGGCTCTGCAGTCAGGCATGCAGCGAATGCACAAGCAGCCACGCTCTGCTCCACTCCGCTGACAGCACCCTCACCTGCGCCGCTGGCCCTGAAACTTGCCCCAGGCTCCCTGGAACAAACCTCCAAAGGCAGCAGAGCTTCTCAATGAATATTCATAAGATTAATATGAGCATCTCTCCCCCCCCCCTCCTCCTAAGCTAGAGACCTAGATTTCAACCACTGGGAAATCATCATATCCCTGGGTGCGCGATGCTGCTGCTCTGATGTGCGGCTCCAATCCATGCCGTGTTCTCAGTTATAGCCTGGATCTGCTTGGGGAGATCTGGGACTGGAGAACCAGCAGCTCCATGCACCTTTAGGGAAGGCAATGGGGCAGGATCAGACTCAGGGGTGCATGGTGCTGTTGGCTGGGGTCGAAGTTGGATTACTGCCCCTGGGTGCAAGGCTTTCCAGTTGTTCCATTTGCTCCAGCCCAGCTGCTTGCACAGCATCTCGTGGGGGACATATAGCCTTGGATTAGCCATGCACCCACACCTGGAAACCTCATTCCCTCTTCTCCATCACCCTTAAAGCAGTAATTTTATATCACTTCACATTTGCAGACCTGCTCCCTGCACACAGAGGCACCTTCCATTCCTAAAGGAGGGAGATGGGCAAGAACATACAAACTTGACATAGAAGACTTATGGCTCAGTCACTGCATTAGAGCATGGGGGAGATGCATGGGAGATGCTTGGACCACTCCACCATTACCATCCAAGGAGAGCATCTGGGCAGCAACAAGTACCGCAAAATGCCTGGCATCCAGCAAATACAAGCACTGGAGGAGTTGATGGAAATAATTCTGTTCCCATATGCAGCAGTCAGATTTGCAAGCGCCTGCCAGTACTGGAGGTGATCACCCCGGGACACCAATCCGAGGTGTGCTTGGATCACCCTGAAAGTCCAAGATAATCAGTGCTAAGAATGATGCCCAGTCAGAGGAATGGGGGGATATGGAGGGCCTAACCATATGATTTTAGCTCTCTGGGGCACCAGGAGCAGCAGGTGGCACAATGCCAGATACTGGGTGCATCACTGGGGTGCAAGGAGGATGCTATCACCCGATGCTCCTCCCAAGGCCCCTTCTGACCTCTTCTTGCCCTTCAGAAACAAAAATATACTTCCCTATTCCCAGCCAGATCCCAGAGTTGTATTTCTAATTCCATGACAAACTAGGGAATCCTTCTCTCCCTGCCATGAACAGTCCTTGTACATGAGGGTTTTTTTATTGTGTGCATCCTGCTAGGTATGAGGCTACTCTGGAAGAAGGTTTTTAAAATTTTGTGTGCATTGTTTCAGTCTTTTCTGAAAGTAGAACTGCCATAGCAGGGTAGGCTGAATCCAGAAAATGATTTGCCCAAGGCTAATACTTATGCAATATGCAGAAACTGAGGCTGAACAATTCAAGTGAAGCTGATTTTATAACTTGTTATTCCTTCTGCTGCCTTGCAAAAGTTTTGCAAAACCAGTGGGATTTTTCATATAAGCAGAACTGTCTCCTTACAAAGACACTGAATTCTGTCTCTAGCAAATCAGGGAAATTTCTCTGAATTGAGTGATGCTCTCTGATTTACTATCCTAATTGTGGAGCTATTATTATAATGTGTATGTCTGCACCCGCCTCTCTCCACCACATTGTCAATTTGAGAAGTAACCCAGCATTTCAGAGAATTCAGTAAGCTGATACACTGCACCCACTACTGTTTTACATGTATTTCAATATTTCAATGGCTGATACCTTTGCATTAATATTGTAACAAAACTAACCGCCCCCCCCAAAAAAAGTCTCTTCTGGATTATTTCTTTTATCCAAATGTATTTATACCCTTCCTAATTCAAAAACTTACCTCTTAAAAAAAAAAAAAAAAAGGTTTAAACTAAGTCTTTTAACTGTGTGTAAGAGGGCTGGGCATCAGAGTACTGGGGACAATTTCTGTCTGCACGATTCCAGCTGGAGCACTCCTGTGTGACTTGGGATGGTCACTTGGTGTGATGATGTCCCAGGAGACCTGGTGCCCAGGTCCCATCAGGACATCAGGACGCAGATGAGCTCTGCATGATTTGTAGTCTTGAGTCCCAGGGGAGCTCCTGCCAATATGGCAAGAGCTCTTCAGACATTATATCAATGGAAAAGTGCAGTTTGAAGGCAGCCCACGCCACATAAACAACAACAAAAAAAAATCCTCCACGAGGTTCCCCTCCAAAAACAGACAAAACCTGAAAATTTTCAAACATTTACTCCTATACTCCTAGCTCATTTGTTTGGCATGTTCTACAAAAAGATGGAATTAAAAAAAAAAAAAAAAAAAAAAGACTGCAAACAAACAAAGCAAAACTCTTTGTTTGGAGGGGAAGAAGACACTGACAGTGACTTTGGGATGATGCATACAGAAGGGTGAAGAAGGTAGAGTTTTTCTAAAGAAAAGAGCAAGCAGAAGGGAAAGTAGAAGCATGTGGCCCCACAGGCAGCTGCAGGCAGGACTTCTCTCTTCCTCCCACTTCCTGGGATTTCTGGAAGTCTGGCTGCTGTTGAGGGTGAATTAAGCTCTTCCCATAACTGGTGTGTACACGTTTAAAAAAAAAAAAAAAAAAAAAAAGGGGGGGTGCCTTTCTCTGTGCAAACCCTTCCCCATCAACTCCACACCCCAGCCTCTCTTGGCCTTCTTCAAGCATGGGAGATAGAGAAAAAATGGCCCTTTCTTTCCTTTTCTCTTACTGCACTAGGCAGTGGGTTTGGGGATATTGCTGATGTTTTAAGGACACAGCAAACATGAAACCCACAGGGTGGGATGCCCCCAGGTCTGACCTCATCTAGGGCAGTGAAATTCAAGCCTCAGCATCACACTGTGTGACTGGCATTTCCCCACGCTGGCCTAAGCCAAACTATTCCCTCAAACCCTCCTGGAGGGTGGTGAGAGAAGCTCACGGACCCTGTCCCACCACCTCCACATGTCCCTGGACAATGGAATGTCCCTGTGGTTTCCTTCCTGGGGACCTCCAGACACCTTCTGCAAGGTCAGAGGTTCTTTGAGGGACCTCAGCAGCCATGCTGAGCTGGACTATGGCTTATCCACATGCATGAGCATCACTGGGCTCCCGCAGTCCTGAGCAGAGCAGGTTGGGCAGGGCATTGAGCAGGTCTGAGCCTCCATGGGCAAGTGTCCCATGTCATTTTAGGAGCTGTGAAAACTGTAAGTGGCTTCCCCAGGCTGTGTCACCCTCCAGAGAAAGCATCCCACCTCCTGCCTGTTGAGGCCATCAGAGCAGGGTGCATGCTCTCATACAGAGCCCCCAGCATTGAGAACCTGCGCATCCATGCTTTGTGGCAAACGGAGACACAGAGTTGTCAGCAGCCCCAGTGTTGTGGCCTGGTGTCAGAAAATGAAGGCAGCCAGGGAGCAATGTGTCACAGACAGGTGAAGCATACTTTGCTCTTCTGTAGCTGCTGCTGCTGGTGAATCCTGAAATATTATGAGAGAGGTCAGAGCAGGTCCCCTCATGTGGGGATATAGGGGGAAGTCAGGAATGGCCTGAGCTAACACAGGAAAGGAAGAACAGACCAAAAAGAGATGTTGGGCTCTGCAGGACCTTGGAAGATCTTCTTGTCCATGGGAAGATTTGGTCCCTGGGAAGGTGTCCCTATCCTGTGAAGATCTCCTGGTCTTTGGCAAAGTGCACCATGGCCCAGGGAAAGACAGCCAGTACTGCCTGTCTGCAAGTTAACATTAAACACATTCTCCCTCTGAATTTCTCCAAGGTGTTTTCCATAATAAAATGCATGGTTATTTAAAGAAATAACTTCTTTGGATTCTACTTTGAATGTTTTTTTGTTGTTGTTTTTTTTGTTGTTGTTGTTGTTGGGTTTTTTTTTTGGTTTTTTTTTGATTGAAACTGTTGAGCTACAGCATCTTTGCCTCCAAAGATGCCTCATCAGCATGGATATTATGCCTGGAGAGGAGCCGGCCGTGGCTGCAATGCCCAGGCACTGTTCATTGAAAAAAAAATAAATAAATGCCTGACCAAAAAACAGTAAAGAACTTCAGTTCTTGAGGGCTTTGGAGCTCACTGAGATTGTGAATATTTCATGCCATGCTGCCACTCACTGCAGGAGAGCTAATGGACCCATGGCCTTTCAGCACAGCTTGGTGGGCAGGGCTGGCATGGGGCGAGCGGCTGCTCAAGCCACTCCAGTTAAAAGGCTCTCAGAGATGATTTATTTTACTTGCACAAACAAAAAGGACAGGGCAAGCCAAATTAGTAAGCAGAAAGGAAATCAATAACCCCCTTCAAACCAGACATGAGTGCTTTCATCTCTGGAAAGGAATCCCTCCTGCTTGCAAGCCCGCTTCTCACTCCCTATGCTCGCCTGTGTATAAAACCCC
The DNA here is from genome assembly GCA_011075105.1 of Heteronetta atricapilla. Lineage (NCBI taxonomy): Eukaryota > Metazoa > Chordata > Aves > Anseriformes > Anatidae > Heteronetta > Heteronetta atricapilla. Next base: position 267,062 of record CM021756.1, on the reverse strand, counting down.
TCATCCCACCCTGGGGATGGGACTTCATTAGGGGCATCAGCTGAGCCCATGTTCCCCTGAGCTGTCTGGGGGCAACTGAGGGGACTCAGCTGCATTCTCGCATCCTCTGACTCCTTCCAAACACAGTGAGTAGTAGAGCTTCTACAGGACTATAGGTCTCCATAAGTGCCTTTATCTGTGATGCTGATGGAAAGCCAGCTTTGACAAACACCAGAGCTCCCCGTGTGACTCCATGGAATATGGAGGAGAGGTGATGAGTTTTCCTACTCATTTCATTTTCTCTCCAATGATTAATTTTCCTTAGGCCTGAACCAGGTCATTCCCATCTGCCCAAAGGTGTATCTTTCCTCCTCCAGCTTTGGGAAAGGAGATTCTCACCAAAAAAAAAAAAAAAAAAAAAAAAGGGAAAAAAAAAAAAGGTAGAGAAATAGGGCCAAATGTTGAAAATTTCTGAGCTTAGAGAGTAAGACTAAGGAAAGATGAAAGAAACCTCCAGTAGAGATGGCAAACACAAACACCTGCAGACAGATTACCTTTGTCTTGGGGCAAGTGGGTAGGTGACCTTAGCATCTCTTTTACACTGAATAATGGGGTATGTCCTTTTAGCCACCAGTCCCAGGACTGGTTTCCCATGCAGATGATGGAGAACATCGTGTGCATGTCATCAGATGGGTGACAGAATCTCCCATCAGAGGACAGATAGGAGAAGATGCTTTTTTTAGACTTAATGGGTCTCACTCTAAGCATCTGCTGGTGGGACCAAAAGATGCTGAAGGTCAGATCCAAGCCCTGTGGAGAGGGGTGATCTACTACTGTCACCCCAAAAGTTCATCCCATGGGTGGTCTGTACTCATCCCACTGGAACAAATCCTGCCCTGCTGGGTCCCACTGTGGTCTCTGCTATCCCCGTTCTTCTGTTTTCTGCCCAATGAGGATCTGCCGTAGCAGTGCATCCACATACAAGTGCTGCATAAAGTCTCTGTGCCTCCCTGTCTGTGTGTCAATCCATGCTCTGCTGTGGGTGCTGAGAGGTGTCGCTGGCATGGCCACAAGCAATCCTCCTCAGGAAGCAGTGGGATTGCAAAACAGGCAGCAGAAAAAGTGCTCTGCGAGGATCATTTGCATCCTCTCGTCCTCCCACAGGAGGAGGATGCTGCAGGGAAGAGATGCGGGCTGGGGATGCTCCGACTGGGGAGTGCCTTCCACAGGGCTTCAGCCCGTGGGCAGGGTGGCAGAGCAGGCAGGATGGGAGCTTCAGCTGCGAGAGGGCACAACGTGGCACGGCATGAAGCTGGGCCGTGCCAAATCACGGGCTGGAACAACTGAAAGGCCGTGCCAGACCGTGAGCCTTGCCAAACCAGGGGCTGTGCCAAGCTGCCAGCCCTACTGGGTCATGAGCTGTGCCAAACCGGGGAGCGTGCCAGATAGCAAGCCGTGCCAAATCCCACGCTGTGCCAGTCCCCTCCACCTTGGTTCCCAACATCATCTTAAGCAGCCAGCTACCATCAGCTTCCAGCCCCAGCCTGCATGTCCCTGCCACCAGTGTGGCTCCATCCCTGTGGGGTCCCTCCTGGAAGGAGCCATGACAGGGTGGAGAAGTCCTAGAAGAAGCAGGAAGCTTAGGTAGAAATTCATCATTTTATCACCATCACCCTGCTCCTGGAAGATGCTGGGGATGTCCCCTCGCAGTGACATTGACCTGGCCCTGCAGGCACATCCCTCGTTGGTCCAGCAGCTCCAGGTGGCTCAGGGAGGTGACATCCACAGGGACATCAGGGAGGAGGTGCCACATCCAAGGGGGCAGTGGCAGAGCCTTGTCTGACCCTCAGCTGCCCTTGCCTTGAGCACCGCTGCCCTGCAGCATCCTCTTCTGTCACCTTGCCACTGTATTTACTATTTCTTCCTCTTCCACCCCCTCTTTTGTGATGACAGACTTCCTTGTTTCTATGGAAACTCTCCTCCTCTCCCCTCATTTCTTCAAAGAGGTTTTCAGCTGCTTCTTTAGAAAAGAGCTATTTTTAGCCCCGGCTTCCCCTGCTCCCCCTCCCCACCCTCTGCTCTCAGCACACACTTTTCTGAATGAGCTGCACCCACCCGGCTGCCACCAAGCACCCATGGGTGACACATAGCTGGTGAAAGAGCTGCTTATGTTCAGGTCCATAGCCCAAATCTTGTCATTTCCCTTGATTTTTTTTTTCTCTTTTCTGGGGTATGGAAATAAAGGAAAAGCTTCTGTTCTGCAGAAAGGTCCCAGGAGCATCTGCATTCTGCACTGTTCCACTGCCAGGTCCTTTTTTAAGAGGATCAAGAGCATCCTTTGGGACAAGCAGAGTTCATCCGCTGTCACTGGCTTCCACAGTTGAGCAAGGTGTGAGCACCAGACAGGAGGGGCTTCCAGACAGGTCCTTTCAAAGCCTGCATGGACAGGCTGCCCTGAGGCATGCAGGACAAGGGGCCGATCTGGGACCAATACCACTGAAATCTCTGGGGGCTGCCTCCTCCCAAATCAAGCTGTGCCATTGCATATGTTGGCATCTTCATCCTGTCCATGATCCCGTTTTTGCTGATGAGATGCACACCTGCATCTGCCTCAGTGAGTAGGAGGTGAATTCTACTTTTGCACTTCAATCACATTAAAATGCAGAAACACTGCCTAAAGCCTTGGTGCTGGAGGAGCATGGTGATGTCCAAGGAGCTGCCGTGAGCTGAAGCCTGGATAGGAGAAATTCAAGAGTCTATCAAGAAAATGAATAGTAACAAATGGCCAGGTCCAGATGGACTTAAGCACAGATTTCCATGCAGGATATGATAATCCTAGCAATCCCATGGGTAAACCTGACAGAAGAAGGATGGCCAGTGAGGCCTTGCAAGAAGAAACCATGCTTCACTGGTTGGAATAGAAAGGAAAATCTTTTTTGGTACTAACATCTGTTTAAAAGATAGGAAGTGATGTATTAAATCTGAGGTGTCCTTAGGAAAGTATGGTTTAGTGAGAGAGGAAGCGTCCTGAAGAAGACTCCGGCATCCTGAAAAAGTCACATCTGGGAGAGCTGGATGATCTAGCTGGGAAAGGGAGAGAAGGAAAGGGATATGACACAGGTCACTAAAATCCTGAACCGTTGTGAATGATTACAGAAATGATAACAGAAAAAGTAAATGACAGAGAATTTTCCAAGCAACAAATGTAAATGCAGCACATGAAGTTGTTTCCTACACAGCTTCAGTGTGCAAAGCTGCTGGAGGCAGCCAGGGTTCAGCTGCCAGACCTTCAGGTCCCAGGCCTGAACACCAAGCTTGCCTTTGGAGTGTTACTGCCACGGTGGCATGTACCTTCTGTCCTTCATAACCTCTGCAGAGGAAGCAGGGACATCCGTCCTGTTGTCACACCATGCCCCATTCCATGGCCTGTGTGTTCCTCCTGGCTCCTGCAACAGCCACGCTGGCAAAGAAAATCCAACCTGAGGGATGACCTGGCTGTGAGTACCGACCGTCTCCAGACCCTCTGCAGGTCAGGTGCAAGGTCTTCTCCATGCAGTCCGTCAGCCCAAGTAGTGGTGTGGACTGGAAATTCTGCATAACCCATGATGTCTGGGCATGTGCCTCAATTCAAGGTTCACCCCTGGGTCCTGTGATGTCTTGGGTATGGACACATCACCCTCTGCGCATCAGAGGTGCTGTGGCAAGTGCCTTGTGCTGCTTTTCACATAAACCCAGGTGGCACGTCAGACATGGCCCCTGTCCTTTCTCCAGGGATGTTTGGGCTGATGGTATTCATGCCACCTTTCACATTTCATACTTTAAGACATCCTGTTTTTCATGCTTGCTTAAGCACCATGCCGGTTAACCACACAATGACTGAATCCGGCAGCTAGAAGCACCACAGCCCTCAGGGGAGCTGACACAGGAAGGAACAAATCAAGGCCAGGGCAGGGGGAGAAATACCAAGGGCTGCTAAACCCACACCCTGTCTCTGAGCATCCCCAAACAGAGGCTGTTTCCTCCTGGCTTTAAATCTCCTGCTGCTGCTGGCTCTGGCTGGGAACTGCTTTGGTCCCACACAGAACAGCCACTGGGAGACAATTTGGAAACAATTGCCCTGAAGTGGGTGCAGAGTGATTTTGCTCATCAGCTTGGCTCACCACCACCACCACCACCCAGCTCACCAGCAGCCCTGGTGCTGACAGCAAACCTAGAGTGTGAAGAAAGGCAAAACCACACAAAACCAAAAAAAGCTGCACACTGTTTTTCAAGGATCCTGCACAACTGCAGAAGTCAAAGCTATCAGGCAAGGCGAGGGCAGAGCTCAGGCCCCACTGGAGAGTCCTGTGCCGCTCCATGCAGACAGGGAGGCCAGCAGGGCCAGGCAATGATTTGTAAAACTGAAGACTTCAAAGTTCTCCTTCATTGCCGAGTTCCCCTGGTCCAGTCCTGCTGCTCTGCTCCCAACCCTGACTGTCAGTTTGGAGCCTTGAACAGTGTCTGCCAGTGTTTCAGTCTCAAGAATGTGATTTGCAAAAAGATCCAGTACTTGGGACAAAAGCCTGCGAGACTGCAGGAGCCCTCACATTCCCAGCTCAGCTGTGAAATAAAATAAAATCCCCATTGCAGGGGTCCTTGGGTTGTGGGATGAAACACAGCAGAGTTTGCATCTGCAATTCAACTCATGCTGGCACCATCTCTGATAATTCCTGTAGGGGACCCCTCTGGCAATTTGGGTCCTGACCCAGACCTAGCCTTTCCTGGCTCACGTCACCCATCCTAAATCTCAGCCAGGGTTTCAGCTGTGCCATGGTTCTACTTGCTTTATGGCATCCAGCTGTTTACCCCAAAGCAGGAATACTCCCTCTTGCTTTTTAAATTGAATCTGTGAATACCAGATGCAGGTGATTTAAAAGCAAAAGCAACCAGAAGTCTCCAGGTCTTCACTGTTCCAGGAAGCCTGCTTCCCACCAATCTCTAATTGCTTGCAGATTTCCCAAGTGTGGAAGTGAGACTGCTTCCAGCTGCTGCAGATTAAATGCAGCTTGTAAAATCATAATTTATTTTTCCATTCCCTTTTCACTCTTTGATATTTTTAAGACAACTGGTAACCTAAAAAAGCTCTTACATTGCATGACCAAACTTGCTTTTGGGTGCAGCCCAAAGATGTGGTAGAAAGCCAAGGTCAATGTTTTCATATGAGCTTCAAGCCTCATTTCTTGAGATCCCCATCTGCAATTAGGATGAGTGGTTCAGTGCCTCCACTTGCATTGGCTTTGCCAAAACATCACCAGTATGATGTCACACTTCGTGTGACATTTAAAATCAAAACTTCAAGTCTTTGCCTGGAGTGACTTCATTCTAAAAAGAGAGCACAACTCTTCAGAAGGCTAGTTAGGATGCTGGAAATATGCAGATTTTACCCCAAGATTTTGTTTCTCCAACACAGTGAATTTTATTCCTGAGAACCACTGTAAATTTCAGATTATTTCATCATGAAAAATGAGTGGTGAGTTCATCCAGGGAATGTATCTCAAACCTCATCCTTGCCCCACTCTTCGTAACCTGAATGTCTCCCCTCTGCTCCATCTCATTTTTAAACTCCCTTTTACACATGCAGAACACCAACCCCATACTCCAAGGTATGTTTTAGCTATTTTATTGAACTTTGTGTATGAAATAACAGTTTTAAGTTCTAATGAAAAACATTAAAAAAATAAATTCAACATCAGGTAAAAAAATCACACAACCAAAAAAATCACTTGTGTTTACTGGTAACTGAACACAAGACCCATGGCGCAGTGGAGGTCACCAGGACAACGGGATGCATTGGCTTGTTTTAGCATCAGACCAGTATCAACAGAACAAGTTGAAACAAGTGAAACACAGCTCACTGGCCAAACCAAAATAAAAAAGAAATCAGAGCAACAAGACTGCACTTTACATCTCCAGTCAAAAATTGCATTGTTTCTGTGGCACCTGATTACTCATGATTTAGCCTCCTTGCAGAGAAGGCTGCTTGGATTTTCAGTCTGATGCACTGAATTTCACAAGGCAATATTTCACTGTTCAAATATATCCACAGGTGTTCCTGCTGAGACAGTCAGGGAGACCTTTCAGTACCACCCAAATCACGCACAGCCCAGTGACATGCACACAGACAAGGGAAAGCTAAGTCTAAATTATATCCAGCCATCTCAGTCCCAGAAATAAACCATGAAAATAAATTGAATAGCAAATGATGGGAAATTAATAAATGAAGACCTCCTCCTATGTTGGAGTCAGGGTGCAGTCGGTCAGGTTGCAGTGGCCCTCTCCTGCTATGTTTTTGGGACCTCCTTGAAAGGTGTTAAATTCAGCCATGGGAATACTCCACCATCAACAGTAAAGGCAACTTTCTTCCTAACACATCATCTTAGGTGCACACAGATTAAGGGTTTTTTTTGGCACTGCTTTACTGGCATTGCAAGTCCTGAATAAATTGAATGGCCAAGTCCCCCTCCCCATACTCTAATGGCAGCAAGAGGGGCACGGCAGCAAACAAACACATCATTTTGTTCTAAAACCACCCCATTTCCAGCACTGGTCTGCAATTTTCTGGCATTGTAACTTCTCTTATCATTCAATGTGCATGTCCAGATATTTCAGTGGCTTTCCTGATGCCGGGTAAGGTGTTCTCCAAAATCGCCCTCTGAAATTGCAGGATCCATCTGAAACAGTAGCAGTGGCCTGGCTTCAGAGTTGTCAGAGAAAATGGGTATGGAAAACAACTGCTGGGGACAGAACCATCTCAGGCCATTTCTTCTGAAGATGCACTGATGATGTCGTCATGGAGAGGGCAGAAAAGTGTGAAAAAGAAAGGCAATTTACCTGTGTCAGAGGCTGGCAGACAAAAACATCAGGATTACAGAGCTTTGCAATTTAAAGGGGCCACTACGTGGCTTTAATCTCAGCTCAAGGGACAACCTTCTAGAGGGGTCTGGCAACAGAAAGAAAAGCAATAGAGTGGGGAGCACACTGTCTCCCAGAGCTTTTTTGGAGAGAAAAACTATCCCATTAATTCCTTAATTTTAAAAGATTTCAGTAATGGTAGCAGTACTTGAACATCTGTTTCAGAGAACATCTTTATGTGTGTAATTATAGCCATCTGCACACAGAGGCTGATTTTTGAGGGTTCCCACCAGCACCTGTGGAGAGAGGATGGAGGCCAGGCCAGTACTGCAGGAATCCTGACTTTTTTCCCAAATCTAGGAGAGCAAGCAGAGCAACCTCACAGCACTGTGTGCATCATTTCTGAAAGCCCTCTCCAGCCATACTGCTGAGCCCCATTCATACACTGTGTCCCTGAGCATTCACGAGCACCCTTGTAGCAGTTGAGACACCTTGTGAAATATTTTGCTTTCTAATTTTGCCTGTTTCTTACAACATCCCTTGGCTGCTGTGCATGAAGAACATCCTAGTGGCTTTATGCAACCCTACAGCCTTGAGTAACACTCTGTCCCCTTGGGATAGCGTGGCTTGACAGAGCCCTCCAGTGCCCTACCAGTGCTGCTCAGAGCATCCTAGTGGCCTTCCTTGCAAATCTTCCAGGTTGGGCCCCACAGGAAAGCTCTTGTTCACTTTAATAACAGCCTAAAATCAAAAGGGAGAAGGGATGGTGGGCAGCATTTGCTGCTGACAGCAGGAGGAACGTATATGTGTTCAGTGTCTCAAGAGCACATACAATGCATGAGTTCTCGTCATCTCAACGTAGCTTTGAAGGGCTATGAATAAAGATGAGCAGCCTGCAGTAGGATGATTATGGGAATAAATACACTTTACTTTTGTGGATTTTCTCTTGCTGTCAGCCATCATTAAATCACTCTTATTATTTTTGTTTAATTGACTGGATATATTTTTTGTCTTCCCTTGCCAAAGTCAGACCTTCCCCCTCCTGCCCCCCCCAAAATAAAAAAAAAAAAATTAAAAATTGCATTTCAGCATGGCTCTCCTGACATGATGGTTATCTTTAAAACACACAAGACTATATTCAGAGTCGTGGCAACACAGATAATATACTGGACCAACAGTTGAAGACTATAAAACTCTCAGTTATTTTGATAAAGCACATTAACAATTAGCTGGTTCAGCAACCAAGCAAAAGAAACCCAACAGCATGGAGTACACGTTTACCAAATGGTGCTTTCATTGACAGAGCCACTATGTACAATATCAAGAACAGGCTGAAATTTGGCAAATTTCCATCGCTTTGAGATATCCGTTGGGGAGTTTTGGGGCTGCATGGAAGAAGCAGAGTGGGTAGAACCTGTGGGGCAGCTCTGCTTTAGGAGCTCTGGCTCAAAACTGACTCTGCCCGTCACTTTGTTCTTCAAAGCACACATTTCAAACCGTAACAGACGCTTTAACACAGTAGCTATTGAAACTGGACAAGGTATTACACATACACACATATGCCATAAAAAAACTCTCTGTAACACCAGTGAAAAATAAAAATAACTTTTGTACGGATACATTCTATCCCCCCTTTTAAGGGCTACTATTTCATGTTCCAAAAGAAACTAAATTTAACACCTTTGGGACAAGGACTTCCCAAGAGCTGGGGCTGTGATGCAGTCCAGAAAAATCAACTCTCCTCCTGCCAATGGTGACCTCGTCTGGTGCTGGTGCCCTGCAGGCGACACAGACGACCTGCTGAGGGATGCTGAATCTGACTTGGCATGAGCAGTTGGGGCTGTTTGCAGCCCAAACCCACCAGCATGGCAGAAAGGTGTTTGCACCTCAAGATATTTTCAGATTTGCCAAAGTTTTTGTTCAATCTCCTTTGCAGCCTCAGGAGCAGGCTGCAAATGCCTTGTGCTGCAGAGGAAACTGCAAAAAAATACTTTCTGCAGATCTTTAGTAGTTTGGGATGTGACCTCATCCCATAGAGTCCAGGCCCATCTCCCCTGAGCCTACTGGTAGCTCCATCCTCTACAGTGGGGACGAGCTCACTGCTAGGTTGTTTGGGGCTCACAGAGAAGGAAGCAGGCTCATCCCCCAGACACTGGACACATCTTTGTGGCCCAAGCATTAATTTTGGTACTGGGGAACTGCAGCACAGACCAGCCTGGGGAGAGCACCCAGTTCCCCTTTCCAGGACATGAGAATGGATGCCCAGGATATCTGGGAAACTGGCTTTTTATCTGTGCCAGGTTTATACTGTCAGCCATGAAGTGACAATCCCTGCATGCCCATCCTCGGAGTAGCCATGCTGTGGTTATCACCACATCCTTAGGGATTTGCTGGCTGAGCAATGTATGGGGTTGGGGCGGAGGGGCTGCCTCTCCCTTTGAGAACCACACCAACTCCCTGCAGTGGAGGGAATTTCTCAGTTCTAATTTTGGTTGAAGTTTGCATGCAGGGCTTAGCCAGAAATGAGGACAATGTCTGCTGCTGAAGTACAGACAAGTCCAGAGCTTTCCCAGTCCCAGAGGACAGCTCAGAAGCCCATCTGGGCTTCTTTTGTCTTCAAAGCTCTGTTGCAAGAAGATGTGGTCCAGACAGACAGTTGCTTTGCCATGGGTGTTCCCCTGAACTTTCCCCCTTCAGAGCCTTTCTTCCAGGTAGATGCTTATTTTTAAAAGCATCCTCACTTGGGCTGTGACTCAGAGCATCCCACACATCTCCTGTGAACATTTCCCATCCATGCCCAGGGTCTTGTTTGAAATATGGGTGAGCAGCTCAGCTCCCAGCACGTTAGTAGATGCAGCCCAGGAAAGCCAGGTTTTGCTGTCACCCTCCATGATGGATCAGGGACCTTGAAGCTGCCTCTGGGCATGAACACGAAACAAGCATGGACTCAAGAGTCTACTTCACACATGCTCCCATCTGGGCTCCCATTGCCTCTCCTTGTGCATCTTCTGCTTCAGAATGAACCAGTTCATTTTACCTGGGCCAGCCCTGATGAGTGACTTGCTTTTGCAGCAGCTACAAGAATCTCTTTCTCATCCCTGGAGAGGTATTGTAGTGCAGGTGCAGAGGTTCTTGTGCCCAGCTCAATCCCACCAACATTAGTTTCACACAGAAATCCAAAGTTCTGCAATTATTGCCTTGTTTCTGCAATGGAGCATGTGCTGGGTATGTTTTAGCCTCAAAGCTGGGATGGCAGCAGCGTGCAGATGGAGCTGGGGAGGTGGATGAAGCGAGAGCCAGAAGCAAGAGAGAGAGCATCTACCCCTTCGCTGCTTGCATTGTGCCTCTGCAGACCATTTATCCTTTTGAACCAGGCTGATGCTTACCCATACTGTCCTAGGAAATGCACTGAGGTTATAAACTGCCCAATTTTGACAGCTTCACAGTGGAGAGCCCACAGGGGAAGCCAGCAGAGCAAAAAAACACCAGTGTGCAAAATAAACCAGTGGTGGGCAGAGCAATGATGCATTTCCCTTTTATTATAGTATTAGGAATAAAATACTATAATATTCACTTATTATGGAACCAAAGTACTGTGTAGGAGCAGAGACAGGTACGTGAGATCTCATGAAATGAAGTAGGGCATGACAACTCAGGACTGGGTTTTTCAGCTATTCCAGCCCTGGCAAATTGTCTTTCCTTCTTTTTTTCACAGTTACTGAAAGCAAGGCACAACTTGTGGACTGCCTGACATGATTTTCCTCAATGTCAGTAGAGATGGGACTTTCCTGGTGCATTATGAGGACTTAATGTAAATCACAGCTTTGGTGTGGCACATTCCTGCTTATAACGAGTGTATACAGGAAAGTCAGAAAAATAGAACTGAACTTATTCACTTCCCACTGCTGAAAAAAGCCTGTGTCATTGGAAAGCGAACATTGTGAACAACTGAATTTTCCCCATTTTCCTCCCACCCCAAGCAAAATATTTGGACTGCTTATTATCAGCTCTGCTTAACATTTCCTTTTTGGTTACTTATTTTTTTTATTTTTTATTTTTATTTTTTAATGTCCAAATGATATCCACCTCCCCTCTGCCTTTTTTCTGGCTTTGTTCAGTTTTGCCATATTGCACATGATTTGAAAATAATCTTCCAGCTGAAAAGATGATCTCTGGAACATAATGCACTTGTGTTAGAAGATACAGATAACATAGCAAATGTTTAACATGTTAGGGTGCAGGAGGACGGACCTTCCATCAGTCGAGGTCGGGATGTGTGTGATTTCCTTTGAGGTGTTTTATTCTTCAACACAGTCCTGAAGCTCTTAAATTTGAAGCTCCTGTTATCTGTTGGGCAGATCAAACAACAGTTTTTATGCACAGCCTGGCTTTGAAAACAAGCAACACATTGTTATTTTTTCAAGGCAAAGTGGAATTTGTCCCCTCGGACAATTTCACATTCTCATTCCTCACAAATGAAAAGTGAAAATTTGCTAATTAAAATTGCTTAACTGACAAAATGCAACGCAGTCTAAAGAGAGCTGAAGCCAGAAAAAGATTCATTAAACATATTTCAATTATTAACTCTTATCTCACATTAATGACAAGTTTGAAATCCAATCTGGAATAATTAACATGAAGTGGGTTTTCCTTATCACATTTTTATCTTAATCAAATTGGGTTTGTGAAGACTTGATATGATTTACATGGTATTAAGCAATTGGTTGAGCTCATAAATCTGGTGCAGATTTGCTGAGATCAGCAAAGGGGATGCAAGAGCAGGGGCTGATATTGCTCCCAAACTACAGGCTGAGCCCTCTGAGATCCAGCCTGACATAAAAACTTTATTCCACTGCTTGCATCACTCTCATCTTCTGAAAATTTGTCCTCTTCTTTCAGTCCATAGCCCAGCAATGGGAGCATCGCTCTGCCCGCCCATGGATCGGACACAGCCCCGTTTTTAGAGGGTGTTGCAGGTTTACAGACATTACACACCACATGGGACCTAAATTCTACCTCCTTCATGGTGATTTTTCAAGTGGGAATTAGTCAAGTTTCCTATAGAGAGGTTCATTAACTATATTAAAACCAGTGTGTGGTGTGCACTAATAAGATGAGCACTACCACCAGATCAGATTACATGAGCTGGGTGCTTCATTAGCAGCTGGTGATGAGACAGCCATGGGAAGGATCTGCATTAACGGGTCAGAGCCAAGTGCTAACGAACCCAGACCCAGTGGTCCCAGCTCAGCCACCAAGCCCTTCCCCAAAAGGAGCCTCCTTTCCCCCAGGGGAGAGGCAGGCTGGAGATAGGCAAGGCAGGACAAGATCCATGCCAGACATGCTCTTTGGATGCTGTGGGCCATGAGAGCAGGGAGAGGAAAGGGGGAGGTGGGATTTCCCACGGAAGCAAATATACTTTGCAAAGCAGCATGGTATTTGGGGAAATATGCCCACAGCAGGGCTTAGAGCTCCTTGTAAGGGTCTCAGGGCAGGCAGCTGCCCAAGCACCCACTTATCCTGTTGTGCCAGAAAGGCAAGTCATGTGCTGAACATGAACTGGGGCTTGGGCATTAACGGGGGGGGGGGGGGGGGGGGGGTACAGCCTGCCCCCACTTGCCAGCAGGGAAGCACTCCTACTTTCCTGAGGATCTGTGGTAACACTGCTGGGATCCCCAGCATGGCTGGAGGGTTACACAAATGCAACCCAAACGAAGCCTTACTCTGAGTGCTCAGCCAGAACGACCGCAGCTTGGGCAATGCCCTTCATTTGACTGAAGAGGGATGGCAGAGCGTGAGGTCTGCACACCCAGTACTAGGTGCACAAGGGCACGCTCCAGGCACATGCTCAGCCCCAGGGGCTACAGCACAGAAAAGCTTGCTGAGGCAGGAGCCGTCTCACCAGGCACATCCCAAGTGCTGAGACAGACACCTTGGCATGTAGTGAGCTGAACCGGGATGGGGAGCAAGGGACACAAATGCAAGCAGAGCCCAGCCTTCTTGACCCAGCCCAATCTAGCACTTTCAGGTACCCCAGTGTCTTTCCAGGATATATCCCTCCCTGCCCTTGTAGACGGAAACCCCAAATCCCCAGCCTAAGGATAACATTATTTCACCAACTTCAGCTAGAAGAGTAGTGGGAGTGAGAAGTTGGGAGCATTTAATAGATGGTGGTGCTCTGATTCCTGAAGGGGTGCAGATGTATTCCCAGCATACAGGGGTGATGAAATCCTCCCCATTCCAACAAAAACAGAGGATATTAAACAGCAGCCACGGAAACTAGATGTTTTTCAAAAGGTGAAGCCAAATAACTTGTATCCAAGAGGTTGGAGCTGGTGAAGCAGCTCGCAAGACTGCATGCATTGAGTATTTCTTGAGTCCTGGACCTGGGGAAAATCCAGGACTGGAAAATAGCTCCTGTTGAGCCAAATTTTTAAGGGATAAACAAAGTGACCTGCAAAAGGATGGGTCTGTCTGTCTTTCTCTGACCCCAAATAACATGCTGGAATGGCTGAGGCTTTGAATACAGAATTAAAGTGCAGGGTGCAATTGATAAAACTTAATGCAGGTTTGGGGAAAACAGATCTAACCACATTAACTTGATAGGTTTTCTTACTGAGCTCCAAGAATGGTTGATACAGGTAAATGTTATCGCAGTACTTTTCTGTAAGGGAGCTGCATGACATCTTGGTTAAGAAAATGGAGCAACAAAGCCAATTTGCAGGACACTTCACAAAGCAGCTGAACTCAAGCTACAATAACTTTTTGTTTCTCCTTGTGTATGCTTTGCTTTCCCAGATCAGCACATTTTGCAGCCAGAATGAGAGAGACATTACTGAAAGGTTTGGTCACACTGAGACAGTCCCAGGAGATGAACATCCAAGTCTGAATTTACAGCACACAAGTTCATGTTTAACCCAAAGTCCTGGGTTACACATTTTTGTCCTGCTGTGACAGCCCAAGGTCCAAATCATTACTGAGTTGTGAAATGGACGCAGAGACCAGCAAGGAGGGAGAAGAGAATTTTGACTACAAATGCGCAGAGATTTTGGGAGAAATGGATCATAAGGATGGAAATGCAAGTGCAAAGATGTGGAGTGAAGAAACCAAAGGAAATGGGACGGGGAGCCATAGTGCAGAGCTGGTGTCCCTGGGAAGCATGGTGAAAAACAGTGCTTTGCTCCAGATGGGGGAAATCACCCTAGTTTATGAGTACTGCTGCATTTCCAAACATTAAGCAAAGTCATTCAGTGTCATTTTACAGGTAAGGGAAACTGAAGCCAGAGGACTTGACCTGCCCAAAAAAATACCCAGCAGGCCAGGTGCAAACATAGCCCAGGCCTTGCTCATACTTCAGGTCTGTACCACAGTGAAGCGTGTTTTCATGGACCAGCTGCAAAACTGCATAGCGTCAACATCCAGTACTTAGTATATCCAGTACTTAGTACACTGTAGTGTACTAAGCTCATTTTTTTCTACCACCTAGCCAAACAGCAAATACATCTTTTTAGAAATGCAAAAATGCTTTGCAAAGTGCGCGTTCATCCTTTCTGTGCTCCATTACAGCTTTTGGGTGCTCATGAGAGCAAGATCCTGAGCAAAGGTGCTGCTGCAGGAGCTCTGCTCTCCCCCTGGAGCCGAGCACTCAGTGCTGCCGCAGCTGATCAAACCATGACACAATGCAAAAGGATTTTCCATATCTATCCGTTATGGAAGAAGCAAGCAGAACAGCTGGTGCTGGTCAGCATCAAAATAAAGCCAAATGCACTCTGCTTCCTTGACAGCCAGAGCAGAGATAGCCAGTGGCTGATGTAGTTGTGTGAGCCGCACATCCGAATCAAGTCTTCCCACACAGTATGTGTAAAGATGCTAAAAATGAAGCGCAACAAATGCAGAAGAGCAACAGACATGACAAAGCATAGCTGTACTCAGAAAAGCATCTGAATTACAAGTCGCAAGGAAATGAATCATTACTGAACAAACCCAGCAGCACATGCTGCTGTTTGCATCGCTTATCCAGGGGTCTTTGCATTTGCTAGCATGTCTGGGCAAAGATTATTCCTGTTATGAGCAGGTGAAGAGTAACTATCAGGAAGTATTTTAGCTGCTCCCAACCACAGTGGCAAGCTGAACAAAATAGGAGACAGGTTTTAATTTACTGGAGCATGCCCTGCTTCATAAGAAGGAGAAAACTGATGGTGCCCTGCAGGGATGTTCATGCATGAAGGTTTCCCTGTCCTGCTGCAGAGCATCCTCAGCACTGAATAGTCAGGCTCTGTGAGTAACGAGACATGGACGGATTCCTGAAACTTGTGAGGTGCAAAAAGCAGTGCCTTGTTCGTGGAGGGAAAAGTAAGCATGGGGTTCACAGGGGATTTTCTCAGAGTATTTTTGGATGAGTTTTGCCAGCAGCAGGGATAACACGGCTCCACCTGAAAGAACAGCATGGGACCCCGCACCCATCCTTTTTCCATATAGCAGATGGTTCTCATGAGCAAAAAATATGATTTGCTTTCTCCCAGCGACAAACAGCAGGAGCACAGCAGCCCTGACGCCTTCCAAGCACAGAGCAGCAAACAAATGTCCTGTTAGGCAGGATGAATATCGCATTGACGGAGGCACCATTACTCATTTTCCTGCTCATGAAGCCAAATGCAGAAGTAAAAGGTCTCGATTGTGTCCAGCGCTTGGTAACAGCAGAATCGGGAGTGTACAGCGTAGGATCTGGCCTCAGTGGGGCCATTGCTGGGGCTGCTCTGCAGTGCTCTCCCAGGAGCAAATGTGCCCCACACTGTGCAATGGCTCTGCTGTTCATCAGTGCCCCACACCAGTCCTATCTGTACCCTGAGAAAGCCCTAAATCACCACTCCTGCAAAATATTCTAACACTCCCCTCCCACCCCAACCCCCAATCAAGGAGCAGTTCCTTGCACCAGGGAACATCCGCACCCAGATGTCCCCATCAGCAGGGTGATGGCTGCGGCCCCAGCCATGTGGTTTTCAAGACAAATGTCCCAATGCAGACATGCGTCACTCCAGACCTCGCCACCCAACGTCTGGTTCCTCACACTAACGCTGGTGAGGGCTCAGCCCACCCTGCACCCATGGGGCTGGCAGCCCGCAGCGGTGTCAGTGCAGCCCCTGCTATGCAAACAGCGCTAGGGGAAAGTGCAGCACAGCAGCAGCCTGTCCTGAGCACATGCCCCAGCTACACAGCACCACCCAAAGCCATGCACTGAAGAGCCAAGCAACCTGTTCAGGCTATGGGTGTGGACCCACAACAGAGAAGGGTACAGAAGAACAGTACCAGCTCCATGGCAGTGAAAGAATTTATAGGACATTGCCCTACCCGTGGCACCCTAGTATGTGCAGAAAAACCCTATTTGCCTGCACCCACCTTATTGCCTTGGCACAAGGACACAGGTGTGTACCACAGACTGAACATTCCTTCCCAGTACACACAGTGCATGAGATTGAAGGGTAGAATGCTTTGTGGATGAATCCTATATGTCTGTTTTCACTTTCAGGTTTGCAGCCTGCCCAGAGATCACTTGTTAAAGCACTGCAATAGGGAAGAAGGCAGTTCCTTGCATCAGGCTGGGATGGGAGCCTCCATGTGCTCTTACACAGATATGCATATTTTAAAAGCTTGGCAGAAAGAGGGCTCCAAACTACACAGTTAAACAGATTTCATGCAGAATGCTATCCACAAGCACAAACTGCCACAAGAGACCCTGCCCTGCTCTGCCAGGAGAGACCCCTTGGCAGCAGTCGAGCTCCTGATGGCTCCTTTCCTTCTGCTGGGGAAGCTGCTGGTCTGTCCTTCATCTCCGCTAAACAGTCCATAAACTGTTGATGACAAAGAAAAAAAGTTTCTTTTGTCCCTTTTGTCAAGTAATGGAGCAGCAACAATTGCCCGGAAAGAAATCGGGCCCTCCTGGAGCACATATCCCAAGACCTCCTATGTGTCCACACCTGCGCAAGACAGATCCCGTCCTCTCTCCACTAGTACCTGGAGAGCATCTATTGGGCTGGAGAGCAACAGAACCTTTTTAGAAGAATGCAGGCCTGAAAACACACACACAAAATGGGTAAATAAGCAGGAGAAAAAAGTGAAAACATCAAAGTACCAAGCAGAGGGGCCAGGCAAGGGGTTGCTGCATGTCCTCTGTGTTCCCCTGCACCAAAGGCAATGCTGACCCTGTTCTGGGGTGGCATCCAGGACCAAAAAGCATCTGGGGAGGTAGGGACCCTAAATGTCAGCCAGGAGCCCTGGGCAATGACTTTTCTCCACTCAAGGCAGTGAGCTGTGCTATCCAATCACTGTGTCTTGCCTCAGGCATGCTTGTTGTCCAGACAAATTAGTTCCTTCACAGCCTGCAAAGACTGGGGCTCACTGTTGGCTCCCAGGTCATGGTCAAAACAGTCCTAAATCTGAAGAGGAGGCACATTGCAAGACAGCACAGGAAGCCCAATAACCAGCTGGCTGTGAAGGGAGCAGTCTCACAGCGCTCCATCCAGTTCCTGCCAGGACACGCTCAGCAGCCGCTTTGAGTGGAGCGTCAGACCATGCAACAGCACAAAGTGTTTCTCTCACCGTACGGTACCCAGCGAGACACTGACAGCACAGAGGGAAGGAGCAGACAGAAGTGGGGCAGAGTATAGCAGGGATATCCCTGTTTTTCTGCTTGCTACTACATCTCCAATTTCTGTGCATATCCAACGATGGAGCAGCAGTGCTTTGATGGTTTTCAGCAGTTCTGTGCTTTAATAACTACAGCGGATGAAGTGGCTTCCTTACCATCTCCCCGATATAGCATCTCTAACTGACAATAAAATCCGTTTTAAGCTATTCTGCCCCCACAAAATAAGGTGGGGAATAGACAGGAAAGCAAACGAACAACCAGCAAAGTTTCTGCTTATTTTAGATGGCACTGAAACTGAAAATTGTATGCTGCCAGTTCCAGGCAAACATGTGGTTTCTGTGCAGCTGCCACAGCAAAAATGCAGAAGCAAAACTCATTGGTAAGCTCTCCCAAGGGGGAGTGCTTCCATTGCTTTTAAATTCAAATCATCCTTTTAGGAACAGGCATGTGGAAAGGCTTTAATAACAATAAAAGCGAGAGCTTATAGCAAGAAACAACATCTCAGCCTGCCAGCAACCTGGGGAAAAGGTGCTTGGGGATATTCCAGAAAGCCCCGTGTTCATCAGTGCTCCCCGGGAAGCTGTCGGGATGAAGGATGCCAGGACTGTCACCTCCTGCAATGCTGTGGAGCATCCCCCTAATAAAGAGAGCAGATCCTCAGCTGGAGAAAACTACCACAGTTCCAATAAAGCTGTCACATACCATTAGCTAAGAAGCTGATTTGATGTTTTCCTTGGTTATTAATGTCTTATTAACTGGTGAGGACACTGGGGCTAAGGAAGACTGTTATATGTTACAAACTGTCCTGACGCTTTTAATGTCTGAGTCTTTTAGAGTCCCAGCTAAACTCCAATTTTGATGTGGCCAGCCTCTCTCAGAACAAATCCTCCTTTCCGTACCTTAGGAAAATGCATGACTTGCACAGGTTGGGGTGAAATTGTTCTTTATTGAAGGAGGCATTTGCTGGCATTCTTGTGCATTTCACCGCCTGCAAGGAGTCTCTTTGCTCTCAGCCCCAAAGCCAGTGAAATGGAGCACAGCTGGGGACCAGGTGCTCAAAGCCACTCCAGGCCCTGTGTCCTGCCAGCCCCATAAGCTTGCTGCCACCACAGAGACCATCCTGAAACACCAAAATTCTGCAAATAACTCCTTTTTGTGCAGAACTGAAGAAATCCCGCTTCACAAAAGCAGCACAGCTTTCCTTCAGTGCCTACCTGCCTATAACTCACTGTGCAGCACTAGAAAGCAAAGTGGAAAGCAAATAGAATCAGAGGAGCCACAGGATGGTATTCCATTTACCTGACATGCACAAAAATGCATGAAGGCAACAGGGGGAGCTGAAAAACAAAACCAAGCAGTGGAAAACATCAGGTTTGTTCCCAAAAGCAATGTTACCTTACAATGCAAAAAACCTCTACCCCGTGCAAAGCTCACCTGATCCCATCAGAGGTCCTGTAGCCCCTGGTGTGCACGGAATGATGAAGGAAGCATGCTTTCCCTGGCGGGGTTTGTGTTACTTTTCAATCCTGCTCTGAACAGATCTGCATTTATCTCCCTTGTTTCCAAAGGCTGCCACGCTTTCCCAGCTGAGCTTTCCTGCTGGCTGCTGGGGGCAATTCTTGCCCTTGGAGGATGCTTTCGGGGAGCCTTGGGGTTTCATGTGGCATGGGGCAAGCACAGTTCTTTCTTGGTGGTGCAGCGCCACTGCTGCAATGTCCAAGCGGCTGCTTGTGTCTGCAGGACGAGGCTCGGCTCCCAGATTTCACTGCCAAGGTGTGAACTCCTCTGGGAGGAAGAGGGGAGTTTTGGGGTGTGCTTATTGCCTACAGGTGGGTGTTTGGTTCTTGGGGACACGGTGCAGAAGGGGGTACAGCGACAGGATGGGGATGCAGGGACAGGTGCCCTGTGAGGTGCAGAGACACAGTGTCCTGCGGGATGGCAGGGCTGGAACCATCTGGAAGGGTTTTTGCAGGAACTACGAGGACCAAGGGGGATGGGAGAAAGGATGCCATGACAACCTTTTGGGGTTTCCCAGGAAACTAGGGTCGCCATGGCAACTGCATCACTCCAGTCCAAATTAGTGACTTCCGTTGGAAGGCATGTTCGCCAATCTAATCTTCTTGCGATAAGCAGCTGTATCTCTCCCAAATGCATTGCAAAAAGGTGGAAATATCCCTTTTTGTCCAGCTTGGTGGGTCTGAGGCTGCACGGCCACAGCAAGGAGCCCATCACAGAGCTGGCATCTCCTGGTCCTTGCTAGCATCACTCCCCACACACCATAACCATTCAATTTTGCCTTTTGCCTCCCCCCAGAGCACACAGACCCACTGCGCAGCCACAGATTTTATGCTGGATGGAATAATGCCATAGTGCTGCAGGGGAAGAGAATTAAGAATAGAAAATTAGTGTGGTTTTTGTTTTGTTTTGTTTTGTTTTTGTCTTTAAGTCAGAACTGATTGCACTTGGTCTCTGACCAGATTAGAATTTCATAAATGATCTAGTGGGGGAGAAAAGGGAATCTGTGATGTGCCCGTAATGGCACACCACATGTTTCAATATTAAGCACCATTTAACAATGTGGTAACAGAGACTCTCTGCAAAATTAAATGGTTGTTTCCTCCCAGCCCCCTTACAGTGCACTGTGCAACATGTTTTCCTCATCTCCCCACCCAAACCAGGGCTGCTAATCCAACAAGTGAGCTTATGTGATGGAAGGGAAATTGGCTCCACGCTGCCTGTAGGGAAGGGGAGAAAAAAATCAGGAGCAAAGCAAGATGTCCCCAAAAGCAAGAAAACAAAAGCAGTCCTGCAACACGTTGTAGAACAAACACCTGCTTCAGCGGTGAGAGTGTTTTGTCTTCATCTTCCACCTCTTTAACTGTTAGCCGTCCTCTTTTCTTCAGAGAAATTTAAATCCCTTTAAGATCTTTAGAAAGGAAAGATCTAAAAAAATAAATGTATAAAAACAAGGGCATACACAGACTGACGATGGTGCATGTTCCACACAACACCAAGTACACAGTCACTTTGCATTTATTATTTTTTACCACATCCTCAGGTTTTGCTGCTGATTTTTTTTTAAACATCCGTAAAGATCTTTTTGATATTCACACAGTTGGGATTGTTTGTAGTTGTGCAGTTCCCTGTCTTAAAGGCAGCCTGTTTGAATGCACTGTGGTTGATTCCCCCCTCCTCTATCACCATGTACTCAGACTTGCTGAGGGTGGAATTGCTGCGCGCCTTCCTCATCTCCTCGGTAGACGAGAGGTGCTGGCAGCTCCCAACATGCATGTACTGGGCTTGCTCCTCACCTTCTGTCTCCCGGTGGTAGAAATAGTTGAAATTGGAGACTATCACAGGCACGGGCAGAGCGATGGTTAGCACCCCCGCGATGGCACACAGAGACCCCACAATCTTGCCCCCAATGGTAATGGGGTGCATGTCCCCGTAGCCCACTGTGGTCATGGTCACCACTGCCCACCAGAAGGCATCAGGAATGCTACTGAAACCTGAACTGGGGTCATCAGCTTCTGCGAAGTAGACAGCGCTGGAGAAGAGGATGACGCCGATGAAGAGGAAGAAGATGAGCAAGCCCAGCTCCCTCATGCTGGCTTTGAGGGTCTGCCCCAGGATCTGCAGCCCCTTGGAGTGTCGGGAGAGCTTGAAGATGCGGAAGACCCTGACCAGACGGATGACTCGGAGGATGGCCAGGGACATGGCTTGCTGGCCATTGCCTTGCCTCTCTGCCAGCTCAGTGCCCAGCGTGATGAAGTAGGGGATGATGGCCACAATGTCAATGATGTTCATGATGTTCTTGGAGAAGGTGGCCTTGCTGGGGCAGGCAAAGAAGCGGACCAGCAGCTCAAAGGAGAACCAGATGATGCACAAAGTCTCCACCACGAAGAAAGGGTCAGTGAAGGATGACACCATGGAAGTGGCTGAGGATGAGGAGTTGGTAAAGACATCAGGTGGGAGAGAGCCACCACCTGTCCCGAAGGTCCCCCCAGTTCCCTCATAGTCGTGGTCATCCCTGAACTCAGGCAGGGTCTCCAAACAGAAGATGACGATGGAGATAAGGATGACCAGGACAGAGACGATGGCAATGCCTCGGGCTGGCCCGGAGCTCTCGGGATATTCAAAGAGCAACCACACCTGGCGCTGAAACTCCTTGTCTGGGAGTGGCCGCTGCTCCTCCCGAATGAAACCTTCATCCTCCCGGAACTTCTCCATGGCCTCCTCCCCCAGCTGGTAGAAGCGAATCTCCTCAGAGAAGATATCGATGGGGACGTTGACAGGCCGCCGGATGCGCCCGCCTGACTGGTAGTAATAGAGGATGGCATCGAAGCTGGGCCGGTTGCGGTCAAAAAAATACTCGTTGCGGAGAGGGTCGAAGTAGCGCATCCTCTTGCGGGGGTCTCCCAGCAGCGTCTCAGGGAACTGCGCCAGTGTCTTGAGCTGGGTCTCGAACCGCAGCCCGGAGATGTTGATCACCACCCGCTCGCAGCACTCGTGCTCCCCACTGCCCGTGGGGTGACCGGTGGGGCCAGCGGCTGGAGGCGGAGGGTGGTCGTAGCGGTCCCCCCCCAGCAAAGGGTGCGGATGCTGCGGCTCCTCCAGCAGGGGGTCTCCGCCGCCGCCCCCCCCCACCACGGTCATGCTGCCTTCCTCCGCCTCCTCGCCCTCTTCCTCCTCGTGGGGCCGGGGGGCGGCGGGGGGCGGCTGCTCGGTGTAGCCCAGGTTGTGGTGGCTGCTGCTCGGCGGCCGGCCGGCGGAAGAGGCAGCCGGAGAGTGGAGCAAGCTCCGGCGCTCGTCCATAAAGGTATGGGGCGGAAGGGGAAAGGGGGGGGGCGGGAGGGAGAGGCGGCGGACGGAGCCTCTTCTTCCTCCTCCTCCTCCTCCTCCAAGCAGAGGCAGAAGCAGCCGCCCCGCTCCTCCGGCGGCCGCCGCGGCTCTGAGCAGCCGAGGCTGCTCTCAAAAAATCCGCCCCCAGCCCTGGCACCGCCTCGCTTAGCCGCCAGAGCACCCCCCGGCCCTGCCCTGCGGACACCCCCCGTCGCACTGCCCCCCCGACCCGGGGAGCCCCTCGGGCACGGCTCGGGCAGGGCCTGGAGGGAGTCGGCGCCTTGGCCGGGGGGCGCCGGGGGGCGTCGCAGGGCTGGGAGCGGAGCTGGCGCTGTCTGGGGGTGCGCAGGACAGAGAGCGGGGGGGGGGCGGGGGGGGGGCGTGCGAGTGCGTGTGTGTACTTGTGTGTGTGCGTGTGCAAGGGCGTATGTGTGCAAAAGTACGTGTGCGCACGTTTGCCTGCATATGTGCATGAGTGCATGAGTGTGTGCATGTTTGCTCATTTGTACATGCATGTGTGCATGTGTGCACACAAATATGTGCACATGCACGTGTGTGAGCATGTGCACATGCATATGTGTGCATGCCTATGCGCATGCACATACTTGCATGTGTGAATGTGCATCCCCACAACAAAATCAATGGCAAAGTGAAGCTGAGCCACCTCGACAAAGGCAGTTTCACTCTGAACCCCAGTGTGCATTTCAGACTTTCCTGCAAGAGAGCTTAAGGCTTTCATTTTTTTTCTTGCTTCAGTTGATCTCTTTTGCAAATATTTCAGCTTTGGTCCAATGGGATTTTTTTTGAGAAAGCCCCCTCTGCAGATACATTGTGTTGGCAACTGCAGCATCCCCACGACACATGCACACAGGGACAACCCGCCAGTCCTTGCACCCTGCTCCTCCACCCTCGTTCCCCATTTTCCCAAGCCCCTTTGATGGCTCCCCAGAAGTGTTTGCATCCCAGCCATATGCCAGGTGAGGCTGCAGGAATTCAGGTCATCGCTGTGACTGTGTGAGCCAGGGCTGTGCACGAAGGGCCACCACGCTGTCACTCCCCCAGGAGCCCCGCCATGGAGGAGGCAAAAACCCCACCAGCAGCCTGGCTTCAGCTCCTCGCCATGGTTATTTTTAACAAGCACAGCCTCCAGAAGGTAGGGAGAGAAACAGATGAAAAGATCAAACTTATTTATACTTTAAATTAGAAACAAGCTGTACAAAATATACAAACCCATGGGGGAAAACAGCAATAAATATTGCTGCAGGAGCCGAGTCTGTACTACACAACGAAACAGATCTGAGCAAGCCCAGCCTGCGTTCCCCTTTCTGCTGACAGGTCTGAGAGGGGGTTACAAGCCCCCAGGCAGAAGATGTCATGGAGGTACCCCACGGTCAGCCTCAGTGAGGTGTCTGGCCCAAAGGATGCTCCTGGATGTGGTGTGTGGTCGACCACCAACCACCAGCAGCAGCACTGCCCTGGTGCTGCGTTTTTCACACCAGCAGCAGGGCAGCGGCTCAGCACAGCCATTGGAAGACAGCCACACACAGGGACACTCATCTGCAGGCCACGTCACCGTCACCCTTCCCTGGCCTTAGACACACGTTCCTTGTCACCACCCCCTTGGTTATAAGCCCCTTTTTTGAGTCCTGTGCTGCTCACTGGCTGAGTGTTGCCCAGGACAAGGGAGCTAGGGCAACAGGCTTCCGGCCTTGCTCCCCCATCATTCCTATGGCAATTAACAATGCTAATCAGCAAAATGCTTCCAGCAAAGCATCCCTCCCATTCCACACAGCATCACATGGGACAAAGCAGGAAACCAAGCTCCAGGGCATCTTTAACCCTTGAAGTGCCATTACTGTTTAGAGGATGGGAACAACCATTCATATGCAAGACCTAGGCACTGCTCTCTGCAGGTTTCATGATCATGCAACAGCCATCATCTGCTCCCTGCATACATGTGTGTAGCACTTACAGAGTTGTCTGGCTCACCTCTTTCCTCTGCTAGGATTTCTGCCAATAAATCATTGTCATCTGGTCGAAGACAAACAAGGCTCCTTTATACCATAAACATTAATTGATGACAAAAGGCTTGAGGCAACAAGACATGACGTCTATAATTGCAACAGTTTACTCTGGATCTCAGTCGGGGGTAAATTCTTTGGAAATCAGTGCCGGCCCTATCGAGAGAGCCATGTACCTTCAGGATGCTGCTGGGAAAAGCCCTTCCCTTAAAACCAGGCGGAGGACTGAGCGGCACCCATCAGTTGCAGCGCAGCAGCAGACATTAATCCCTCAGCTCTGGTCCAGCATCACCGGGCTCAAAGACTTTGGGGGGGGGGCTCCAGCCCAATGGCCCAAGGCACTGCGTGGCTGCCTGGCCCTCTTTCTTCCTTGCTGCTTCCACCTAATCCTATCAAATCTAATTAAGCTCTGCCAGGCCAGCAGCTCACTACAGCTGGAGTGACAGCACTGCCAGCACTGCAGGCATCCCCGCGGGGGGTGGGGGGGGCTGCACACAGGCACAGCACCAAGCCCACAGTTGGTCAAGCAGCCCAGGTTGTGTCCCAAACCAGGAGATTTGAGCATGGTTGCAGAGGCGTGGGGTCAGTTTGGGTCCAGGACAAACAATGCTGGTAAAAGCCCAGGGGAAGGGACGTCTCTGCAGTCTCCCCTTTGCTTTCCTGCAAAGTGCTGCAGTAAACACGCCTCCAGGCACTGGCTTTTCTGTTTAATGCAAGATGTCCACATCCTTCCCCTGTGAGATCCTCTCTGCTTTTCCATCCAATTCTTCTGTTGCATCTGGTCTCAACAAATTTAATTTTATTCCTAAAGGCCATTTAGGAAATTCCCCTGTGCAATGATCTACAGGCTGACCTATAACATCAGCTGCAGTTACTACAAAGCAGAAGAGAAAGCATCACTCGTCATTCAGTGGCCTTCTCGGGGTGGATTTCCAAGCAGAGAGGACACAGCTTCACCTTTCCCACTGCAAGACCAGCCCATGGGGGGACTCCTTCAGACTCCTCCCTGAGCACAGAAAGCCTCCGGACCCTTCATCCCAACCCCCAACTGGTCCCAGGCATGGGTTCCCTGCCTTGAAACCTTGCTGAACTCCATCTCCAGAAGCTTTCTGGGCTTGGCCTTGTTCCACCCCAGCCCTGCCTTATCCCCTGCTAGCCCCACACAGGGCTGTGTGTCCTCCAGCCTCACCACCTGTGCATGTTGGAGAGTTCTGCCTTCCCTCATTCTGAATGGGAACCTGCCTCCATTGACAAATCTGGGACAAATTTGCTGTTCTTTATTTCTGAGGATCAGAAACCTTTCAGCGCTAACACTGCTACAATAATACCTTAATACACCATAAATGTATTGTCTCTCCTCCCACAGCAGGGAAAGCACAAAGCTCCAGCTGCTCCGTTGGGACAGGATTAACTCACTCAGGACAATTCTCATGTTGTTTTGGAAGCATGAGTTCACCTTGACCTACCTCTGCTGCTTGTGCCCATACTCAATCCTAATTCTATGCAAACGTTACAGGTGAAGGGTCAACACTGCCACTTGGGTCACTCATTACCTTCTGGGCAGAGCTGAAACTTTTGCAAATGGGTCTGCAGAGGACCTTCAGCATCAGACAGCTCAGCACCAACTCAACTTCTCAAAATTAACTTGGAGTAATACAGGTCATACAACTAAAACAGATGAATGGAGGCTATAACCATGCTTGGCTTAGTTTGCTTCAGCCAGGTTTAGTTGCTTGCTCTAACTGTAACCTTCAGCTGGTTCTTCCCTTCCAGATTATCCCTGATTTAATTACAGTTTTTTGCTCTGCAGTTGGGGAGAAAGTCCTACATTGCTACCTCTGGCTCCAGAGTGACCAGTCCTGCCATCCCCACCTTCTCTCTCATGCAGACAGGTGGTGGGAATACCCCTGCAGTCTCAGATGCTCCCATCTCACCTCTGTGTCTGGCAAGGTCATGGAGCAGATCCTCCTGGAAACTCTGCCAAGGCACATGGAAAGTAAGGAGGTGACAGCCAACGTGGCTTCACTAAGGATAGATTGTGCCTGACAAATATGGTGGCATTCTACAATGGGGTTACAGCACTGGTGGATAGGGGAAGAGCAACTGACATCACCTACCTGGACTTGTGCAAAGCACTTGACACTGTCCCCCATAATATAATTGTCTCTAAAGTCGAGAAATATGGATTTGATGGCTGGACCACTCAGTGGGTAAGGAACTGGCTGGGTGGTCGCACTCAAAGAGTTGGATAGGACAAGGGCTAATGGCTTAAAGCTAAAAGAGAGTAGGTTTAGATTGGGTGTAAGGTGAAACTTCTTTACTATGGGGCTGGTGAGGCACTGGAACAGGTTGGCCAGAGAAGCTGTGGATGCCCCATCTCTGGAAGTGTTTAAGGCCAGTTTGGATGGGACCTTGAACAACCTGGTGGAAGGTGTCCCTGCACATGGCATGCGAGTTGGAATTAGATGATATTTAAGGTCCCTTCCAAACCAAGCCATTCTATGATTCAATGGCCCATCCAGGAGAGAAGTGCTGTCATCCCAGTGTGCACAGAGAGGGGCTCACAGATGTCTGGCTTCCTTCAAATCAAACATCCCATCATTTCCTTGTCAAGCCACAAAAGCACCAAATGAGGGCAACGCCTCTGGGGTGACAAATTCTGCCCTACTTGCCTCTGCCAATGCCACCCAGGAGGCAGCAGGAAGCATGGGAAGTGAATCTTGATTTCCCAGAACGAATCTGGTGTTCTAACCATAAAGCATGTGGTCCTTGCTCCTGTCCTAGTCCGAGGCTCAGGGTGTCAGTCAGTCACGGAGCAAA
Organism: Heteronetta atricapilla; assembly: GCA_011075105.1. Classification (NCBI taxonomy): domain Eukaryota; kingdom Metazoa; phylum Chordata; class Aves; order Anseriformes; family Anatidae; genus Heteronetta; species Heteronetta atricapilla. Next base: position 239,864 of record CM021756.1, on the reverse strand, counting down.
TCCTTGAATCTCTCCGTGCCTCAGTTTCTCATCTGTACATTAGGAGAATACTTCTTGCCTCCCACTTACAGTCTATTTAAATTCTGCACCAGAAGTCTTTCACTGAGCTCACGGTTGGAAAAAAATAGAAAGATACAGAAACTTAGGATACAGAGCAAAAATCAATGCTTTCTGAATACTGCGGCTTGCTCAAAAGTCAGAACAGGTGAAGAGCATTTCTGCAAGTTCCATACAAACCATAAAACAGGGCATTTAGCACCAAGCACAATGGGTCCTCTCCTACTGCAGCAATCCAGCTAACAAAGGCAGCACATCTTTAGAGAACTATCATTACCAATCATTACTATTAGTAAATGAGGGAAGTGAAAATCAAACTGCTATCCCAAAATAGCCAAGCACAGACAGGATTTTTTTTTTTCCTTTTTTTTTTTTTTTTTTTTTTTTCTCCATGATGCTATGGATTTAGCAGGAGTATTGCATTCCTTTGCCATCAAAGAACTAGATTTTGTGGCTAAACAAGATCAGCCAAATTACTCTGCATTGCCTGGTGATTTCATGTGGTGGCTCCATCCGCTTTAATGGAGCTCCTGAGCTAAATTCCATGCAGTGCTTTGGGGACCAAGGGGTTAAAATTCAGAGTAGAGTCAGACCTATTTTAATATCCTAAAAATGTGATTACAGGGTGGGATTATGTTGGCCAAACAATGTTAATGCAAATTTCCCTGTAATGAGGATCATGTTCCAGGGCCGTCACAATGACAGCAAAATGATATCCAGTGACTTCTTAAGCATCTCCTGTTTCATGCCATTATTTGGTCATTAAGATATAAAATTACATTGACAAAGCAATTTAACCACAAATCCATGGAGTTTGCATGGCAGTGGTGCTGCGTTTTCATTACAGATTTACAAACATGCACACAGGTGCTGGACAGCTGCATTTTGGCACAGGCAGCAGGATGCAAAGCGGCTGCTTGGGGGCTCTCACATGATGTAGGGAAAGCATCAGCCCAAAGTCAAGCAAGAGCTGGGTGCAGAGATGTGACAGCCCCTGTTTGGGGCAGGAGGAGTCATTCCTTGTGCTTTGATGAATAATTTATTCCAGGAATGTCACTTCTGCTTGGGTTTGGTGACACTCATCCCATCCAGTGAGCTGGCACAAAGCAGTGTTTGCAGCCTACTTATGCCAAGCAGAGCTGACAGCAGCAAAAACTCTGATGTCAGCCCCTCTGACAGCCAAGCCCAGCCATCCGTCTCAATGTGGTTGGAGCAGTCTGCCCTAAACCACAGGATTGGTCTCTTCACAACAATATTTTAAGTGAAATTTTCAGTTGAAATTCAAGACATTCAGGGTGAATTGCTGCCTAACTCCGTTCAGCTGCACAAACAGTTATGTTCTTAAATAACACTATTTGGTTTGCACAGAAACACTGGAGAATCTACAAGTTGTCACTATGCCACAAAGCATCTTTGTAAAGGCTCAAATGTTAGTTTTTGGAACACGCACCCTTCACCTTTTTCCCACTATTTAGCCAGTTATATTCAGGAAAAAAAAAAAAAGCATCACAGACATTGCCTGATTTTCCCCGGTCTGTGTGCTGTGTGGTTGGGATGGGAGCCCACCTTGTCCCTCCTGTCCCTGGCACCAGGGACTCCCAGCAGTGAGGTCAGTGTGAGCAGAGCAAAGAGGAGACTGGTGGAGGACAGGAGCTGTCTCACCAGCACGCAGGTTCCTGCCATGTCTGCGCCACCACCTGGAATGCAGGCAAGGGCTTTCCAAGCATGTTGTCTCTTGGATCTCTTCACCTTTCCCCAGTACTCCCAATTGTGTTTTGACTTTTCATTTGCTAGTTCAGTGAATATTGTGTTGGAGAGGAGAGGGATGAACTCTGAGCTGGTAGGAGTGTGATCAACATAGCCTGGGAACAAATAACGTAGGATGATGCATTAGCATCACATTGTGTTGAAGGGGGGGAGGGGGAGGGATGTGTACAAATTTCCACTAACCAGATCTTTGATGTCATTGGGGAAGAGCCGTAATTTTGCAAATCTTACGTGAGGAAGAAGCCAGCACAAGGAACTCAACTTCATGCAAGTGTGGTTCTTGGAGAACCAGGCTGGTCCCCCAGGACATCCCAGTCCCCTATGGCCAGCAGGACTGGGGAGTCCAGATCCAGACCTACCCAGTTCTGGGTCCCAACCACCCCACGTAGCAGTGGCAGCCCAAGAAGCTAATCCAGAAAGTTTTCTGATTTCCACTAAAATCACATTGAAAATTTTACCAGAGGTAAAATTGTTGGTGGTTACAATGGGGAACACAAAGGGTATGAGAAAGCTGAGAGAAGACAGAAAAAAAATCATAGCACATCCGTTTCCACCTTCTAACAAACACAGCAGCAAACTCACTGGTGAAATTATTCTGAAGCCATCCAACTTCCATTAGAGTTTGATAAAGTCAAGGAAAGAAACGGGGCAGCTGCTGTGTGCCTGAAAACATAGAGCAGTGTTATAGGGATGCTCCAGTGGCTGGATTCCATGGTGATGTGGTCCTCAGGCTTTCAATCTCAAAGGAAACAGCTAAAAAGAAAATTAAAACTTGCACACATCACCAGACAAAATATATTACTGTAGCCCTGGCTTCCTGGTTTAAGCTGATAAATGCTTGTACAGTGTTTTGAAACCAAAGAAAACAAACAAACAAAACAAACACAAAGCAACCTTACATTAAATGCTAAGGTTGTCATCATTCACTTTCTAGCTGGCAGTCCAGGGGAAATTCACTTCTGCCTGAAGGCCCTTCTGTCTGCCTCCCACATCTTCACGGTGAATTTATCCCATGACCACCAGTGCTGGGAATCGCCTCGTTATGAAGAGCTCTTCTTCAGCTGTAGTGTGTTGCAAAGCTGGATGTTATTTTCTGCATTTGCAAAGGGCTTGAAAGCACAGAACAGTTTTCAAAACCAGGCACCAAGTTGGTTTGCATTTAGCTCCATCTGGATCCTGGTAAATCTGCAAAGCTGACAGCCAGCGCTGCGTTCAGGTAAAGCTGGAGCTGCTTAGTGCTTCCCAGCCCTTGGGCAAAGGCTACATTCCCAGCTGGGAAAGCCAAACCAGCAGAAATTCAGACCAGAAGAGATTGTGCAGCATCTTGCCCAATGTGCAGGAGAGCTCAATGACCTGAGCTCAGAAGTTCAGCCCTGCAACTTAATCCTTTACAGGTTTCTGCTTCATAGCTATACCAGTTCTTGCCGAGGATTCCCCTCCTTGCAGAGCCCATTTCTGAGAAGCTGACAACTCACTCTGAAATTCCCTCCACAAGAGTCATTTGTAATGAGGAAGACACTGAAAGCAGGAGCGTGGCAGACATGTCACTGTGTTGCAGACAAGCAGCAGACAAGCCCCTTGTTGGGACCCAGGGGTGTGATGCTGGGAGCTGTGTAACAGGGTAGCACTGTCCTGCCAGGTCACCCATGGGTGCCACAGTGGCTGTGTTCATTTTTTTGGCCAGTGGTCTTTTGGCAAGGAACACGCATGGCTAGTAAAAATGAAAGAGATCTGCTAGCAATTAACACAAGATTCTCTCAAATGATTTTTCTTAATTAAACTCCAGAGCAAAAGTAAAAGCAACTGCTTTTTTCCATTTCTCTAAGCCCCAAATGACAAAGCAACCAACTTGGGGATTTATTTATTTATTTTATTTTATTTTTGTGAGGGGTCTTTTCTGAGTTTCGCCATTTGCTTTCTTTTCTCTGATATATCAGGAAAACCAGGTCTTTGCTCAGCCTGGGGACACCAGCAGGGCTGATCCGCTGTCACCTGTGACAGTAACCCCAGCAACAGCTCAGCAGCCAGCAGAGGCAGGAGTGGATGCTGACTCACTGCCTGCCTCACTTTCGCAGCTCAACCTTAATAAAAGGCATTGCCAGAAGAATCTTGCTATTCCTTCCCTGTCTGTATCCCCCAGCCCTCTCCCACTCCACTTTCCTCCCTGCCCCCCCAAAAAATCTCAATTATAAATGAACATGTGAAAAAAAGTATCAGTGCACACCAAGGCAAGTTCAGTTTCACAGATGAACTCATTTCAGTTCAAAAGGCAGCACCCACCATTAATACACTAAAGTCATTAAAAACAAAAATGACTGTCGAGATGGATGGTTTTGCTGCAAAACTAAACCACTGAAATATTAACAGCCTACATATAGCAAGAAAATGGGGAAAACTTGAGAAGGCTATCTTAAATAACTTCAGAAATAACTGAAAGTCCCTTATCTCCTTTTCTTTGACCTTATTTCTTTGTCTGCTGCTTGCTTTCTTTTTAATGTAAATCTTGCACTTTTTCTGCTGCTTTGTTCCCCTTCCTCTCTTGCAGAAGCACAAAATGAGAACCAGAACAGCCAAGAGAGAGGAAGTCAGAGACTTCATCATTTCTCACAGCTTTTCCTCCTGGTGAAGTCATTTTGGATGGAGAGTAATGGGAGACTGGCAGTAAGGGAGGGAACAGGAGGGAGCCACAGGTCCCAACCAGGATGCACTCCTGCTGGTGCCACCATGGAAATAAAGCTCAGTGACACCCCTTGTAGGAAATACCAAATCTTGGAAATGCTCTTGGAATTGCCAGGATTTATTTCTGCTTTTGTAGGATCCGGTCCATCACGAGGAGTATGTCTAGCTGCCTCCAACACACTGTGAAACTGCTGGCAACATCACAATGTCTGAGCTGGTTCCCCTCTCACTCTGACCCCAACTCATACCACCAGCAACAATGGCAGACTTCACCATTCTCTTGAAGGCTGAGTTTCTAGCCCTTATGCAGAGCAGAGACAGAACAAACCCAGCCCAAGACATTATTATCATCCTCCAAAAGCCTCCTGTGTTCCCTGACAATTTGGGGGAGGGGGAAGAGCAGAGGGTGAGATCTGACTCACAGCATGAGGGTGGCAAAGCCCAGGCCGCAGGGGTACGGAGGCTCTGGGGATTTGGTAGAATGCTAAACACCAGCTCTGCCTCCCCCATGAGATCTACCCACACCATGGGTGGCAGCAAGCTGTGATGCCACAGCCTGTCCAGTCTTCACAGCCACTGCTGTGATGGAACACAATCCTCCTTTCTCCCCAGTTCACTGGCTGGTGACAACCATCACCTATAGGGAAACCTCCATAGGAGCCCCTGTGCTCTAAGGCCAGGTTCCTCTAGCATCCGTGCCAGGGAGCAATGCTGCCGGGAGATCCAGCCACCTCCTCCTGCTCCACACATGGGGACGCGGTGAGAGCACGCATTGCCTACCCCATGCTCTCTGCAGAGGGGTTTCAGCCTGTACTCGTGCATGTCTGTCTGCCGCCTGCTTGACACGGGAGCTTTTAATAGCCCCATTATACCAGTGAAGGCAGTGCAAGGCCTCTTTGCAACGCTGAATTGTAAATGCTTTTTAATGAGGATGATTCATGGCAGCTCCTGGCCCCACTGCCAGCTGTTGTGCTGGTGTCTCATCATGAGGGAGCTGGGAAGGAAAGTTTACGGCTCCTGCAACTCCCAGCCTTTTGCAGTGTGATGGAGAGACTGAGCAGCATTTCGGTTTGGACGTGAGGCTCATCTGAATCTCCAAAGCAAAGAGATGAAAGGGCTTTTGAGCTCTGAAGTGTGCAAGAATGCCCCAAAAGATTATATGCAAACACCTCCTTCACCATCTGGCCCTAGGACAGGGAGAAATTCAAAGAGCAGGGATAGGAGGAGCTGCTTGGCCATTTCCAGGTGCCTGAACTACAAATATTTGTCTGTGCTCTGCTTCCAGGGTCAGGGAAAGGCTGAAGGGTTCAACTAAAAGCACAAATCTGGGTCTGGTTTAGTCCATTATTCATTGGTCCTTTCGACATAAGGCTTTGGGACTGCTTCCAAAGGTGATACACAAAATCTCTGGGAATAAGGAGTAAACCCCATGTCCCTCATGCCAGACTGCCGGACTGGCTGCCAGCCATCACCCTACTTCCTTGTTGCCACAGACACTCTGTAATGACTTGGGGAAATGGTGCTTCAGTCTCCCCACCTGTAAAATGGGCTGCAGCTATCGATGGTCCTTTGTGAAGTGTACTGAAACTTAGGGAAGACATGATGTGGGTGGTGGTGGTTGTTATCCACATGCTGTGGGTTAACCCTGGCAGGCAGCTCAGCACCACCCAGCCGCACGCTCACTCCCCTCTCAGTGGGACGGGAGAGAATATTAGGAATGTACAAGTGCAAGAGCTCATGGGTTGCGATGCAGATGGTTCACCAGGTAAAACAAAAGTTGTGTGCTCAAGCAAAGCAAGAAACTTCACTACTTCCATTGGCAGGCAGGTAGTCATCCACTTCAGGAATGCAGGGCTCGTCTAATGTGTTTCTGGGGAAGACAAATGTAACCACTCTGAATGTCCCCCGCTTCCTCCTTCTTTACCTTCCTGCTATTGCTGAGTACACTACTACGTGTTCTAGGGTGTTCCTTTGGCCAGTTGGGGTCACCTGTCCTGGCTGTGTTCCTCCAGCTCCTTGTGCACCCCGAGATGTCAGTGCAGCATGAGAGGTAGAAAAGTCCTTGCTTGTATGGCTCTGCAACAATGAAACAGTCAGTGCGGTATCACCACTAATTTCATCAAAAATCCTACACACAGCATCATATGAGCCTCTGATGAAAATTAACTCTATCCCAGCTAAAACCATGACACTGCACACCTTAATTGCATTTTAGATCCCATTGTGGGTGTGGATGGATTTCAACATTTATTAGAAAAAATAAAAGCTTTCTTTCTGGTCAGTCTGAAGGCTTTCAGGCCCTCTCCGATGTGCTGTGGCTAACAGCCCCTTTATTTGATTCATTTTCACTTCTGCTGTCACTCTTTGAGACCAGCCACACAGACTTTGTGAATGGATGGGAAAAGCCGGAGCTGCAATCCTCCCAAAAGCTGCTCCAATTCTCATTAATGCAGATCCCCACGGGGCAAACTCTGAGCCCTGCACTCATGTGTGAGGAAGCTGGAATAATAATAATAATAATAATAATAATAATAAATAACAGGGTGGATGCCAGAAACTGTGAAGTGCCTCCAACAGATTTTGTGTGCGTGTGCATGAAGGTCCCAAAACACAAGTGACACCAACAATCGAGGCTTTTGTCAGAGTGAGAGTGCTAGGAATAATTAAATTGCTGCCTTGTTACATACAGACTGATTTAGCCCCTCATTATGCATTTGGCAAGTACTTAGCATAATGAATCAATTTTAAATGGCACATGAGACTAAAGTAATTTATAATAAAGCTCCAAATCAAGATTACAAGGCAAGACTAAACCTCCCCAGCTCATGCTGAATGGATGGTGAAGCAGGTTGTGATGAGAGTGGGGAGAGTTTGGCACAAGCCTTGAAGACTCTGCCACCACCTCCTGCATATCATTAGTGTCCATTTAGTGCCCCATGGCTTTGAATCCTTGTACCCCAATTTCATAGGTGATATCTGTGTTTCAGAGAGTACTTTGTGTCTGGCTCCTTTTACAGCTGAGGGAGGCAAGGCTGATCTGTGATCCCTATTGGGTAGCCCTGGCTGTGCACATCTCCCTTCTTGCTATCCAAAAAACAGCCCCAAATCTAACCCAGTTTATTTTCCTGAATTTTCCCCCCATAAATCCCCTTTCTACCATGGCATCTGAACTTACTGGAGCTCTGCCATCCCTCTCTGTTGAGCAGCATTACTGCCCTGCCTCCCAAATATTACACAGTTCAATGGGCAACAAAGCACATAAACCCATAGAGGCTTCACCAGCATTTCCACACATGCAGCACAGTACAGGAGGTGCAAAGCAAGGTAGAGCCCGGTGCATGCAGTGCTCGACATAGGCTTTACTGATGCAATGCAGTAGAGGACTGCAACAGGATGCTCATGAAGCAGCCGTCTGCTAGGGCTTTACCTCCCTGCCTTTTAGGAATTACAAAGCCACGATTAAAAATTACTCCCACTCCTTCACATTTAAATATAGGTTTTCAGGCTAAGGAAAAAAAAAAAAAAAAAAAAAAAAAAAAAAAAAAGAGAGAGACATTCACTCCTTAAAAATGTATTCATAATAACATTACATAAAATACTTCATGAAAGTCAAAACCAGAAGGAAACATTCTGATTTCATTAAAGTTTGCACACCCTTATAAATTTATGTGGAAAACCACAGTTCGCAGGAAATCCCCCCAGAATCTCTAGGAAGACTAGGGAGTTTCAGTGGAAAACTGTGAGCTCAGTTATCCAAGCCAGAGAGCGAGGGAAGTGTGTGTGCATGCATGCATGTTCCCTGAGCAAGATTCCCTCCCCAGGTAACTGGGGCAAGAGGAAGTGTGCACAGTAATTAATTGCTCTGCTGACAGTTCTTCGTTCGTATTTTGTTGTTTCCTGGGGATCTGCCTTCCCCAGCACCAGGGAGCCAGGGCCCTGTGGACATGCACAGCTGATTTCAGGATAGTGATGCCAGTTGGAGGCCAAGGCTGGGCTCTGAGGACAGGTTCCTCTCCCAAGTGCCATCATATCCCCTCCTGCCAGACTATGCCTATGTAGGACGTGTGGCCTCCAGGGAGGCTCCATTGCTGATGCAGCATTCCTGATGGCTGAGGTTTGCAGTGCAACGTATTTACGGGCAGATGGATTATCTGGGCCAAATCCTGCACACGGGGATACCCAACACATCTCTTTCTGACTTCATTAAGCCTCCTGATCTTTCCAAGTGGCACAGGGTCTGTGTCCCCAGCCAGCTGTCTCTGCACATGATCACGGAGCATGGCAAGGGGACAGTGAGGCAGGGGGACACCGCCACACATAGGGGATATCCCTTTCAGCATGACAAAGAGCATGTGCTCCCCCAGGCAACCAGGAAAGGCAGGAGGGAAAGGGAGGACTGCAGGAGCACACATCAGCTCCCCAAAATATAGGGGTTTTGTCTGTTTGGTTTTTAGTCAAAGGATGAACTGGCAAAACAAAATTCACTCTTGCATTTACCTTTAATTCTACCCAGATCCTTGAGAAGCCAGGTCCCAGCTGCATAAGGTCAGCTTGTAAGTGCAATGATTACAAATTTTACTGAGGAGAATCTACCTTTCCACCCCCACCAAGGCACAGTCAATGTGATCTATCTTGCTGACCTGGTTTCCAGCTGTCCCCCCTCTGGAGCAATGCAGGGAGGTGACACAGTTTGGAGACCCAGCTGTGGCATGCAGTGTATGAGCCAGTACCTTGGGTATCCTGCAGAAGTCATACTGAAATCTAGGAGGGGTGAAAATTTCAGCACCCATCACTGCAGTGATCTCTTCTAAAAAGCTGACTTGCTATTAAAGCACCCAAAAAGAGCTTTACACTACCAAAAATTCCTGTTCCTGGTCAACTATTGCTCAAAAATACCAATAGCTTAAGTCTGGCTATTTTGGGGAAACTTCCCCCAAGCTGTGTCCCCAAAGCACAGAATAAATCCATTCTTATCCGACAAAGAACTTAACAACATGATGTGGGCTTCCCCACATCTGGTTTGATATCAGGACAAAATACAGACTTAAAGGGCAGCAGGAAGCATTCTCCTTGTGTCTCCCTGATCAACACAGAACCATTTTTTTGCCCTGTAATTCCCAGATCAAGCCTGATTTGCAGAGGAGAGCATTACACCTCATCTCAGTGCAGAACTTCCTGTATGTTTTCCATTCCCTCTTTATTCCACAGCTGACCTTATTTAGCTACATACAGCAGGCACTCCCTTAAGAAGGTTCCTAACAACAGCAGAGGACAGTCCCTGAACCGCAAATTTTAAGGCTGCAGCTCAGAATAACAAGGAAATGGGCCATCATTTTAAAGTAAAAGAGATGAGGAGGAGCCTCTCTCCACCAAGTGTTTTAGCACTTGAACCTAACATATAGAGCGTTGGGCACACAGCTTAGCCCAGCCTTGTATTCATTCTTTTTGAAATGCAGATTTAGAATGAAAGATGCAATTTTGCTTAGGAAGATTTTATCTCCTCAAGCCAGCCATGACCCTTGGCATTGCCTTGGAGCCAACATGGCCCTCAACCACAGCAGTCTGAAGCTGAGTTTGTTTCTTGTCTGTTTTTTTACACCAGCTGGGTCCAGGTGGTAGAAAGACAGAACTAATGTAGCTGATCTATGCCATTGATTTAATTTCTTTTTGTCTCCTTCACTTTTGTTTGATGCTGGATCTATTGTTTTGAAACATCCCATGAAGACACTGCAAAGCTCCTGTCAGGAAGTGTTCCTGTGCATTTTCAAAGCAGAGCAAGCTCAGCAGTGGCTAAAACCTCTCTGGTTCTTGTGTTAATCCCCACTCTCCATTTTCCCTAATAATCACTGTATTGCTCCATTTATCCTACTCTGCTGACCTCCCCCTATACAGGCTCTCCTATACTCCCTGTCTAGGAAAGCCAGGGATTAGGTTTGTGAATTTTTCATCCATGCAGTCAGACAAAGTGATGTGCTAAAAATCCTGGCTTCACACTCACAATCTCATATGCCCCCTTTTGTTTTTCTTTGTTTTCACAGATACCAAGAGTTTGGGGGACATCCTCGGACACATCTCCACCTGCACCAGGACTCTCTCCCAGCCTTGTCCACAAGGTGGGCACCCAGGGGTGACAATGGGGACAAAGATCTGAACATCCCCAGGGTGGCCTTCTTATCTCAGATGGACCCAACCATATATGTAGAGAAAATAAGAGGAAAAATGGCTATTTCTAGTAATCACTGCATGGATGGGAAGGTTCACTTTTAGGAAGCATAAAATAGCCAAGCATAATGAGTCCATACAGAAAGCCTTCTGTCCTGGGATATTAGCTCTGCTGGAATACAAATGCTGCACACCACAGATCTGCTGAGAGTCAGGCAGTCTGTCCCTGGGGAGAGCTGTGAAGATACCCAGACACCCAGCTTGGTCTCACAGCTGTGCACTCAGACACCTCGTGGTGCACACACGCCAGCCCCATCCCTTTCCCAAGATGACATGCAGAGCCCATAACGACTCCAGGTTTCTGCTCATGTGCCTGTCTATGACAAGCATGGAGATGTTCTTCAGAGGGCAGAAAAGATCACTGATTTCACCCAGTCTTCCCCCAGCCACCTCTAGCTCCCAAATAGGATCTACCAGAGTCATATACATTAAAATGAGATGCAAAATTCCCTACCACAGAAATATCCAACTGATACAAGCCTTTGTTCCTTCCTAGGCATAAATGTAATTTGAGGAATGCTCTTCCCCTTGAGAAATGCCTGTTTAATCTCTGTGCTATCTAGAGGTAGTTGAACCCCACAAGTCCATCTGCAGAAGCTGATAGTGAAACACTGAAGGAAGCAGATATGATCTTTCATTTCTCATCGGTAACCCCACAGCCAGCCTGCTGCCAGCCTGCTCATTTTCTATTGTGCAAGTGACCAGCTGCATCCTTCCAGGTCCTAACAGCCTCCTTTAATATCCATTCAGAGCCTGTCAATTCTACCAACATCATTAATGAGAAGATTTGGGACAAAAAGTTTTTTTCCACCTTGGTTTTTGTTCATTTTTTGAGTCACAGCTGGGAGAAGGCAGCTTGTTTTTCACTTTGTAAAGGAAGCTGCTGGAGAATGACAAGTCTTTGTTCTTCCTGGGACGCTCAGAGAATAGGCGCTTCCAGCATTCAAGTCCTTAGGAGGCCATTCAGACACAAGGCTGTTAGAAAATGGATTACATAAACCCATTCAGCAAGTCAAGATGAAGCAAACCTGGCACTGTTGATAGCCAGACCCACTGCCCTCCAGCTCCCCAAACCTGAGACACCGAGGCATTGCCTTGGAAAGAAAACCTTTCTGCAAAGTTCAGCAACACAGAGCCCCAACACAGAAGCCCCAGACCAAACCTTAGGTCTGTCCCCAGTGTCTATGATATATCTTTTATTGGGCTTCCTGGTTGTGGCAGAGCCTCCACCCAAGCCCATTTATCTCTTTCCAGATTAACAAACCATCTTGCCAACCCTCTAGCAAGAGATGGATGATGAAGGGCAGCAGACAAGCAAGCCTATCACCATGTCCTCAGCAGCAAGTCTGTGACAAAGACAGAACACTGAATGGCACAAACTGGCTGCAGTGGCTGCCCCAAGCTCCTACCAAGGATCCCACCCCAAGGAGAGTCTCTCCCTCCTCCCCATGGGTCCTGTCTGGCCACGAGGCATGCCCATAACTCCTGGAGAGCCTTCCAAAGTGCAGCATGCTTGGAAAGTACTGCATCACCAGCAGTACTTTAACATTGCACCCATCACCATTGTGGTAAGGAGGCATCCCTTTACCTTTCTGCAGTCCTGCATGCAATGGAATGATGTCTTCTTCTGCAGGCTGCTGCTGGTAACCCCCACCACATTAAGAGTGGAGTGTGTCTGTTCTTACTCCATACCTAAAAGTCCTCTACCAGACTCTGCTGCCCACTGTGTGAGGTCTTGCCCACGGACCTACTGAAATACCGTTTTAATTCAAAAAAGTTACAGTTGAAAGTGTTAACCCTATTTAGAGATAGGAAATTGAGGCATAAGGTTTCCTTCATCAGCTTCATCTCAGAAATGAGCAGCAGATCTGACATCAGCATCCCTGCCACCAAACCACAGGCACCTCCCAGCCCAGAGAAGGACACAACTACAGCAGCAGCTGTTGGAGCTGAACAGCAGCTCACTTTGGTTGCCTTTGCCCAAGGATGACTGAATCCTCCCCATTTCCATCACTGGGGCTGCAGCAGGATCTGTTTCCAATCCAAGAGCCTGGCCAGCATCATCTCCCCAGGTGAGATGTGATGGGGGATGTGTGACAGACCAGCACACCTCTATTTTAAGATGCTGCTGTGCGACTGTTGGAGAGGTGTTTTACTTTTTCCAGATCTTCAGTGCTGTGAACACAGCAGCGGGTGGAAGGTGGAAACAGCCGCCTCATCAGAACACAGCCAGGTACTCAGCTGCATCTTTAACCCCTTCTGTCCAGGGGAGCACCATCTTCAACTCCTTCCATCATGGAGACCAGCATCTTGAACCCCTCTTATCCTGAGGATCATCATCTTGAAACCCTTTTTTTCCCAGAGACCACTATCTTAAGACCCTTCTGTCCTGGGGACCACCAACCCAAACCTGCAGGAGCAGATCTCAGTGCCTGGCTCAAAGGTGCCCATCCCTATTCCATCATCTCTGTTTGTCTTTCTGCCACCCCAACTCACACCCAACCCAGGGCTGAGCTCACTGTTGGAAGGTGGTGTCCCACCAGCCCTGCCATGAGAAGGTACCTTGTGCTGAGTTCCCGCCTGTCAGGCAGTTATTTGCCTGCAGGCATTTGGCAAAGTTATAAATGCAGAAGCAAAAATAAGCAGACAATAACCCCACAGTGCTAGAGCTGCAGCACATGTTGTTTCAGGAAACTTAAAAATCCTTCTTCAAAACCATCCTGGGACTACAGCCCAGTCATGGTTAAGCTGGCTCTGTTAAATATGGTTGTGTTTATTTTTAATAATAATTCTTCTAATAAACTTGCACTGGCTGCTGTTTGGGAAGGCAGGAAAGTAAAAAAGGGGACATTGAGCCTTGGAGACAGGCAGGGAGCTCCACTGTTTTCCTTATCCTGATCAAAATAACCCTAAAAACAAAGAAAAGCTTGTCTCCATCTCCCCAGCATCCCACCCTTTCATTTGCAGTGGGATCCACAAACCCTCTGGCAGACCCAGTACAGCTAAGGAGAAAGCCCTATATGCTGTGTCTGATAATGAAGTAAAAGCACATTTATGGGATTAGCTGAGCTAATCTCTGGTAAACGCAGTTTTATTGAACCATGCTTGGAATAAGAAAACAATCAACCATTAAAAAAAAAAAATAATTAAAAAAAAAAAAAAAAGTGGAGGTGCAGGCATTCAGATCCAGACAGGGAGAGGCTGAGAGAGCAGGCAATGATAAACACTAAAATCTATCAATCAACCCAAAACTGAGCCTGGAGGAGAATTTGTGGTAGATGGAAGCAGCTGAGAGAAGGTTTCAGGGTCTCTTAGGGCCTGGTTGTGTATTCAGTGCTCAACTATGTGATTCTCACAGAACAAGAAAATTTAGTCAGAGGGATTCATTTTAGCTTGGACTGGACTTGAAGCCCACTGGAAATATGTTCAGGTAGGGCTGCATTACAGATGCAAACAATGATCTTCATGGCACACTAGCAGTGCTCAGTACCCCTGTGGCAGCACTGCAGCTAGTGAGCAGGAAAGCAGGTACCTGGCCCACAGACCAGGCACCAAGGATGGCCCTGGCTCCCCACAACACCCTGATCTCTGCTGTACCTCAACCTGTGCTCCCCCCTAAAGAAAGCTGCAGGAAGGGATGCTCCTTCCCCATCCCAACACTGAGGCTCTTGAAGTGAAGCAAGGGTAACACTGTCCAATGTGACCATGGCTAGACCATGAAAGCAAATCTCTGCTACAAGCACTGCTGGATGCATTTCAAACCCCAGACAGCACTTTCATTTCAAGCCTCCAGGAACCTATTCTCTTGCTTTAACACAACTTGACATGATTTTTCAAGGTACACCGTCTGTCTGCTCCTCTCTCTTTCTGGTTCCTTGAGCACTGCCAAGCTGTCTGCGTAATCCTGCGCTGCAGCAGGGGCTGGTGCAGCTGTTTGGAGAGGGCAGTGATGTACAGGGGCACATGGGGGCTGTAGGAAGAAGACCTATTTGATGATGCTTTCTTCCCTTTAATTGCAAGTAGTGGGTCAGACCATGCTCCCATCCTTCACTTCATGTGTTTACACAGCACCTTGCAGAGGGATGCCATGAATCACAGCTAGCTCCCCCCAAAATCCAGTCCCTACATATTTCAGTGCAAAATGGGGTGATGAAAGATATGATGAAAACTGGAAGAGATACTATGATACTCTGATTTTGGCAAAGGGCTGCAGCATGCATGGTGCAGGGCTGCACTGAACAACTCCAAGTGCATGGAGAGCTTGAGATAGATGTTGAAGCCAAATGCCTCTCCCAGTTCCCAGCTCCCATGCTCTTTGCGACGTCCCCTCTCAGCAGCAACAGCCCAGCAAGCCCAGGCTCAATGTGCCAGATGGAGGGCCTCCAGGCAAGCAAGATCTAATGTACTAATCCCAGGCCCAGATCCTCCATCTGCTTTAGTAGCCCCCCAGCACCTGCAGCCAGCCTCCATGGAGTTTCCTGCATGCTTGGAATCCCAGCACGACACCAATACCCCAGGTGGCAAGGGAAAACAGGGCTTGGGTGGGGAAAAACAGCTGTTCCCAGAAGAGTACCTTGGGGACATACTATGGTAGCCTTGCAGCTGATTTCAGTGAGGCCACCAGCCAGTGCCAAGGCCATAACACAGGGCTAGGCTGCTCTCCCCTGGCAGTGGCTGTGTGTCAGCTGGGACGCAAGTGACACAGCTAAATAGGGATGTCACAGCACCATGCAAACTGCAGACTCCAAACCACACCTGAATGAGATGCCTCTGAAGCCTGCACTTTCATGCTCCATGTAAATGTTTTCTAGTCCACTGCAGCAGGGCAGAGAAGTCCCAGGCAAGCCAGGTCTGGCATCCTTCCAGCTTACTAGGAGCCGTCATGGAGGGAGGGCAATGGAGTTGTTGTGGATGCCGAGTGTGGCAGGATCCTTGATGCAAGCCCCAGCATGCTATCTTTAGAAGGAACACATGCTATGCTCAATTTCTTCTGCTCTATTTCCTCTGTGAAACCCTTCCCTGTGCACGCTCACAGGGGTGCAGACAGAGGAGCACCGCCAGTGCTAACAAGACCAGTCAATGACCACCAAGCAGGTTGATGTGTGAGCTATGATAACACAGTGCATCTCCTCCCACTGAGGACTTTGTCATTGCTGTACACAACCATGGGGACACACCACTCTGTTGGGGCATGGAGAAGAGCCACCCTCTGCACAGCTACTCTGTGGCCAGCAGCAGGCTGGTGTAAACCCTGGTACAAATATTACATAGGATCCAACCCCAAACTCGCATCTAGCACATGGACACATCTATAGTCTGGGAGCTGGTGGCTTTCACCCTTTTGTACACTCACAGATGTCAACCTTTTAGTAACAACCATATAAGCATGCTCTATGGAAGTCTATAGTGCCAGTTGGTCTTTGAATGAAAGAATCATCCAGGAAATCACATCATCTCATTTGCCTGGGTGCCGTTACACAGGGCAAGGTTCTCCATCCTTGGAAGAGATGAATTTCAATGCCCTTGGCTGGGGAAAAGTCCTGGAGTCCCACCCCTGCTTCCTGGCACAGGGTTTTCACTGTCAGACTGCTATAAATGGGACCAAAGTGTCCTGTCTTGCAGGCTCTGCCAGAAAAGTGCTGATGGTTTCTGTGGGATATGAGTGTGATCTCAGCCTTCCAGCTCACGGTCCTCCTGAGATTTAGTCATACAGTGAATCCAGTTTGCAAACCCCAAAGAGGGTCAATGCACTGGAGAAGCTCTGAGCTCAGAACTGCTTCTCCATATTCACTGGATGTTAGGGAATACCAGGCTTTATGGGAATCTGCCCCCAAAACCAATGTCAGGAGTAAATGGCAAGTATTTTCACCACTCAGAAAGGGGTCAGGAGAATGAAATTAAACCCAAGTGCAAACACAAAGGAATGAAGAGACACACAGACCATCCCTGCACACTCACACCTCTTGAAGTGTTCTCAGTCTGCCCCCACCTCTGGGGGTTATGATGCAGCCACACCACGGGAAGTAGAAAGAAGATGTTTGGAAAGGAGTTAGAGGCTGCTCTTCTGTGGTGACAAGCCTCATCAGAGGTGCCAATGGCCAAAGCAGGGCTCTGCCGGCCTGGTGCAGGTCGCAAATGGCCACCCACTGGCCACAGACCCAAAACAAGACCTTTTTCTCTACTGGGGAAAAATAAATAAATAAACTAAATAGAGAAATGGCTCATTTATTGCCTTCAGTGAATTTAAAGCATGATCAATACCACAATGGTGAGTGATTTATTAGGGTGTGACAAGGCTGTTACCTGTACTAACCTTGCTTGTTATGGTGGGAAGGCTCTGCAGGAGGATCTGGATAGGCTAGACCGAGGGGCCGAGGCCAACTGCATGAAGTTCAACAAAGCCAAGTGCTGGGTCCTGCACCTGGGGCACAACAACCCCAAGCAGAGCTACAGGCTGGGAGATGAGTGGTTGGAGAGCTGCCAGGCAGAGAAAGACCTGGGAGTGATGGTTGATAGTCGGCTGAATATGAGCCAGCAGTGTGCTCAGGCGGCCAAGAAGGCCAACGGCATCCTGGCCTGTAGAAGAAACAGCGTGGCCAGCAGGTCCAGGGAAGTGATTGTCCCCCTGTACTCGGCTCTGGTGAGGCCGCACCTCGAATACTGTGTTCAGTTTTGGGCCCCTCGCTACGAGAAGGACATGGAGGTGCTTGAGTGAGTCCAGAGAAGGGCGACGAAGCTGGTGAAGGGTCTGGAGAACAAGTCTTATGAGGAGCGGCTGAGGGAGCTGGGACTATTTAGCCTGGAGAAGAGGAGGCTCAGGGGCGACCTTATCGCACTCTATAGGTACCTTAAAGAAGGTTGTAGTGAGGTGGGGGTTGGTCTGTTCTCCCATGTGCCTGGTGACAGGACAAGGGGGAATGGGCTAAAATTGTGCCAGGGGAGGTTTAGGTTGGATAGTAGGAAAAACTCTTTACTGAAATGGTTGTTAGTCACTGGAACAGGCTCACCAGGGCAGTGGTTGAGTCCCCATCCCTGGAGGTCTTTAAAAGACGTTTAGATGTAGAGCTTAAG
Source organism: Heteronetta atricapilla (assembly GCA_011075105.1). Classification (NCBI taxonomy): domain Eukaryota; kingdom Metazoa; phylum Chordata; class Aves; order Anseriformes; family Anatidae; genus Heteronetta; species Heteronetta atricapilla. The sequence goes on along the minus strand of CM021756.1, from coordinate 222,068 downwards.
GATACGGTCTAGTGGAGGACTTGTTAGATAGGTCGGAGGTTGGACTTGGTGATCTTAGAGGTCTCTTCCAACCTATACTATTCTGTGATTCTGTGATTCTGTGTGACAGTGACCCAAAGCAAGCATGCAGCCCAACGTAGGCAGGTGACAGCTCCGGCAACTTCTGAGCTGTTGCATCAGCAGAGGGATGTGATCACAGGAGCTTGCTGCCATGAGAACCACTCAACAGAGTTTAAATTCCTCTTTTGCAAGATGTTGCTCGCTGCAAAGTGTCAGCTCCTGTTTATTTACAGAGGTTAGGAGAGGGGGAAAGTGGGAATCCTGAAAAGGGATCCAAACTGCCCCAGATCTGGGGAGGGAGAAGAATTCATCCTCAGCCCTGGCAAAGGGGAAGTTTGCCTCCTGTCCTCCCTGAAGCAGTGCATATAGAAGGGGTGCAAATGGCTCAGCGGTTTGCATTACAACATCCAGAGCACAAGTCTGACAGACGCTGTATTTCACTGACCCCAGGAGGGATGGAAAAGAACACAAGGCGCTTACAGATATTTATTCCTCCTTTTTAAGAGGAACAGGAACAAAAAAGCCCCTGCAGTCTTCTACAGAAAGCCGCACAGCAGACCCGCCAGCCAGGCAAGCAATTAACACATTGTCAAGGAAGCAGGAGAACAGCCCTAATGACAGCCTCTAGTTTCCTCCTTTTTGTTTTGGAGCCAAAGGGAAACAGAAGAAGAAGATGCTCACCCTGTAGGCCACAGGTCCAACTCGAGGTGGGGGTATTAACACAAACAGCCTGGTGTGCCCCAAATCCCAAGCAGCAATGGTGCAGGTGGCTGTGGCCAGGCAGTCAGAGCTGCTGTGACAAGTTTCCACTGCCTCTGCTAGGGCCAGGACATTAGAAAGACCACTGTGTTATTCCAAGATGTGCAGCTATGCCTCCAGCCAACTGGGGCTGCCCTGACTTTTCTTGCAGCTTCCTCCAGAAGCCCCACAAGCACTGCCAGAACTCCAAAGGGATAAAAACAAAGTCTGGATGTAGGAGGAGAGGAGTCATTTCTCTAGGCATTTCTTCTGAAAGTGTCTGAGGGAATTCTGGTTTCAGATCTCCTCAGGCACCAAGGAGGCAGCCAGAAGATCTGTTCTGGGGGACACACAGTGACAGCCGAAACTTATTGCAGAAAGCCTCCTTGACCTACTCTGTTACTGGCTTTAATGTCAAGGTCCTTCTATATCTGCCACACAGGCTGTAAACAGGATTTCACATTTTCAATCTCTACAGTGGTAAAGAAACTCAGCCTCAAGAGGCATGAGCAGTGTTTGCAGACAGCACAGCTGCCCCTTGGGAGTAGGACGGGCAGTGTTCACCCCAGGGTACTCTGATCCTTCATGCACCCACAATAAAAAACAGAAGAATGATGGAGTCACAGAGGAAAATGTTAAACTCCTGACAGAGGGAAGATCACAACCTAGGGCTGGATTTGGGGATGACACAGCAATGCCTTTGGCTCCTTCTGCCCAGGAATGCTCTTGAACATGGCTGAAATGAGGAGAAATTAAACTGGAGGAAGGGGGCTGTTTCATTAAATATTCATACAAAAAAGCATTACTCTCCTTAATAAATAACAGAAATGTATTCCTCCTCAATTAATATGCATCACTACTTACTTCTCTAAGGAAGCCAAGCTCTATCCCAGGGACTGAACATTAATGCTTTCTGTCAGCAACCCATAGCAGCACTTTGAGATTATTTTTCAGTCTTTTTTTTCCACTTCTCCTCACAAGGTGGTAGTTCTTAGCTTGCATTTTTCTGAACAGCACAACCTAAAGACTCATAGGTACAATATTTAAGAAAGAGCATCATGCTAGGAATACAGAAGCAAATTTGCTGCACCAGGTAGTGCTACCCACCCCTGGTGGGCTGTTTGTTTGTTTGTTTGTTTTGTTATGTTTTGTTTGTGTTTTTTTTTTTTTTTTGTGTGTGTGTGTGTGTGTTTTTGTTTGTTTGGTTGGTTGGTTGGTTGGTTTGTTTTCTTACCCGGAAGTATAAGCAATACCTCTTGCTGACCTATACTTGTACTGAGATGTTTAAAACCTTGAAAAGAATAAGACAGAAACCCCCCTGTAGAAGGAGGTAGGTATCTCAAAAGATGAAGACTGGGGGGAAGCAACACAATATGTACCCCGTATTGCCAGTTTGACAGTTCCCAGGGGATGCTGAGCAGGTGATGATGCTGAGGTCCAAGCCCAGCAATGTAACCTACCCCAAGGCAGAGCCCACACCCAGCTCTCCAGACCCTCACAGATGGGGTCTCAGGATATTCCTGGGGAAGCCACAGCTGTACCTGAATACAGATCGATGATGTGGGTTATGGTTCAGCTGAGACTCAGTTGCACATCTCCCCACAGGTCCTTCAGAAAAGGTCTTTGACTGGTTGCTTGCTTGAGCCTTTTACTTTGTGTCTCCTAGATAAACTACACTGGCTCTCTTCAAATCCTCTCTGATTGCCTGGATCTGCCCTTTCACAAAAGGCCAGCATGCTGCTGCCTGCAGCAGCTCTCTGCCCTGACACACATCTAACATCTCCGTCTCTCACCTCCCCAGTATGGCACTGCCCAACTTCAGTCACTGCTGTTCACAGTTTATGCTAAAGGGGCAGGCTGTGAAGCGGGGGGTGCAGACACACGAGCACTAAGCCGGCTCTGCTGTGTGGACAGTCACCCTCAGGAAGACAGAGAGGTAACTCCTTCCACAGCACCAGCAAGGTTCAGAGTCTTCATGCCCTGGAAATCAGAGCTGCTTCACATTCATTGATTTCTCCTTAAGCCACCCCAAAAGCTCTATGAGTGCAACTTGTAGTTCAGCATCGTTCCTGCTGGTCTCAAATCCCCATCACTTTGGTCACAGGGAGTTGACCCTGACAAACATCAAGCTGGTAAGCCATGTCCAGCAGCACAGTACCATCACAACAAGGTCATTTGCTTGGAACATTAGGAACACGGGAACATTACAAATAAACAAAACCAAAATGACTTAAAACCTTCTTGAACAGGTCCTGCTCAGGTGTACCAGGAATTGATGGATCCCAAATCTTCACTTCACTGAGCTGCCAAAACCTTGCATCTACTTGAGAGTATGCAATATTACAAAGTCAGAGAACCAAGAGCAATACTTGTAATCCTGCATTAACATATATGACTCACCTATTTATTTTCACTGGTATGTTCATGGTTATTTTAAGCTTTGTCTAAAGAATGCCAGCTACTATATAATAACTGGAATAAAAGATGGCAGTGTTTTTATTTTGCTTTACAACTAAAGATTTATTTTTTTCCTATTAAAAAAAAAAAAAAAAAAAAAAAAAATTTTAAAGGCCTGTAAATTATTGTAAATGCTCTGGCACTGATTTGGTAATGTAAAACCACATGAGGAAGTCCCACCCCCATGCCAGAGCCACCGATGGGAAAATTGGTGGCCCAGCTGCCTCCACCTCTAAATCTGCCTTTGCACTTCCCCAGGCGTCAGCCTGGCTACTGGAATACCCCAAGCAAATCCCACCTCACAGATGAGGGCTTCCAAGATAAGGTTTTGGCTTGAAGTATATTTGGTTCGCACCCAGCCCCAAACAGCCCTGATGGGCTTCCCCAACCTCACCCTGGCAGGCCATCTGCAGAACCTGCTGGTTACACAAATATAGCATCAGTTTCAGGGAGGCTTCTGAGTTTAAATATCATATGAGGAATTATCACAGAATCACAGAATGTTAGGCACTGGAAGGGACCTTGAAAGATGATCTACTCCAATCCCCCTGCTGGAGCAGGAACACCTAGATCAGGTCACACAGGAACGCATCCAGGTGGGTTTTGAATGTCTCCAGAGAAGGAGACTCCACAACCCCCCTGGGCAGCCTGTTCCAGTGCTCTGTCACCCTCACTGTGAAAAAGTTTTGTCTCATATTTAAGCAGGACCTCCTGTGTTCCAGCTTGCACCCACCGCCCCTTGTCCTATCATTGGGTGTCACCGAGAAGAGCCTGGCTCTGTCCTCCTGACATTCACCCTTTCCATATTTATAAACATTCATGAGGTCACCCCTCAGTCTCCTCTTCTCCAAGCCAAAGAGACCCAACTCCCCCAGCTCTTCCTCCTAAGGGAGATGCTCCACTCCCTTCATCATCCTCGTGGCTCTGCGCTGGACTCTCTCAGGCATGCTGGACTCCCTCAAGCAGTTCCCTGTCCTTAATTGTATACAGTATCCTTGTCTCTCACAGTATCATTCTAGACAAAATGACCACAATACCTTTAGATAAAAGCATAAGATGGATGAACAGTTGGCTGAAGGGTTGGACCCAAAGGGTTCTTGTAAATGGTCTTACATCAGGATGGTGACCTGTCACTACTGGGGTTCCCCAGGGCTCTGTTTTAGGACAAGTCCTCTTCAATATTTTCATAAATGATTTGGATGTAGGACTTGAAGGTTTATTGAGCACGTTTGTGGACAATACCAAATTGAGTGGAGCTGCTGACTCCATCAAGGGTGGTGAGGCCTTGCAGAGAGATCTAGACAAATCAGAGAGCTGGACAATCACCAATAATATGTAGTTTAACAAGAGCAAATTCTGGATTCTGCACCTGGGAAGGGGCAACCCTGGTTATATGTACAGACTGAGGGACAAGCTGCTGGGGAGCGGCCCTGCAGAGAGGGATCTGGTTGGGGTTTTAGTTGATAGTAAGCTGAATATGAGCCAGCAGTGTGCCCTGGCAGCCAGTAGGGCCAACTGTATCCTGGGGTGCATCAAGCATGGCTTCGCTAGTCGGGTGAGGGAAGTGATTGTCCCGCACTGCTCTGCGCTGGTGTGGCCTCACCTTGAGTACTGCATATAGTTTTGGGCACCACACTATAAGAAAGATATAAAACTGTCAGAGAGTGTCCAAAGGAGGGCAACAGAAATGGTGAAGAGTCTGGAGGGGAAGATGTAGGAGGAGTGGCTGAAGCCACTTGGTTTGTTCAGCCTGGAGAAGAGGAGACTGAGGGGAGACCTCATCGTGGTCTACAGCTTCCTCACAAGGGGAAAGGAGGACCAGGTGCTGATCTCTCCTCTCTGGTGACCAGCAATAGGACCCGAGGGAACAGCTTGAAGCTGCAACAGGGGTGGTTCAGCTGGGTATCAGGAAAATGTTCTGATTTCTGCAAATCAGCTACATTTCTCCTTCCCCTTCTCCCCCCACTTGCATCTAGAACAAATCCCCTCTTGTGAGTGGGGATGGACCCTGGTGTCCTCTCCAGGAGACAGGGATGAGGGCAGCTGTTCCTCTGCTCACACATATGCACTTTTCATACCAGGGTGCTCACAGCGGGGCTGCTTCAGTTGTTTTTGCTGTCTGCTACATGTTTGTGCCAGCCCTTCTGGTGAATCGAGAATACACTTCTGCCTCAGAGCAGACCAGGAGGTCCCCAACTATTTTCCATCAAAGTTGCTGTCAGGCTCCCAGAGCCACATGCGTTCCTCAGCCATTTTCTGCCCTCTTGTGAAGGTCTGAGGAAATCCAGGGCTACAGCATAACTTGCAGCTCTTGCAAACCCACGCTCCCACACTAGCTTGTTTCCAGGGCAGAGAGCTGAAAGAGGCCGTGTCAATTGCTAACTCACATCACTAGAGATTTCCTGAGTATGAATGAAGGGTTTCAAGGACCACTATCTCTCCTAAACAAAGAGCCTGGATACCAGTTCTGCAACAGCCTGCACTGTGCTCAACTCTATTTTATTCCATAATTGATCATTTTTTAAAGCCCTGAGCCAGGAGATTAATTCCCCCTTGCACAGCTGGCCTTGTCTGGCACAAAGCTCTCACTCTCTCCATCCAGCTTAGCCCAAGGCTTCCCTGAGACCCTGTGGGAGGAAAGGCTGATCCATCTATTGGTTATAAAGAGCCCAAATGTAGCCATGTGCTCTTCCTACCAACAGCTCCCTAGGCTCACTGGCCAGCACATTGCAGGGTTCATCCCTCCCACCTCTTTTCATGACCTTATTTTGTGTACTGCCTCCACAAGACTCCGGGATTTGCTGCTTTAACCCCAGATTTAACCTGGAGATGTGGTCGGGAAAGAACAGGGGTGTAGTAAGCAACCTGGTCCCTGCATGTTCCTGCTTACTGAAGACAAAACACTTTGTCCAGAAGGAGCAGGAAACTTTTCCTCTAATACACAGTTTGTGCCAGGGTGGGCCACACCAGCATGGCCAAATTTCCATTTCAATCCCATATCTCTCACCTTGGCTTAGTGTAGGAACAAAACGGATGTGACTCATCCAGGAACCAGACAGACCATGGAGAAAAAGGGAGGTCTGGTGCCCTGCTGCACACACCCCCTTCCATCCACCCAAAACCTTGCTGCCCCACCATCTGATCTACAAGTGATTTTCTTGTTCAGAGAAAATGCTTTCTTGCACCAACCCTCTGTAAATCTGTATCTGCAACTTGTCCCGCACCTACAGCCTGCACTGCCTCTGCTTTACAACAGAGGAAACTGAGGCACAGGGAGGGCTGTGACTCCCCATTAGAGACTACTGCATTCATCCACATGCGCTGGCTTCAAAAGCCACCCTGAGGCAAACTCCGCACAGCAATTGGTATTCTCCTTCCCAAATGTGTCAGTGACACATGCCAACAGCTCCCAAGGGCCCCCTACATCTTCCCTGATACGTTTAATGCTCTCATATATTGTTACCAATCCCATCAATTACTCAGCTTTGGCATGATGACACAATATGAGACACAGCACAACCCATGGTTTTTAAATGCCACAGACAGGAGAACAAACTATTTGGTCTTCTCCAGTTATTTGTCACAGCCATAGTAATACTGTTGCTTCAAATGAAAGGTTTTATTCTGGACTGCATGATCATATGCAATGACAATTACAACACCATGCAAAAGACTTTTTCCTTCCAAGAGCAAATTTTATCACTTTTTTTTTTTTTTTAATCACAGCCTTAGGCTCTGAACCACAGGTGCTGCCGAAGAGCTGCTTGTATTGACACCGGCACCAGCCCAAAAGATGACAATCAGCATGATTTAGTGTGACCAGAGCCATAAGCCAGATGGCTCAGCCACCCCACTCCACTCCCTGATGAACACTCATCACCTCACTGCCCAACCAGCTTTGACAAGCAAGGCAGGAGGAAGGTCAAACCATCTGCTTGTTCAGAGCTCAGTGCCATATTTTAGCACGAAACATTTAGAGACTGGAAAGCGGATCTTAGACTTCTACATTATGTAATTGCTTTAGTCTTGCTTCTACCCAAATTTCAATGAGCTTACAATCACTTTGAGTGATAAAGCTGAACAGCCAAAAAAAGAAACAGGAAAGCACCAAACACTCATAAGAAGCAGCAGGGCAGTTGTCCTTCCTGGGCTGACACTTCCTCTATTATGCTACAAGACAAAGCCAGAACTGACTGTATGCCTGGCACAAGAAAAGTACCTGTTTTTCATTGTTTAAGTTTCTGAAACTTCTATTGCTAAAATATTTTGAATTCTTCCTACTGTTGCCATCCCCTCCCAATGCAAAACAGCTTGTGCCTTTCCTTATAAGCAGCTGTATTACTGCCAAATGTTTGGGGGAACCCTGAGACACATGGGCCCATCTACTCATGGTTATTAATTTCTCCTGCAAAGCAGGCTTCTTTTTGAAGCCTAGCTCTCTCACAGACCTAAGGCTCAACTTGAGCACTTGACCTGATCCCATGGCTGACATTGATTAGAGCAGCACAACTAGACATGACCTTCCAAGCTCTCCCTCATTCTGAGCTTTCCTGCTATCTAAGAAGACTGTCATGGCTGAACAGGGAACTTCTGCTGAGTCTCTGGGAGAAAAAATTAAAATATATATATATATATTTTTTTTTTAAAAGAGTTTATGACCAGTGGAAGAAGGGACAGGCAACTCAAGGAGAGAACAAGGAATTAATTTGCTAGCATATGCAGGGAAAAACTCAGAAAGGCTAAAGCCTAGCATGAGCTCAACAAAAAAAGTTTTTGTAAATCTATTAACAGTAAGAGGAAGACCGATCCTTTACTGGTTGCAGTGGTGAACATGACTACTGAGGATAAGAAAAAGGCTGAGATTCTCTGTGCCTTCTATACATCTGTCTTTTATAGTCAGACCAGCTATCCCTTAGGGTACTCAGCCTCCTGACCTGAAAGTCTGGGACAGAGAGCAGAATAAACCCATCACAAATCAGGTGGATACAGTTAGAGACCTGCTGCTCCACCTGGACTGTCACAAGTCAGTGGGGCCAGAGGGGATTCACCCAAGGGTGCTGAGGGAGCTGACATATGTGTTTGCTGGGCTGCTTTCCATTGTCTACCAGCAGTCATGATTAATTGGAGAGATCCCAGATGACTGGAGACTTACTATTGTGATGCCCATCTATAAGGGTTGTAAGGAGAATCTGGGGAACTACAGGCCTTTCAGCCTGACCTCGGTGTAAGGAAAGGTGATGGAAGAGGTCAATTTGAATGCAATCATACAGCATATCTGGGACAACCAGGGGATCAGGCCTAGTTAGCATAGATTCATGAAAGGCAAGTTCTGCCTGACCAACCTTATCTCCTGCTATGACGAGGCAACCTGCCTGGTGGATGAGGCTGTTGACATAGTCTACCTAGACTTCAGCAAGGCCTTTGACACAGTCTCCCACCGTATTCGCCTGGAGAAGCTGGCAGCCCATGGCTCGGACAGGTACACTCTTTGCTGGGTTAAATACTGGCTGGATGGCTGGGCCCAGAGAGTGGTGGTGAACGGAGTGAAATCCAGCTGGAGACCGGTCACAAGTGGTGCTCCCCAGGGGTCTGTGCTGGGACCCATCCTCTTTAATATCTTTATTAATGATTTAGATGAGAGAATTGAGTGCACCTTAACTAAGTTTGCAAATGACACAAAGCTTGTGGAAAGTGTCAATCTGCTGCAGGGTAGGAAGGCCCTAACTCAGCTAGATCCTTTATCAGGAATAGTGCAGCCAGCAGGATCAGGGATGTAATTGTCCCCCTGTACTCAGCTCTGGTGAGGCCGCACCTCGAGTGCTGTTTTCAGCTTTGGGCCCCTCACTACCACAAGGACATCGAGGCCCTGGAGCGTGTCCAGAGAAGGGCTACGAGGCTGGGGAATGTCCTGGGACACAAGTCCTGTGAGGAGCGGCTGAGGGAACTGGGGTTGCTTAGTCTGGAGAAAAGGAGGCTCAGGGCAGATCTTATTGCTCTCTGCAACTACCTGAGAGGAAGGTGTGGGGAGCTGGGGGTCGACCTCTTCTCACAGATAACCAGTGATAGGACTAGAGGGAACGGCCTCGAGTTGTGCCAGGGGAGGTTCAGGTGAGAAATGAGGAGACATTTCTGTTCAGAAAGAGCGGTCAGGTGTTGGGATGAGTTGCCCAGGGAGGTGGTGGAGTCACCCTCCCTGGGGGTGTTCAAGGAGAGGTTGGCCCTGATGCTTAGGGAGATGGTTTAGTGGGTGACATTGGTAGGGGGGAGGATGGCTAGACCAGATGATCTTGGAGGTCTCTTCCAACCTTAACGATTCTGTGATTAAGTAGGATTAACCCTGAGAATCGATCTCAGGCCTGCAAATCTGCTTGTTCCTTTGCCTTCAAGGAAAGCCACTACAAAATGCAGAAAGCAACTACGCAAGAAGGCACATTATTCACTGCCCAGGCCCTGCAAGCCCCTGGGTGCAGCTGGGTGCCCCCAACACCCTGTTAACGCCCCGGTCCTGCAGCCGGTCACGTCTCTGCCTTCGTTTCCACGGCAACGCGCGCACACAGCGCGCGGCGCCGAACGTCTACAAGAGGCCCCGCCCCCAGAACAAGCCCCGCCCCTCCCGTGGCCGCGCAGGTCGCGTCACTGCCTGATGTTCTTTCGGACGGCGCCCCAGGGGGCGGGGCCTTTAGCTCTTCCTTTTGCCCTTGTCCAATATGGCAGGCACGGGCAAAGTCTGCCGTACGCATGCGCAGCTCGGGACTTTTTAATCATGCGAGGGCGTCGCTCCGTGTTATGCGCCAGGCCGCACCGCGGGCGTGCCTTCGCTCTCGGGGCCGAGCCGGGGCCCGCCACAGCCGGCCGCTGTGGCGCCTGCGGGCTGCGTCTGTTTTGTTACGCTGTGTTGTTTGAAGGTGTTCTGGTCCTCCCTCAGGACCTGCAGGTTTCTGCACCTTTGCACTGACAGTGCTCCGGAAATTTTAATTGGCGAAATCCAACTTCTCGCTGGGCTTTTCTCATTTCAGAATAGGTTATGTGGCTGCTTGCTTACTGTCCTGGTGGCAAGAGCCAAGGAGCAGGCACATGCACCGCAGAGGTTGGCTGCCCCCTCGGCGTGACGGGGACATGACTCTTTCCCCGTGTTCACTCCTGCCTCGGAAAAGGGGTGATGGAACTTGACCCTTTCATTCTGCTATATCTACTGCTAAGGTAGCTTGAAGTCTTCGATGAACAGCTGTGAGCAGGAAAGCATCTGCAGCAGAGAAGACCCCATATCACCCATGGCAGCGAGCTGTTTTGGCTACATGTATCACAGCCTTTGCCTGGAGCTATAGGACATCTGTGAAGTCAATGGTTTTATTACAATCAGCACACATCTGTGCCAGCACCCCTGGCTGCTGTAGACAGTGACATCATATCATGTGCCTGGATGAGGTGTTTGTCACATGAGCAGGGGAAGGGTTTCTGTAGCTGATGCTAAATATAGTATAGGCTGGAGTTTTGTATATGATGTTCCTGTTATAAGAAAAAAAAAAAAAAAAAGTATGATGTGGCACCTTCTGGGAGCTGCCAAAGTCACAGAAATAACTGAGGTTTGCAGATGAATGATTGATCTCTTTTCTTCCTTATAATAACAATTGTCAGTGAACTCTGGCAAAAACATTGATCACGTCAACTCAAGTAAAATTATGTTTTTGGAAGGAAGATAAGCAGATGGGAGCATAGTCTCTGAGGCCGGTGTTGGCCTTTTCTGGTGAGTTGGCAGGGTTTCCAGGTCACCACTGTGTGCTGATACAACACCTGAGCTGGCTGAGAGGTAGGCAAGGTGTATGGGGTGAGCACAGCACACATCAGTGAACTGGGAGAAACAGTATTTCCCCTCCATTGGCTGGTCCAGTCCCCTGTGAGAGCCAAGTCATTCTGTCAAGCTCCTGTCGAGTGTGCTTAGCCAGGGAGGTGCCAAGGAAACTCCTTGATTTAATCATTTTTACAGACTGTTTAGACAAAAAAAAAATGTCATCCAGAAAGACTGTCATAAATTGACTGTTGTCAAAATTTATTTGACTTTTACATGAGAAGATTTCAACCCAAAATAAAGATACTATCTTGAATTTCTACAGTGATTCCACCCCTACCCCCTTTGCTTTTATCTCCCTTGTACCTGTTGGGAATGTCCAGTTTTCCTGTTCTGGATCCAGCAGCACCACAAATTGCTTCTGATTATTCACAGAAGCAGCAGAGCGAGGAGGTTAGGGCTTGTTGCATGTGGAAAAGCAGGACATAGACCAGAGGCAAGACTAATGAATCCTTTGGTGTTGGGACAGTCTCGGTAATGTAAATGGGAATCCAATTGTCTGTGCGGGAAGCAGTGCACCTACAGCTCACAGCTAGTTAAATTCTGCAAGGTACAGCAGTACAGGCTCATCTGCTGTGCATTTAATGAATTTGACAAATCATGTGCTAATGCTTAAAGTCTGTCAAACCGCACATCCGATTCAAGTGCTTCACTGGCCCTCAGAAATGTACAGAAATTGCTCCCTCAAAATCTCCTTCCTGAAATGACTTGCACATCAGAAACCATGTATGGGTTAGGAACAGCACTGGATTCCCAGAACAGTGCAGCCACAAGTCACAAGTTTTCATTACAGAAGATCCGTGAAAGAAACATTTTGCTCTGGCTTCAGTTCCGAAACATGCCACCTTGGGGAGCCAAAATAATATCTTGGCACCTGTCATCCTGTTCCCTGCTGTGTCCTGACTATAGGTAGGCTGCTGGGTGGGCTTCTAGTTAATTTTAACACCACAGGAAAAAATCCTACGTTGTGTATTGCCACTGTCATTCATGTCATGAATGCACATTTATTTCTTCTCCATTTGTGTACCTGAAGAGGAGCTTCAAACTGGCACAGCCTGGATAGCTGCTTTGCTCAATGCCAAGCTTGGCTTTGTCCCCAAAGCAGGGATGAAGAGGCAAAGGAGCAAGTTTGCTCTGCTAGGAGCTGTTTCTCACCCCTTGCTGAAGACATGGCATGTGCCAAGCAGCATGAGGGCATTTGGCCTGGTAAAATACAATGGGCCTAAAAGTCAGGAAATCAAACAGAGATGTACACAGTCTGCATCCTGTCCTGTTGCAGCGCAAAGAGGGGCCATGAAGTACCTTCTGCAGTTCCACAGCAGAACTTCTCAATTACTATCAGTCGTAACAGTAATTCTATCTGGGTCGCTGCTATTTATAGATTACCTGGATTTCGCCTACGTTGACAACCCCACTGATGAGGTCTGGGTACCTTGCACTCTGACACCCAGGGCTGCCTAAACAGTCTTGATTTTTTTTTTTTTTACTAATTCTTGCTCTTTTCAAAAGCCACCAGTGACAGTCTGAGGTTCTGAAAGACAAGGAGAGGTGGCAGTACCTGCTATTGTTGGAGTAAAATGGTGGAGACTTGACTTCCCTCTACTTTTCCATTGTAAACGCTGTTTACTTTGTTCTACAAGACTGAATAACAAGTTAAAACAAATGGATCTACAAGATTTCTCAATAATGCAGAAATGCGATTGAGTAAAATGTGATCTGTGTGGCCTGATTTGTGCATTTGGCTTGTGATTTGAGCAATATACTTGTCTAGCTGTGTGTGTAAAGTAGTGTGGTAATATGTCACATTTCTAGCTCCCTATCCATGCTGCTGAGTTAGGGGAGGAGGTCTTGAACCCAGGTCTGGAAGCCATGGCAATGTTAGTGCTTTTGCAAGGCTGGAGCTATTCTCCCACCCTCCACCCTGTCCTAAAGTTGTATGTCACTTTTTCTTAATCTCAAAAGCTTTCTTCACATGGCTCACCAGTGGATTTCAAACTCCAAATCCCTCTTGCATCTAATAAACAGCACCATCTGGAACTGACTCTTCTCATAGAGGTTACACTAAAGGGTAGACAGACATTTATTTCCCATACTTTTTTTCTCTTTGACTAGGCATAGAATATATTTATTCCTGTCATCCTGAATTTTCCATTTTTCTTCACTCTTTCCCCTTTGCAGTTCAACACTGGGATGTGCAATGCTCAGAAAGGTGTGTACAAGGAGCTTAGTGGCTTGGCTGCTGGGTGGAACCGGGTGGTGACACAGCTCCCATGTGGAATTGGGGCTGGATTAACACTGTGCCAATGGTGCTCAGACAGGAGTTTAGGGTTTAGTGGAGACAACAGCCCTGTTAGCACCGGCATGACCAGCACAGTTGCTATGCTGACACAAGGGTTGCTTTGCAATCCCCTTACATAGATCAGGTCTGCACCCAGACACAAAACTAAAAGTACTACATCAACACACAGCAAAAGGAAAACAAACTTCTCCTAGGTGGTTTTGGAAGCTTTTTCACAAAGACATTGGCATGCATCTTGGGAAGAAACATGTCCAAATTTTGTTATTTGTTGGACAGCTGCCTGTGCTCTCGCCCAGCTTTCAGTGCTGCTTTTCCACACAGTAGTTTCCCAACATGTCACCAAGTTGCAAGACTAAGAAGGCCTTGGTGGAATATTGCTGGGTGGGTAACCAATAGATCACCATATTTATCAGACTTTTTCACCCTTTTTACTTTTTTATTGACTTATTGCTCTAGTGAAACCTCAGCCATTTAGGAGGCAAATTAAGCCAGGACTTGTTACATGTACTCTGATTTTTTAGCATTTGTGAGCAAACTCAAAGCCTAAAATTGTGGAACTAGGAAAACAACTTGAATAGTGATTTATTTCATAATCCAATCACCTTCTGCAAGTTCTCTACTCCCTAGGACAGGGTTTGGTAACCTGTGACAAATGGGATGAGACAGTTTTGAGTAGCATCTTGCAAGACACTTGTATACCAGGGAATATTTGCTGCTTCCTACCTACCAATAGTCTGGAAACTTAGGCCAGGACCCCATGGTACCACTCATGCCATTCACCATTTTAGGGAATCAGCTTTTGTCTCTGGAGGGCTCAGAAATGAGCCCCTGTTGACCCCCAGGCTGCTTCCCTGGAGACATGTGGCCCTCCGCACTGCCTGGGGCTTTTACCCAGCAGCTCAGTGCACACTTTTCTTAGAAACATATTGCAACACAGTTCATTTATTTTAATGAGTGGCTTTAGGTATTAAAATACATCATCACGTCACACGTTTCTGCCCACTTTTGTTGTTTCAATAGACATTTGTCTTTGAGATCTCTGTCAAATAGAAAGATAAAAAGACACCAAGAGTGTAACCAGAAACAGCCAGAAACGGGAGCAGGCTGGGAACAGCCAAGCATTGTCTGGTTTTAGGAGAGACTTGTGAACCTATCCTGTGCAGCTGCTCTCTTGTGACTTGAGCATTTTGTGTCAGAAGAGGTAATGAAGATAAAGAGAAACGAGAGATCTTTCTCTTTACTGCTGAGAGGCTGCAGTTTCATGCAAGTGTATGAAGCTGGAGTGTTAAAGGCTTTGCAGGAATTGTCACCTGAGATACTGAAATCTGCATCCAAGATCTATGGAGCATCTTCAGGATCTGTTTTAGCTGCATTGGTATTGTGCGAGTGTGATATGGGTAAGGGCTATGCACTTCCATTTATGCTCTGTGTAGAGAGATCAAATGTCTAAATATGCTGGAGCTGCAAAAGATCTTTTTTAATTGTTATCCTTAATCAGCAGTTAATTCCTCAGACTTTTACAGTAGTTAATTCCTCGGAATTTTACTTTGTTTACTTCTTTAAGATTGAAAGATGTGGAAAAATTAACCGGCACAGAGAAAATAGGCAAGGTATAGTTATTAAATAAGTCGTTGAGTCTTATTATTCTGAATTAATGATAAGTCTACCTAATATAAGAAATAAAAGTGCCCTGCCTAATGTTTGGGGTTTTTGGTAGATTCATAAAACAGAGGGGAAAGAAAATATTGAATATGGAGAGAATCAGTATTGCTGTCCCATGAATTAAAAAGAAATGTATAGTCACAGAGCTCAGAAATACACTAAGATGTAGAGCAAACAAGATTTTCTTCCATATCTCCAAATTTTATTTTAAGATGTAGGAAATAGAGAGATGGGGTTAGAAAACAATATACTTTTTGCAATGTTGAAGTTATTGGAAAATCTGGGTCCACACATGAGAGCTTCAGCCCTACTGAAGTCAATGGCTCTTTATCAGTTTTTAATAGCATGATGAAATGCCCTTTTTCCAGGTGGAAATACATCTGAGAAAGTACATAACTAATATTTCCTTTGTTTTGGCTTTAGATGAGTTGCAGAAGCAGTTCATCAGTGGTGATATATACAGTTTCAAAGGGCTTTTATCCACTCGAGGGAAAATCCTTCACATCCTAAAGGATGCCTTAAATAAATTGCTGCCTGTGAATGCCCACCAGCTTGTATCTGGGAAACTGCATGTTATCCTCACCCGCGTGCGTGACTGGAGAAGCGTGACAGTTTCGGAGTTTGCCACAAAGGAGGACCTCATTCAGGTGAGAGCCTCCCAGGTCCCCCAGAGGAGAGTGGAGGCTGAGTGTGATTTATCTTTGCCCCATGGGCATCCACGAGGGAAGCCTGGCTCTTTGCTGTGATTTGTCCTCACTGCCCTCTGAAGCTGTGGTGATTTTGCTCAACTGGGCAGCTGAGCTCCACCACAGCCACTGTCTCATTTCCCCTTCTCAAATAGAAAAGGGAAAATGCAATGAAAAGGGCTCAAGGATTGAGATAAGGACAGCGAGATGACTGAACAATTATCATTATGAGCAAAACAGACTCATCATAAGGAGATAAATGTAATTTATTACCTATTACTAACAAGCTAGAGCAGTGAGAAACTAAAAAGAAACTAAAAACACCTTCCCCCCATCCACTCTATTTTATATGCTTCCCCTGAGTGGCACAGGGGAACAGGGAATGGGGGCTGCGGTCAGTCCCTAGCACTTCATCTCTGCTGCTCCTTCTTGGTCCCCCTGCTCCACGTGGGGTCCCTCCCACGGGATGCTGTCCTTCCTGAACTGAGCCTGTGGGGGCTGCCTTCAGACATCAGCTCATCAAGAATTCTCCCATATGGGTCCATATAATGGGGTCCATCCCTCAGGAGCAAACTGCTCCAGCACAGGTCCACCATAGGTGGCCACTCCCTCCAGATCACCTGCTCCTGCGTGGGCTCTTCTTCATGGGCTGCAGCGTGGAGATCTGCTCCATGTGGGACCCATGGGTGCAGAGGGACAGCCTGCTCCACCAGGGGCCTCTCCACAGGCCACAGGGGAACTGCTGCTGCGTGCCTGGAGCACCTCCTGCCCTCCTGCTGCACTGACCTTGGTGTCTGCAGGGCTGTCTCACTCCTTGCTCTCCCAGCTCCTGTGGTGCAGCAGTTTTGTTTGTTTGTTTTTGTTTGTTTGTTTGTTTTTCCCTTCCTTAAATCTGCTCTCACAGAGGTGCAAACAATATCACTTATTGGCTTGGCTCTGGCCCATGGCAGGTCCCATTGGAGCTGGCTGGAGCAGGCCCTTATCTAACATGAGGCAACTTCTGGATTATTCTCACAGAGGCCACCCCTGCAGCCCCCCACTACCAAAACCTTGCCACATAAACCCAATACAGAAACCAGACAGGGTGGCAAGCTGAAAACAATCAAAAACGATCCTTTTTGATTCCTGGCTGAATTACCTACAGGCCTGCGTGCATGGGGAACATAATAAGGTGTTCCACAGGTTACCTTCCTCCTTCTCTGCCCCTGGCTGTGGATATCTTTTGTGGTCTGGTTTGCAACAGTCAGTGGTGCCCAGTGACCAAGCAATGGGTCCCATTTCATCATCCACAGATGAGCCACTGTCTCCAAAGGCAAGGCATTTTCATGACTCTTTGCCCACCAATGTGTTTCCTCTCCTGTAGGCCCTGTTATGCAGCTGCTTCATCCCTTTGTGTTTTGGCTTTCTCCCTCCTCTGTACCATGGGGTGGTGAGTACTCCTGTGGTCCTGAGATCATGTCCTGGGTCAGGCCAAGGGCCCATCTCTCCTGTGTCCTTCCTCCATTGGTGACATTAGGTGCATTTGTAACCCAGTGTTTGCCACCAAAGTTGCTTAGTGCTGTGCACACAGTGTCTGCAGAGGGAAGAGCTGTCTCACTGCCTGACTACACTACAGACCCAAGTGACCTCCTCACAAAAGCAGCTACCCTTAGTCCTTGGGGTTTGTGGTGTCTCTGCTACATTTTCCCACTAATCCATTAAAGAATAAATGTTCAACAGGGAGACAGGATGTGGTGGTTGTAGACCTGGAGCACATGAAAAGGACAGTGCTCAGGGCTGCTCCATGGGAGACCTCCACAGCCCCAATCCCTTAGGCCTATTTGTGACTGGGTTGGGAAGAAATGCCTTATGCATGTATGTGACACAGCTCTCCCCTCTGGGAGAAGGTGGCTAAGGGTTCCTTCTTTTCTCTCCTAGCGTTATGTTGATGGGGAGCTCGGCATGTGGAAGGCCAACTTCACATCCCCAGCCATGATCACTGTGTCTGCTTTCGCTGGCGAATATGACATCTGTCCCAAAGATTGCCCGGCTGCCTTCTTCAATTTCCAAATCTCTGACTGTATTTTACAGATATCAAAAAAAAACATCTACCGTTTCCTGTGTATTTTCCAGTGTCCCACAAAGCAAGTGAGTTATTTCTACAGGTACCCAGAGCCATGAGTCCCCTATAGCTAGCTCATCTGTCCTGACTGCTAACTCCCCCATGCAGGTTTGTGACCAGTTTTATGACGATGGCTACCGGGACACAGTCACCTTCTTAAAAAACCTGAGTAAGTGGTTGGGAATGAGGAGAAGGTAGGTCAGGTGATTCTCTTACAGTGCTGGTTTTCTGACAAAGGGTAAGGGATATGCTACTGGCACATATAAAGCAACCGGAGGAGAGACTCCGGCATCTCTGACATTGACAGGATTACTTGAGTACCATCCTTCTTGTGTCCAATGCTGAAGCTTCCTGTTTACTCCTTCCTCTCTGAAGGTGTTAGGTCACCTCTCTTCTTATACCATGCTGGGAATGGTCAAGTTTTCTAAGGAAGAGAGGTCCTGATGACCTAGACATGAGGAGCATGGGCTCTGGCGCCCTGTGTGATGTTAGACTTATCATCCACTGATGCACAAAGCTGATGCAAACAAAAATGTTTGGTGGTCCCTGACCCAGAAACCCAACTCAGATTAGCTATGCACTGTAGTCATCAGTTCTCTTGTTTTCCAGTTGGCTGTGGTCATGCCTCACATTGCTGGAATTGACCCATAACCTGTGAGAACTGTCTTCTCTTCCTCCAGGTTTATTTGGTATAAATTATCTTGCTGAGGACTTAACACTTCCATTGGACAAGAAATTGTGTCAGAAAGGTGAAGGGACCCTGCACAGGAAGCCAGAAGCACAAATACTTCACTCCAGGGCCACAGACCCTGAGAACATCACCAAAGAGAACATACTAAGCATCCAGACAGCACATGAAGTAGAGGAGTATGACCCACAACACCCTTTGCAACCATCAGAAAGGTAGAGGACCAACCTTTTTTGTATCCCATCAGTTTTCATTAGCTATGTGACACTTACCCCAGTCTTAAAGGTTATTTGGGTTTTTACAGGCTCCACGAGCTGAAAACATCTGGAAAGGGAGAGATTCCCCTCAGCGGTTATTAGTGAAGCCTTGTGCTGAGCTTGTTTTGGGTGAAGTTTTGAGGGTAGGTATGTTTCCCCTGCTTCTCCCTAGCAGACTTCTGACAAATAGCACCTGAACTCTCAGCTGCCCACATTATCATTTCCCCCACAGATGAAGTACAGACCTTTGTCTGTGGCTAGCTCAGAAATGCTCTTTGGAGGAGTAGCTCTTTCTTATCAGAAAGTGACTTAAATTGTGAGGTAATAATTGGTTCTGCCCACACATCACTTCATTAAGGGTAAGGGAAGGAGCAGTATGTCTCAATAGGTAGGGCTGGCTTTAATGTGCCAGTCAAACCAAAATTTCTACTTAGTTATTCCAGCGTGCGACCATGTGCAAGAAAAGATTTTTAGAGCTGCAGATAAACCTCTGCCTGAGTTGGTTTTAAGCAAAATAAGCCAAGTTTAAACCCAAAACTTCTAGTTTTCCGAAATCCTATGCAAAAATAATGCTCAATCCCATTTCAGTTTTGACAAGGAAAACTGTTGAACTCTAAACATTTCAAATTCTAGTTTGTCTTTTGTTACTAGCAGAATACAATGAAGTATGTGCTAGGGTTCATCATTGCTTTTCCTTTTATTATTTCTTTTGTTTTTCTGAGTCTTCCAGCATTTCCAGGTTTGTCACTTTAGGGGAAATTACACAGCTTTTCCAACATGGTGGTGATTTAAAATGTTATCACATACATTGAAGAAAAAACATGAAAAAAGATAGAAATATAGTGCTTCTACACCTAGGAGGACCACACCAGATGAGAAATACAGAGGGGGGAAACAGGGCCCTCACCATTCCATACCTAAAAATAAAACCTTGGAAAATGAATGCAAAATGAAAGCAAAAAAGACATTTCATTTGAAAACCAGTGTAAAGTACTGACAACTCAACCTATAGAAAGAGACCTACTGTGAAGATGCATAATAGTTTGCATGCTTGCTTGTTTATCTCAGTCAGTCTGATCTACATGTAGCTTTTGAAAGCAGCAGAGTAGGAAACAGGTTTATTTGGAGGTTGGACAGGGTCTGGACAATCAGGGGTTCCTTTGTCTCTAGTTTTGAGAGTAGGAATTAAAATGAGCTTTCCCCAGGCCAGCAGCTAGGATATAACAATTTTCACTAACCTAAGATCACCTGTGGTAGGAATCAAGACTTATTTGTTAGGCCAGATAACAACCAAGACATTAGTAAGGGCTCTCAGTCTCCTGGGGAGAAGTGCCTCAGATTTTCATGGCTGTGAAGGAAAAGCCATGATTTAGGTTAGAAAAAGGCTATTTCATTGTCTATGTGTACAACACTGTAAGGTCATTGGTGTAACTAAATAAGCAAGGGTATAAATCTGCACACAACTCTCAGTTGTGTTCCTGAATAAGCCAGAATAGCTCCAAAATGACTATTGTTCTTGTAAGGCTTGCACAGGAGCAAAGCTCAGGCTAGATTAGTGAGTTAATCAAAACATTTGCCTCTTTATCCATCTGCCCAGCAGGACATTTTGCAAGCCCTTAGTATCTAACATAGAAACAGAGTCAGTCCAGGATAAAATATCTGCAGCAAAAACCTTGAGACACAGGATAGGACACATTTGTTTTGGTTTTGCTCAGTTCCATGGATCAGGCTCCAAGACTACCCTCCCACTGGATCTAGGGTGGGAAGTACCTACTGCTTGGATTGTGTCCAACCTTCATTACAGCTACCTTGGGCTTCATATCTCTATGGGATTCAATGTAGACTAATACAAGCAGCAGAACAGACATATGGGGACATTATTTTAAGCATTTCAAAAAATGCTTGTCCTAGTACATTGGAGATAACAGGAGGGAAGGAAGCAGCCATATCAGGTATTTGAATCCAGTTTGTCACAGAAGGGTCAGAAGAGTCAGTCAAATTGACCAATGTGGTTTTACTCCCTTTAGGGCCTTGCCAGCTACAGAAGATTTTTCCTAATGCATCTGCTGCCTTTGACCCCCGGTTATGTTTTAAAGAGAAGAGAGCAACTTGCAACCCAGCCTGCTGACACAGGCCAAAATGCATTGAAGAGCACGCTGGCAACATCACCAGCACAGGCTGGGCCTGGCTTTCCCAGCTTGTATTGCCAGGGGTGAAACAAGCTCCTGCATGAGATGATTCAAAGAAATGTCAAACTTTGCCTCTGCCCCTTGCAAAGATTCCTTTGTGCCATTAGCCCCAAGCTTGTGCAGAGCAGACAGCACCAGATGTGCTTGCTTGAAAAGATGAAGGCTTAATAAAGCATAAAGCAGCTGCTATGTATGATGAGTCACTAAATACTTAGGTCCTAACATACCTCATGGTCATAGTTCATGAGCTGGTTTTGAGCATCCCAGCTTTAGCTGAGGGGCTTGAGTTATATAAATCTGTCTGGTATGGAAGGGAGATAGGAACAGATTGGTCACTAGTGGTGTTCCCCAGGGCTCGGTGCTGGGGCCGGTCCTCTTCAATATCTTCATTGATGATCTGGATGAGGGCATTGAGTGCACCCTCAGTAAGTTTGCAGATGACACCAAGTTAGGTGCGTGTGTCGATCTGCTCGAGGGTAGGAAGGCTCTGCAGGAGGATCTGGATAGGCTGCACCGATGGGCTGAGGTTAACTACATGAAGTTCAACAAGGCCAAGTGCCGGGTCCTCCACCTGGGGCTCAATAACCCCAAGCAGAGCTACAGGCTGGGAGATGAGGGGTTGGAGAGCTGCCAGGCAGAGAAAGACCTGGGAGTGATGGTTGATAGTCGGCTGAATATGAGCCAGCAGTGTGCTCAGGCGGCCAAGAAGGCCAACAGCATCCTGGCCTGTATAAGAAACAGTGTGGCCAGCAGGGCTGGGGAGGTGATCGTCCCCCTGTACTCGGCTCTGGTGAGGCCGCACCTTGAATACTGTGTTCAGTTTTGGGCCCCTCGCTACGAGAAGGACATCGAGGTGCTTGAGCGAGTCTAGAGAAGGGCAACGAAGCTGGTGAGGGGCCTGGAGAACAAGTCCTATGAGGAGCGGCTGAGGGAGCTGGGCTTGTTCAGCCTGGAGAAGAGGAGGCTCAGGGGTGACCTTATCGCTCTCTACAGGTACCTCAAGGGAGGCTGTAGTGAGGTGGGGGTTGGTCTGTTCTCCCATGTGCCTGGTGACAGGACAAGGGGGAATGGGCTTAAGTTGTGCCAGGGGAGTTTTAGGTTGGATGTTAGGAAGAACTTCTTTACCGAAAGTGTTGTTAGACATTGGAACAGGCTGCCCAGGGAAGTGGTGGAGTCCCCATCCCTGGAGGTCTTTAAAAGACGTTCAGATGTAGAGCTTAGGGATATGGTTTAGTGGGGACTGTTAGTGTCAGGTTAGAGGTTGGACTCGATGATCTTGAGGTCTCTTCCAACCTAGAAATTCTGTGATTCTGTGATTCAGTGATTTTGATGGATCCAACGAAAACAAGCACCCAGCTTTCTTTTAGCAAGCTTAAAGGTGCACATTACAGAGACAGTATTTTGAGGTCATTGATTTCAAGAAGAGATAGCAGTATGTAATTATATTAATCTTTCACTGAGCAGTCATAGTTAGCTTTGAATCTGTTTATATCAATGCAGCCTTCAGCTATCCCACACTCAAGCCTGCAGTCCACAGAGCTATTTGGATGAAACTTCCATCTGTACTATTTCCCTTTGTGCAATTAAACAAACTGTTTATTCAAATAAACAGCTTGTGCTGTTGTGCTGTTCATTGCCCATTAGAAACCAACAAATGCAGGAGACTTGGTTGGGGATACAGCCAGTCCCTCAGCATCTGATGTGCAAAAGGTGTTTGGAGTAAGAGTGCTGCCAGTTCTTTCTACTTACAGATCAGAAACAAGAGGTGTGGTTGCCTAGATTGTACACTGCTTGTATCAGCAAATGACAGAATGATGGAAAGAACTAATGTATTTGTGAAATGTCAGCTCTCCCTGTGTAATAGATACAGTCTCCAGGACTGCAATGCTTTGAAGAAGGGTTAATCTTTAGGCTTCTCCATCCTTCCTTCTTAATTGATACAAATTCAATGTGGTCCAAAGGTGCCCCTACATCCACTGGCAGGAAAAAGCAGGCCTCCAAGTGCATTTGTAGCTCAAGAATAGGTAGTTGATAAAATAATTTCAGGAAGCTAGATAAAAATGAATTCATGCCCAGTGCTGTGCTCCCTAATGCCTTCCCATCTGTGTTTCACTTTGAAAGTTTTTGACACATTTAAAATGTAACATTTCCTGGCAAATGCCTGTCCTGCAGTCTGGATTAAAGAAGGGAGAGGGATGCTGCTGTTGGTCAGTGGCTAGGTAAAACAATGGCTGGGCCATACATGCATGCAAGTAAAGATGCTGGATCCCTCCTGTGCAGCCTGTGGTTTGGCTGCAGATGCAAAACTGCAGTGCTTTTCCTTGGCCATCATGTTAAAGCTGGTCAGGCCTAGATGGGGAGACTGCAGCAATAATTCTAGAAACAAAATCAGCCCATTTTCCCAAGTGAAAAAGCCACCCCTGTAAAACTCCACAAAGAGAGCAACCGCGCAGCCATGTGAAACGATCTCTGGTGTCACCCACTGCTTCCTGGTATGGAAAACTACTTGGCGTTGGAGAACCCCAGGACCTATCTGGGATGGTTACCTAAGGGAACAAGTGGGTGGTTAATTGAGCCAGGGTCAGTTAACCATCATGGACAAAAAATAAAAATAAAAAACAGGTATGTCTGACATTGAAGGACTGTTTCTTGGATGAGGACATGCACAGATTGGAATTTTTAGCCAAACTCAATTTCAGTGACCCATGGGTGAGCTCCCCTGGGGTTCCCTGCTCTGCACCCTGCCCTCCCTCTGCCCAGGCATCTCACCCCCTGGCCATGTCTCTCTTAGGAAAGCCAGGCACCACAGTTTGGAGGAACTTCTGGAAATGTTTTGCCAGGGAGACGATGTCTTCCAGCAGCTTCCACAGCTGCTTCAACCTGCAAAAGCAAAACAAGCAGGTGGAGTTTAAGTAAGTACAGCAAAAGGGGGAGAGTTAACAGCAAATGCACATGGTGATGCTCTTTTCCGTACCCAAGTAATCCTATGTTTGCTGCACCCACTCTCTTAGGGCTTGTCATCAGAGAATACCAAATCTTCCTGCAGAGGAAGGAGCTGCTGCTAAGTTTATCTTGCAAAGGCAGTGGGTGTGCATCAGCTTGCCCTGGTTCATAGTAAAACAGGGACCTGTTACCAGCCTGCACTGCCCCAGAGGCTGCTTTTGGTGTTTCCTGTAGAGCTGCCACCTGAAGGATACTACAGCCTGTTATACACCCCAGCAGGGGGCTTGCAGGGGTGCCTGTCTGCCAAGAGCTAATCTGGCAATATATCCCTTCAGCCTCTCTTGCAACTGCTGAAGGCACAACCAGTTGTTTCTCTTTCAGTCTCAGCTTTGATGCCTTTATTGAGATGGTCTTACCCCTTCTTGAGAAAAGCCGGCAGCTTGTATGGCTGCAACAGGACCTTTGACAGTGGATCCTGCAGTCTGAACATCTCCTGTTTCTTCCACTGAGCCAGGCCTGCTCCCATGGGTGACAACACCAAAGTAAATAAAGACCAGTCATTAGAAATAACCCAATAAAGGCAACAATTCCTCCCGTCCAGCCACTCTTGCTGCAGCTCAGCCCATATGTACCGAGCCCATGCCAGGATCCAGCTTGAGCCACTCTTATGAAGCCTCTTTGCAATGGCTACTGCAGCTATAGACATATTTATCCTAATAAAAATCTCAGTAATGCCTTAAATATAATATTGATCCCCTTAAATATAATTTTGATCCCCTTGAAGCGTTTAGTGGCCTCAGCCACCCCCAAAACCCAAGATCAGCACCCTGAATCCTCTACCTGGAAGGAAGTGTGGCACCAGGTACTGTGGCACCCGTTTGCCCAGGCTGTTCAACATCCCGTTGGGCTGTGGAAAGTCGCTCTTCCCACACATGCTGGCAAAGCGGAAATTGCCGTCAAAGTAGTTAAAGCCAAAGGCATCTGTGAGCCGTGAAAAGAAAGGGCTGATGTTTGGCCAACCGCATTGGCTATGCGCTGCTGAGCAGGTCGGGACTCTAGGCTGCTCTTCGGGTCCTGGGGTAATACTTACTGTTCCTGCACAGGAAAAGGGCAGTGTCCTGGTACCCTTGGGAAAAAATGTCGTTCAAGATCTGCAAAGAGAAACACTAGAGGTCACTAAAGAGCTCTCCATTCAGGAGAGACAGGCAGAACATATGCAAAGCTGTTTTGCTGTGAAGGGTTGGGAGTGACAATGTGGGATGGAATTTGGGTGGTTTCCAGCCACCAACACACTGGTCCTTTGCAGGCAGGCTGTCAAACAAGGCGGGACCCTGTCCCAAGCTGGTCACCCATCAGCAGTGCCCACTAAAAATACACTGCAAAAGGAGTGGGGACTACCCTAAGGCAGTCAGGGTCTGACTCCTTCCCATGAAATCCAATTAATTAACGATAGAGACTGATGTGAACCCTAAAGCTTGGGAAGGCAGATCCAGCACTAATTTGTCTTAACCAAATCAAAGGTAGGACAAGGGCCTGGTGGGCTTACCATGGTGCTAGGCGGAAAGAGGGCATAGCTGATCCTGCACAGGTTTTCTATTGAGATCTGAATGCTGCCATTAAAGATCTGGAAACAGTAGAAGATGGCAGGACAGTCCCGTGGACAGATATCGAGCTCTCCCGTGAATGGGGACACAGTGATCACGGCTTCCTCCAAGCTGGAGACAGGTTGCAGACCTGTGAATCCTCCATCAACATATCGCTGAAGGGGGAGAGCAGAGGCAGGATTTGCTCCAAGGGTTGCTACAAAGCACATGTGAGGGCAGCATCATCTCACCTAGATGCCCCATCTGCCAGCTCCTTCTGCTGGGTGCCCTGCCCACAGCACCCAGCTGGCTCCCCAGCTAGGTGCTGTATAATCCACAGCACTTCTTAAAACAGAAAAAAAATATTATTTTACTTCATAAAGCTTTATAAAGTTGTTAAGAAGTCATACAGTGTCGTGTAAATTTAAAGTCTTGAATCTCAGGTTTGGTCTTTTTCTGTTGTTACTGTAAGCCCAATCAGTAGGGTGCCCACATTTAATAACTGCCTGCAAATCCCTGGAGAATTACTCACGGGGCAAGGAAAATGTTATTCGTTGTATTCCAAAAGGAACTGGAATTCAATGCTCATCTTGGTGGGATTTGAGGTTACAATGACTGCAGCATATCAAATTATAGGCTCGTGAAATACCAATTCAGAGGAGTCTCATAGAATCATAGAAACACAAGGTTGGAAAGGACCTACAAGATCATCTAGTCCAACTGTCATGCAGCAACATCACCAGGCTCTGGGTCCTGCACACATTGTATACTTTGTGTAAAAGCTCTGCAGCCTGGGTCAGCTCTGGAGGCCTGGCCACAGGCAGCCATGGACACCCGAGGACTGAGCAGGGCCAATCAGTGCAGATCAACAGGAGCTGAGGAAAGGCTCTGGCTTAAAACCAACTGCAAACCAAGTATCATGGCTTCATGTGCTTTGACACACAAATGGGTCATGATGCATTAGCTGCTCTGTGGTCCACTGCCACGCTGCATGGAGAATGCGAGGTGCTGTGCTCCTCCTTCACTGAGGCTTAGCAGGAAGCCAGACCAAATCTGTTGACTTCACTGCAGTGTTTCATAGCAAATGAATGTGCACATGGTTGAGGGAGGATCCTCCCACAAACTTTTGATATTTCATCTATGCAAGTCTGCACTTGAGTGAATGGAGACATCTGTGCTGCAGACAGATCCTGGCCCAGGGTGACCGGATTGCATGTCGAAGTCCCAAGTGTGGGCGTCCTCTCATCCCACTCTGGAGATCTGTGAGGCAAGATGTAGTTATCCAGGTTCTGCCATAGGCAAAGCATCAGGGGGCTCTCCAGATGGCCATTCACCCTGGTTAATCATGGGATGGTATGAAGAGCATGCTAAAAGGCTTTATCATCCTCCATTAACAAAAGAAGATGCCTAGACATGTACATCCCTCCCTGCTGAAGGGAACATATGGTTTAACCCCAGGAACATACTGCTCCAAGCGTATGTTTTCTTGAAAATAACACTCACCACACCTCGGTAGGATGGAGGGATGAACCCACAGTAGATAGGAAGAAAGCAGCTGCAGAGGAGAGCCTAGGGAAGGAGATGAATTGCAGAAGTAAATATTCTTATCAAAGTTGCCCTGAACAAAGGCTGCTCAACTGGGTGCCTGCAAATTCAGGCTTGACAAATCATCTGGAGCCTGGCTGTCAGCACCACCTGGGCTTTGCATGTAACTGTGCCCAGAATAAATGTTTCAAGAAGGCCAAAACATCTAATTTCAACAAAGCTTCTCTGGATAAGGGTATACCCAGGCTCCTTCATTTCTTATTTTGCAGCTGCCAGGAATATTAAAGTTGTATATCCGTATATCACTGTCCAAATGCTGCTACTAGCAGTGGCAAGGTGAAACTTTGGGGTCATTTTTCAGACTTGAGGTTTTTGGACAAAACCAAGACATCCTCACAATGCATTTTCATTCTGCTGTGTGTATAACCATTTTTTACCAATCTCATCAGCTGGGAATTAGTATCTCAGGCTCCTGGGTTCCTCTAGGGCAGGCACCACAGGGTGAACACCAGCAGTTCTGCTGACCTCTACTGGGACAAGCAAGCCCATGATCTCATGATCAGCATCATTAAGGTTCTACCCTGGGATTCTTACCCTGGCAGCCAATTTGCTGGCTAATTAGTTATTTGTGGTTCAGCAACAGAGGCACTTTGTCCAGATATTTCCTCCCAGGAAAATGCTGAGGAAATGAGAAAAATTATTGCCAACAGGACTTGGCCAAGAAAAGACCTGTTCAGGCAGCTGAGAGGTCTTGTTAGCATTAACAGCACTCTTTGCAAAAGGTCATTAGCACTTAAAGCTGGCCAGCAAGCCAGCATCAGTTTTTTGAGGCTGGAAATAAACCTTCTTCTCTATAAGAGCATGATTTATTCCTGGCTGGCTCTGGACCTAACAGCATCCTTCTCCCTCTCCTCTCTCCCTCCAAGACTATTGGAGCTGACAGTGATGGGACCATGGCTTTGGCAGAGCTTCCTGATGCTCTTCCTATCTTGGGTAGAAAATAGTGCAGTTAACATCATCGACATTTAGTTACCTCCACCCTAAGAGATGGATAGAAGTCTTCCTATAGGCATCAGAGGACGGTCCTGTTACCTGAATGAGCTCTTCCTTCGAGCTGAACTCAGAGACCATGACGTTTTGTCCGTCCACTACACGTGTGAGTGAGATGTGCAGCCGCCCTGAAGCCACCTGGTAGGAGTCTTCTGGCAGCCTCCGCTGCAAAACAGCCCTGATATTTGCCAGCAAGCTGCACTTGGGTGAGAGAGGGCCCAGAATGGTTTTCCTGGCTTCCTTGGCAGTTGCAAAGAAAAATTCCTTTAGGTCATCTGATA